>VXAU01002192.1:160974-239072 GCA_013399695.1 Formicarius rufipectus | reverse complement strand
AAAAAAAAAAAAAGCCACAAAAAACCAGAAGCAGAGACAACTGTAGCTGAAGCTCAGAATGTGTCTGATTTACATATGGGAAGGCAGGTTGGGGGGTTTAGTGCCATGACCAGTTCAGCATTAGTGAAGAATTCATAAGGTCTTTTGAAGGCCTAGGCTACATATAGCTGTTTAATTTAAAGTGTCAGCCACTTCTAAGTTACTGTAAAAAAAAGAATAAACTAAATATTTTGTAATGCAACTCCTGTAATTCTTTCCCTTAGAGTCATGAAACTCAGGTGTGGCACTTGCTAAATATTCTCATTTCTCTTCATTTCCCTTACTTATTTTGCTGTGTTGACCTTCCTTTCTATAACCAATGTGCTGAAGGCTGTTGGAATATATTTTTCAGAAATTTTTTTTGCCCTAGAGTAACTCATTCAGATTCAGGCTCAGACTCTTTCAGTAGAAAAAGATTGAGGCTTATATATTTTAAAGCTTTAGCTCCAGCATGAAAAACAACCTGTTTGTTTTATAGATATGGTCCAATCTCATAGATTTTTTTAGTTGGGGCAAATAGAAAACTGGAATGGATGAAAACTAGAGGGGAAAAAGTACTTATTTATCCCTGGATTCATTTTCACTTTTAATACTCTGTCAACTTACCACACAAATATTCTAAGGAGCTACAGCCTTTGCAAGGTTCATTTGTTTTTGCTTTTTTTTTTTCTTTTTTTTCTGTACAAGTTTTTTGTGAATAAAACTGATTGCTGTTCTGTCAGAGAAGTTTATTTTTAAAATGCAGACATAGAAAAATAATTATTCTTAGCAGTGACTCAGTTACTGAAACATATATTCTTAACATCTCCACCTCCAGTTGCACAGCTCAGCAAAATGATGAAGAGGAAGAGAGATTATCTCCCTGTAAATCTACCAGCACTTACACCCGGGAAGCACAATGCTGTCAGAAATATGTGTGGATATTTTTTGGAAATATTTAGGCTAGAAATTAGAAGATATTGTAATAATATTGCTAGCCATCAATGCAACCAGGTACGATGCAGTCTTTCACTAGTGTGGTTAGGGAAAAAGCTCCACTTAGACAAAGTTGATGTGTTTTGAAAAGTTTTGCACGGTGCATTACCTGACTTAATAAGGTACTGCTCATTAGACAGAAAGCTCCTGCTAATCCCATTTTTCTAAATAAACTTGTATTTCTTTGTATTCCTTCTCTGATTATGCTAAATAGTGACTACAGAGAACACGTTTTGCCTTTTGAGTGTTGAGGTAGGTGCTGAGCTAGAGCTTATCACATTCCCTTCAGAACATACAAAGTGATACAACACAGAATGCCACACCCTAAATCTGCCTCATTTGGAAAGCAGTGAGTGCTTCTGTCATGAAAAAAATCTCAACACCCCTTTTTTAAGGTTTGCTTCTCTGTAGGACAGCCAGATAGGTGCTGACACCAGCTCTCTGGTTTTCCTCTAATGGAGATGCTCCACCCTACAAAGCATTGGCACTTCTTCCATTATATCTCTTCACCTTGTGCCTACTGTGCAGAATGACTGATTCAGGAAAATAGAATTTTGTCGCATGAAGAGGAAAATTTTCCACATGTTACCTTCGTATCAGATCATTTTCTATAATACCTACACAAAAGAATGTAGAGCTAAGATTACAACTGATCTTTGGGGTTCAGTACTGACCTGGTTTGGTGTTTTATTCTGAATGCTCATTCCAATATGCAGAAGATTATTTCTGACCTCAGAAAGCCAAGATCCTGCACTTTGGTTCTGTCTTCTGGATTGTAAAAAGCCACTCCAGTTCCTTCAGAGAAGAAATTCTTGGTTAGTACAGTAGCCTCATAAATTATTTTTCTCTCCTTTTCTTTATTCTCTCACATGTTCACAGGATCCTTTCACACTGTTGCTGTTCTAATGCATTCCTTGTTTCCCAAATATGGTATCCAGAGCTTTTGTTTCTGTAACCACAAGCAATTCTTCCTTTCTAGAAGTCCTCATGGCACTAAATAATATAAATATAATTAATTGGGGAAAATAACATTAAAAATTATGTTTCTGCTCAAGGCATTTGTTGTATGTGGTCTTTTAAATAGAAGTGCCTAACAATTGTTTGAATCAGGTTTTATAACATCCAGACACTGAATATTCATTTGCCTCTGATGAATCTATTCACCTTGCTTCTGGAGTGGGTGAATTGTGATAAAATATTAAATATTGAATGCTATACTTCCTTACAGTAGTTTAAAATATCTTATATGAAAAGTAAAAACATAAAAGATTATTATTAAAATCTTTCTTTTGAGTAAGGTTTCAGTAATTTTGTCTTGATTTATATCTATCTTATCTATCTATGGTTTCATTCTGAGTTATTCATTCTTTCAGGAACTGGAAATGAATACCAAATTTTTTTTTCTTTCAGTTGAAACTATGACAATATAAAAACTCTTTGAATCAATTGTAGGTTTGCTACATTTTCTTCCATTTGAAATTACAACTGTGATAGATTTGGGGGTTTTCAGGAAAAGGAATTGTGAGGTGACATTTATCACAGGTTTAAGAAAAGCTCTGAGTGATGTCAGAGAATTCTGTTACCTTAGAAACATCTCTTCAGATGGTGACCAACTCCCTTTATTTTCTTGATCTTTGTAAAGTTCCATTGAGAGTAATAAATTGATAATATTGCACAACTGATAGGTGTAGCTTTTTAAAGGCTCTATTTTTCATGGAAACTTTTTTTTTTTTTGTTTTGATTAGGGTTTTCTTGTTACAAGACAACTTTTTGACTGACTAGGGGACCGTTGACTTACAGGGCTGTCTGTATTTCTGCCTTGTGAATGGATTCTGGTTCAACCTAATAAAAAGCACATTTATATGTGTTATTTCTTTTGAAGTCAGAAGACTAATTATTTAAATAATAAGCCATAGCCTCTGCAATAGCCCTTAACAGCTCGGTGATTTAGGTTTAAGAATGGGCAGCTGAGTGTAGCTATTCAGCACGTTTGTTGCGGCTGTCATAGCACATCCCCCTGGTGACAGATACGTGGCACAAGTGCTCTGCATTTTGTGCTTGTGGGCAGGCTGGTTCAGCTGCTTCACGTGGATGCATCATCTCCAGAACATCCTGATTGCTCACTTTCACTGCACATAGAGGCTTCCACAAAATTTGCAGTGAAAACATGGATATCTGTTCTCAAAGACAATGAGTTTTTACTGACCAAAAAATACTATATTCAGTAAAAGGAGTTCTTGGTGATAAAGATAAGAAAAAGCAGAAAAGGTTCAGTTTTCATATAGCACTGATTAATACTTGCAACAGCATTTTAAAGCTTTTAGACAAAACCATGGGCTGATGAAGAGGATGGATTTCTTTCTGTCATCACTGTGCTGTCATAATAGTTTTAGGTTTAAAGTTATTGTTCTACTTTTTAAACCTACTTACACTGTTTCTTTTAGATATAAAGTATAATTTTTATTTCTTAATACCATTACCCCCAAAAGAACTATAGTGCTAAGAGGAAAAAAAATGAGTCAGTCTTACAGATTGCATGTACTTAGTCATTGAGAAAAAAAAAGGGGTGTGCAAGAAGCACAAAGAAAGCTTAAAGGAAACATGACTTCTCTACAATTCAAAAAAAAATTATTTCCATTTCAAGTTTTATTTTTAAGCGTCATTGAAAGAAGACAAACAATACTAGAAAAGTTACTTAGGAAAATGCTATTCAACTTCAGGCAGAGCTAGATGTAGGTCACATTGGTTTGAGGTTTAAAAATGAGAAAAAATTGGAAGTCCTTGCTAGGGCATGAATCTAAAGGCACAAGAGACTTTTCCATGCCATGAGCTCACAGAGCTGATGACATCCAGCCTGCTTTTACAGGTTTCTACCATCATTACAGGACCCTTCCGCTAATAAATGAAAGATGTTTGTATTCAGAAATGAATTCCTGTTGGACAAACTGGAGCAGAATAGTGAGACTAAGGTCCTTGACGATAATCCTAATCATAATGGAAACAGAAAATCTTATATCAGGAGGTGTGCTGTGATTCCTTTTACTATGGAGGTAGATCTCAAAACAGTATTTCTAATAAAATGTTACGATTTAGAAAATGAAAATTCCAGCCATGGTGTAAAAACTGAGAACTTACTTTTACTTGATTTTATGCTGTTTAAGTGTAGCAAGGGCTACACTTTCTCCCTTTCTCCCTTGCCTTTTCATGCACACACAAACGTGAATGAGTATCTGAAGAAATTTTGGTGCTGCTCAGAATAAGCACTGGGAACCACAATTGGGTAGAGATGGTAAAATAGTTTTTCCTGCCACAGGAGCATATTTCTGGTTCATATTCGTTTGATACATCATTGTGGGATATTTGCAAGAACAGGGACATATTGTGAGCACTTCAGACCTTCTGAATTTGTGAGACAATGCAGCTATGTAGTAAAACCTTGAAAAAGATACAAGAGAGAAAACTGCAGATGTAAAATGTGTCTGAACTTGCAAAAATAAATGAACAAAGAGATACCTATGTGATAAAGGAACTGTGCAAGAAGAGGAACAGCAGTTCACGTGAACAAGTAACTTTAGCCAATGATAGAATAAAGCAAAACACGTGGACAATAGGTAATAGCCAATAAGCATTTGATGCATGTGTGATACTGATGTTCTAAATGTATAAAAGAACAAGCTTTGAAAGCAATAAATTGGCATTTGCCTGGAATCATATTGGTCGTTGTGCTGTGTCCGATTTCCTGCTAATTCTGCACATCAGCCTTTGGATTAAATGCTTATTTATTCTGCATAAAATATAGAAAGGACAAAGACAGTTCAGCTGACTGAGCAGAGCTGCAAGTTACTGTGTGAAGTAGCGTTGGGAAAAAAAGAAAACGGTTTATATGGGCATTTTAGAAAGTTTTTACAGCAATGATAAAATATAGTTTGCCAGGTGATATTTGAAACTAGGGAAACTTTTAGAGGACACTGCTAACAAGTTAACAACATGTGATTTAGTCTTTTCCTGCTCACCAGAAGATTACAGTGTTCCTTGAAATGAGTCCTAAAGCCAATGTTTTTATTTCTAACCTCTCTTGTCTATTGTTCCCATATATAATATGATCCATTATGCCATCAATACTGGACACGATTTCTCAAACAGCATCAAACTGAGGAGTTAGCTTCAAATACCAACGGAAGGGAAGTGTCTGAGTTTGAGCAAGTAGCTGACTTCCTCCGGGTATCTGCTACATGTCACTGTCACCACCAAAAGCCAAAAGGTAAATTGGATTATAACATGAAAAATTGGAGAATTAGGAAAGCCCAGATTTAATTAAAAACCTTCTATTTCTGTGTGCATGCTTATTTTGTTTACTACAGATCACCATGAGCACGTCTTTGATGTTGTCATTTCACCATGTGGGTGCTGGTTTATCCCACAGAAGGTCTGAGAGTTCCAGCTGCTGCAGCAGTAAATGACCCTGTGATCACCTTACTGATCTGATACAGGGCATGTTTTTTTGCTGAAGATCATGAACAACAAAAGGAATACAACAAAATTTAATCTCAGGAGATGCTGGTGAGAACAGGTGTTTGTGTAGCCCAAAGGTACTTCCAGCCACTACTACTTGCTGTCAAAAACAGAGCCCTTAAAGCTTTTCCATGGAACAGAATAATCTTTCTGAAATGAAAGTAGCAGGAAAATGACATCAAGGGATTGCAGCCCAGGCTCCTGATATGTTTTGGAATATTATGTATTGGAATGATAAATTGCAGCTGTTATAAAATAAATGTCATTGTCAAGAGAACATGATATGAGACCTGGAGGTCTGGCTTAAAACTGTTTAGTCAGATATCAAATCAACTGTCTAATTTTTGTCAGATACTGCATAAGTATCCCCCAAAACATGAAGTAACACTTCATTGACATTCATGCTTGTTCTCATCTGTACTATTCACTGTTAGTGAATATCTGAATGCCTTTGTTGTAGAGTGATTGAACCAGTATTCATGGTAAAAATGTATGCAACTTTTATTTACCAAGCAAAACTGAAATGATATTGCAGTAAAAGGGACTGTCTTGTTATGTATTATAGAATACATTTCATAGGAGTTTGTGTATTATCATAAACACAGAGAAAAAGCTTAGAATTTTGACAGTCAAGGTAAAAAATAACACAGATTATTAACCCTACTGATAGCCAATGAACTAGCCATGAATTTGAAACAAGAAAACAACTAAAGAGGAGCAGTAAAACTTATTTCTTTCTTTTGGGAAATGACCATTTCTGTAGAGAGAAGCCTTTACCCAATATAGACATCACAAGTAAAAGAATATACAGCTGATTTCTGTGTATTCTTATGGCCCCAGTTACCCACTGTTCCTCTCCTCATGTTCCTTATTTGTGTGCCTGGGCAAGCACATACCTTGTGTGATTCACAGCTATGCAAATATTTACTCGGTAGTCCATTCAAGCATGCAGAAATGAAATGTAAGGCTGCTTTAGAATGCTTTTTTTGTGTTGCTCTGACAAATTACAGTTTTTACATTTAATGAGCATGCATTCTGCTCTCCTCCAAATTAACCTTGTAAAAGGGCAGATTCTCTGAGTTTTTGGCTTATGCCCTCTCCTCTCCTCTCCTCTCCTCTCCTCTCCTCTCCTCTTTTTAAAAAAAAAAACCAAAAAACCCTTCTTTTCTGAAAGTCAAGAATGAAATTCTCAGTATTTTGAGATCACTTTGATTACAGCTTATCAGTGAGACCTGTGGATGCTGAGAGGCTGTAAAGAAGCCTCTTTAGCTAGTACGCACTCTTTTTATTTTCTTTGACTTAGAAAGACTAGCCAGCAATTTCATTCAGGACAGCCTAAGGAGGAATGTCAGAAAATAACGCTCTGTAATACCAAGTTAACGTACACGGTGCAAGTTCATTTTTTTTTCATATGTTTTAATAATCAAGCCTATTGCTGCTACTTTTCTTGCTGTTGGAAATTTGAAATTGTGGAAAGATATATCAAATACCATTTAAAATAAAGACAGTTAAACGTACTTTTAGCTAAGGGAGATTTTTTGCTTTTCTGTGGTAGAACTTTCTTAAGTAGTTTGTGTTTCTTGCAGCTTTATGACTTGGTTGCATAGCTCGCTGGTTGATCAATATGTATCACTTACCTGACTACTTTTCCAAATGCCTTGTTGTGTGCAGGGACTTGCTGATGAGATTGAGCATTTTGTTAACTTACTGGTTATGTTTGTATTTTAGTGAGCCTATTTAGGCCCATTTTTTATAGATTGATTTTCATTTCTCTAGGTTGACTTTTTTATTTAAGCTTTTGGCTCTGTTACTTGAAAACAATTAGGATATTTCAGCAGTTGAATTTTCAGTTTCTTTTTTTTTACAATATCACATACTTAACTGATTAAAAGGTCAGTCTGAAGTATTTGGCTGGTGTTATTTTACATATTAGTTAAGATGAAGACAGATATTTCAGTAATCAAGCATCTAGAAAAACAACTTATGAATCATGACTCAAGTGTTTCTTGAGTGAAACCTTTGTGTGGTGATTATATGTTGTATTAAATGTTCAGAAAATGCAGCAGTACAGTTTAATAACACACTAAAATACAAGTAGCAGTTTGCAGTAGTATATTTTATAAATTGATTTTTCTATACTAATAACAGTTTAGAAACAGGCAGAGATGGTGTGATAAAACACTAACAGTACAGTTAAAGTTTTTCCTGGGGAGGCAGGTGAAATTTCATTGTATTGAAGCAGAAAGCTGGGGCTAAGGCAATTAAATATCAAGACATAGTTTTTTTCCAAAAGGTATTCTCCAAACAACTAGTTACTGTGTGTTTTTTTTGCTTCTTTTGTCCTGCTTGATATTAAAAAAATTATTTATTGTTGTCATGATACCTTTAATATCCAACTCATTTGCATCTCACCAATTTGACTCTAAGGATAGCATGGAAGACAGTGGTAAAGCCCTCACTACTGTCATGGTAAACAAGTAAGTATGTTGTGTCCCCCCCTTATCCAAAAAAGGACTTGTCTCATCACTGGGAACAGGCAACATTTGACCCTGGGAAATCCATATTGGCTGTTCTGAACCATCATTTTGTACTGCACGTGCTTAGAAAAGTCTTCCAAATTTGCCCTGTAAACATCCAGGGGGCTAAGTGGAGGCTGAGCCACTTGTAGGTCCAGGAATCCTCTTTCTTGCCCTTCTCCAAGATGGGTATAATGTTTTTCTATCCCCACCACCATGATATTTCAAAAATGATGGAGGAAGACATGGCAATAACATGGACCAGCTCTCCTAATACATTTAAACACATCCCATTTGATCCCATGGACTCATGTATTTTGCATTGTCTCTGATGTTCTGTGTCCTATTAGGACACAGCCTCACTACTACAGAATTATTGTGCTCCAGGGGTCTGGTTTTTCACAAGGCTACAGTGGATCTTCAGCTCTAAATAGGTGATGGCATCTTATTAGGTCTTCAGTTTTTAGAAGTGGATGGTAATTTTGTATGAGATACATGTAGAATGATGACAACATTTAGGTCAGTGAATGTTGGCATGTAATGTGATTGGTATTGTGATTGAACTTGAAATGGAATTTATCAATATTGTGTATGTCATAGTTGCCTTCTACTACTTCTGCTGGGTAAAGAACTGGCAGTAGTTCTAAATGCAGTGACAGTATGAGGCATTACAGCAGTACAGGCTATGACATGGAAATTGATTTTCAATTCTTTGTCTTTCCATCGTTATTTATGAAAACTGCTATCACTCAGTTTCAAATAGATTCATATTTTCTATGAATATTTTAAGAGTTATACATTATTTCATGTCGCATTTTGGTTATATAATTATATGTAGATACAGAGCAGTGATAGGATTAACATGGCCATATGTAGTTATATATCATGACTGCATTTAGAAGACTATTGAATATGATAATGAGGAAAAAAGCTTGTGGAAAACTGTTTTTATGAAATTGCCATTGAAGAAGAGTAAAGTAAGACTGGACCTTGGGTACAGTGGACTAGAAGCAACTGAGATGTACAGCAAAGCAAGTAGTGGAACAGAACAGCCATGCCAAAGCATGTGCAGAAAGATGAGTTGTCAGGAGATTAGTTTGATATAAACTTCATTATTAACTACTTGATTTGATACATTTTCACTTTATAATTCTTGGGATTTTAGAAGTTTAAATATTTTTGATTTTGCCATTCTGGAAAGCCTTATGGACCATCACAAAATGCTCTTTTTGTTATATCTATGAATTTATCTAATTTTTTGCTTAGGGGTTATACAATAATATTTATAATATAACTATATAAACTACAGGAAATTTCTGAGAAAAACTCTAATAAGTATTAAGTATACCACAAATTAAGCGTTCATTGGTACATGATTATGAGAAGCTACAGAGTTGAAGCATGTAGAGTTCTGATGCTTCTTTAAAAACAGAAAGTTTACAAACACTGTAAATTACATTTTACTTAATATTATTGAGGTTTTGTCTTCATGCCAGCCACATCTTTCACAGTAATGTGCATTTATTTTATGTGCTTCGATACCAGATCTGCAGAATGTATACACAAATTATTTATTCAGGGAAGAATTCTGATTTTTTTTTTTTTTTGTAGGATATTTCAGGATGTCAGAGAAAGACTTAAGGGACTGATACACAGCAACTGTGATCTTTAATGTGATGAGACAGGATATGTAGGGATAGGGAAAATAAATACTGTAAGTCATACAATGAAAAGGGCATATTGCAAATGAGAAATATGACATTCAACTGGCCTGAGTAATTTGTGGGCATGGGGAATGAGAGTACCATCTCATATCTTAATAGTAACAATGCAATAGTTCAGCCTTGGCTGTACTGTGCTTACTGATGACATTTTGAATCAGGTGCTATGTGGCACTTAGTATCTACTGGAAGGAATTTTCCATCAAGGAATCAAGACAAGCAGAGAAAATCTATATAAATCTTGCTCTGATATAATGGAACTATTTAGCACAGGAGTTCTATAGATTTTTCTGTTAAGAAAGCATTTAGAATCTATTTTTTTCCCCGTTTCCATGGTTTAAATGCCCACATGCAACGTTTTCAAAATAAGCCATGAATTTAAATATCTGGAACACTACTTGAAGTATGCAAGCATTTTCTATATGCAGCCCCATGGAATCGTCATGGAGATTGGGAAAGAGAAGAATATATAGAATAATTTCAGTCCAATTGTCATTGACACCATCACCTTCTCAGACATTACAGATACCTACCTAGATTCTTATTGTATATAGGTAAAGATGTTTAGTATAAATGTACCACAGTTTTGGGCCAATGAAATAATAAGTAAATATTAATGTGAAGACAATATTGCAGTATTTTAGATCTCAGATACCACGCTCCTTGTTAAAGTACAGGAGGAAAGGAGCCTGGATGTTAGTTGCCATATTAGTGCCAGCTGAGGTGATCACTTGTTAAATTTCACTGAACAGCAAATTTTCTGAGGGCTACGGGTTTGGAAGGTGTCTGTCATATTATCACAGTTAGGATTTACTTGTCAGCAACATCAAGACTATTGCTGACAAGTTAGTGGCCAATATTGCTGCTGATTTGTTCTATCAACACAGAAACCTAGAATGTTGAAAAGCATGTTTTCTCACATGTAAAATCTGTTCTATCTGTACTGCAGACTTACACTTTTTTAAGTACCATGTTCTCCTTCAGGTAAATGATTTATCTGGTCTCATTCATTTAAAGTGAGTTAAAAGAATAGCTCAGTTATTAGTTATTAAAACTGTCATTGAGTCCAGACTGGGATATCAGCAAGGTCTGTGCAAAATACATAAGTGGCCTGAGGGTTAGACTCAAGATGGAATGAAGGGGACATTCAAGGAAGGGAAATTGAAAAGAATTAGAGAGAGAGAGGGAAAACAAACTAGAATCTGCACTTTCATTCGTATAAATGCATCTACCTTAGAGGTATATGCATGTCTCTGACCTATTTCACTAAAACTATTTCTTAGACTTTCAGCTTTAAGAGATGTGTAAAAATATTGTGGAAATGTAGATTTTGGAGTTACTCTTCCTGTTAGAGAATGTTTTGGGGGATGTTTTTACTGAAAGCCTTCAGTCTAACAGGGTACTTGCCATGAAGTTATCTTCCCCCCACACATACTTAGAAGTAAGGATCTGTATGAGCTGAAATCTATAGCTAAATTTCTTAGATTTTAACTGTGCTGCTGGAATCATTAAGTACAGGTATTGGTTCTTTTGAGTGTTTTTTGTTTGTTTTTAACAGTGTGAGAAGGAGTAAAAAAACCAGAACCACAGGAAAAAAAGTTAGGTATGATATCTACTTTTCCTTTTTTGTTGTTTGTTTGTATTGGGGTTTTGTTTGTTTTGGGTTTTTTTGTTTGTTTGGGTTGAGTTTGTGTTGTTTTTTTTTTTGAGATTTCCTACTTTTTCAAACGTACATGGCATTACTGAATTGAGAATGTGGAAAGCAGAAAGAAGCAGAAGGGAAGAGCTGATATACACTGGGCTTTTATTAAGAAAAAGAAAAATCTTGTTGGTAGGTTAGTTTAGTCCTGAAGTACAACTTTCTCACACATAAGGTTTTTATCAGTCCATTACTTCTCTCTTTTTGGTGCGTGCTTGTGCCTGAGGCTTATCTCATTTTTATGTCATCCCTGATAGAACTGTCATCTCTGATTGAGTTTCCTGAACACATGTGAAAATTGACTTCTCAACTCCACCACTGCTCAATACTTCTGTCTTTTCTCTTTGCTCAGTTACAAGTGCTCTGTCTTCATGGCAATTTTTGCAGGTCTAAGCTGAGCACCCCAAACTTGTAGGCTAGTGGAGAGAATCAACATTCATCCAAGATTATCAGCCAGTTGTGAGAGGCCATCTGCATAAACTGTAGAGTTTAACTTTCTGTCATCCAATGTCACGCCCTCCAGCTCAGCCGTCCTTGTGTCCAGTGATGTATGAGCATGATGGAAAGTGACACTGATTCTGTGTCTCTTTGTGTTTCACCAAGCCTTGACTTCAGTCAGCTGCTTGATTTTCCAGCACCGTTGCGCTGTGGAAGGATTCTTCCTGTGTAGCTTTTATAAGTGGAACTGGGGTAAATCCTCAGCTTCCCTCCCATGTCTCCCCTCGCCCTGGTCTGTGAGGTGCATTATTTCCCCTGCTCTATTCATGTTCTCAGCCCATTCCATCCATAGAATCCAAACACCTAAGCCACTTAATACTATAATACCTCCAAATGGAGTCTTTCTAAGGGTTTTTCTGCTAATGCTTATGTTGCAACAGAGATCCTTACACTCCGTGGAAAATAACTGTGACATACGTGTAGGAAGGGGGGGAGAAGGTATCAGACACTGTGAGAAGTGACAACTGAAAGGCACTTGGAACTTATTGAATAGAAAAAATATGGCAAACCCTCCCCCTCTTTTCTCTTTAGGCGCATAAGAGAATTCTTATAAACATGGCAGCATGAATCTTTCAAGTGCAAAATTATTTTGTGGAAAGAAAATGAGCACTGTAGTAACAGATTCTTTTGCTAAGGGCTACAAAGTAAAGCTGCATTATGTGCTATATCTATATTTGGTATTAAAAAGAAATCAAAGATCCCCCTTAAAGCATTTTTTTCTGACAAGATTTTCATTAAAACCCAGTTCTTGTTATTAAGCACATTATAACATAATTAAAATTAAATAAGTCTTGTGGGAAAGTAATAATATGACAAAGAACCACCCTTGATTAAAGTTCATTTTCCCCCCTTTTTTTCTTTTTGTTTTGAATGGATTTGTTCAAAAGGGATGCAGCCTGAGAAACAATATTATAAGTTAAGCATGTTTTCATTATCTTACTTTTTAAAATTTATATACTCAGAGGTACCACTTTGATATAGTAGTTTGGAAAACCTTTAAATTATTAAAGAAGTCATTTGCCCAAAGCTTGTATGCCTTCATATAACCTCAGTGTGTTGTCATGTAATATTGAAGGAATAGATTATAACAATTGGTCTTTGGCTTGGTAACATTGCCTTCCTTGATAGTTCTATTGACTTTTTTAAAAAAACAGCAGACATTAAGATTTAATTAATATTGTTAAAATGTCTTCAAGTATCCCATACTGTTAGAATAATAGGTACATTGGACTTCAAAGATTTTTCTTTAGTATGCACAGGCCTAAAATGTGAGGAGACAAGGAGAAAATCAACTGAATATAGACTATAGGGTGAGGGACTTCCACCTAAGAACATGAGTTCAAGACTACGTGTGGAATGACATAAACCTTTATGGTACAATTTCTGCTGTCTTTAAGGCCATGTTATGTCAGGATAGCTGGAAGTTACAGGGCCTGTCTGCCATGGGCAAAGTTGTTATAAACAAGCCTGAGAGTTGCTTTGGAATCTAATAACTGAAATGGTTGGTAGATGTGTCTCCTCCCATGGTGCAGGGAAGAAGGCTCACAGTGCAGTCTGGTGTGTGATGGAGGGTAGCACTACATGTCATCACACTGAGTCTCTAGAATATCAAGCTCTTTAGACAGGCTTTACCTTATGGGTGACAACCTGATGGTTGTTTCAGAAGGGCTCTCCTGCTCCCTCAAAATGATGTTGCTTTCTTTTTTTTTTTTTTTTTTTTTTTTTTTTTTTTTTGTGAAAATTATTTCATTGGTGACTTATTGAAAGCTAGTTGTCAGTCTAAATAGCTTCTGCGTTACTGCAATTCACAACAAATAAAGAACTAAAATTTTGAAAGCCATATGTTTTTCTAGATCTAATAAGACATTATCAAATAGTCTTTCTTCATTTCCAAATTCTTGGAAGCATTATCCTATCAGAGGAAAAAAAAGAAACACAACAGTGCTTAGGAAGACCATGCTTTACAGTATTTATGAGCTGGTGAATAAAATCCTGGTTTATCAGTAATATGTTGGTCCATTTTTTGAGTAATATATTATTTCTTTATCTCCTTATTCTAGCCTGGTTTGGGGCTTTTCTAGGAAAAAAATGTGGAAAGATAGAAGTAAACCTATTTCTGAAAATCACAGAATATGCTGAGTTGGAAGGGGTTCACCAGGATCATCAAGTTCAACTCCTAGCCCTGCACAGGACCATGCCCAAGAGTCACACCCTGTGCCTGAGAGTGTTGTCCAAATGCTCCTTGAACTCTGCCAGGCTCAGCTCTGTGACCACTGCCCTGGGGAGCCTGTTCAGTACCTGACCACCCTCTGAGTGAAGAACCTTTTTCTAATATTCATCTAAGCTTCCCCTGTTATAACTTTAGGCCATTCCCTCGGGTCCTGTCACTGGTCAGCAGAGAGATCAGTGCCTGCCCTTCATCTCATGAGGAAGTTGTACCTGCAATGAGGTCTCTCCTCAGTCTCCTCCAGGCTGAACAAACTAGGCGAACTCAGCCACTCCTCATACAGCTTCTCCTCAAGGTCCTTCACCCTTTTTGTTCATGTATGAACTGAGTGCAAAGCACTCAGTGTGTTTTCAGCGTAGCTTTTAGTCACCATTTAACACCTGAAATGATGGTCATGCTTAAACTTTTACATAGTAGTCCATGTTTATAGGGTGCATCCCCTCAAAGACCTTCAAAAGATTCCTCAAAGATATATCAGGCTATGTTTGAAGTGAGGTTATATCTTCAAAAACCATACAGCACTTTATGAGTCAATGCTTACCTCAGTTGTTTCTTGGGAAATTTATGCGCCACTGAACATGTATGCACAACATTCCTGAATGGGTTTAGGTGGTTTTTTTTGTTTGGTTTTTTTTTTTTTTCCAAAGAATTGATCTACAACTT
Source organism: Formicarius rufipectus (assembly GCA_013399695.1). Lineage (NCBI taxonomy): Eukaryota > Metazoa > Chordata > Aves > Passeriformes > Formicariidae > Formicarius > Formicarius rufipectus. The sequence goes on along the minus strand of VXAU01002192.1, from coordinate 224,222 downwards.
TTTCAGTCTTTCTTAGCTGCATCTTTTTCTGAATATTTCTTGTTACATATCTTGAAAAACAAAGGAAATATGGTGATGTCTCATGAAGTGAAACAAAAAAATCACAGTCTGAATTAGTTCAGGCATTAGGTTGTTAATGTAATCCTTTTTGGAGAGAGATTATAAATCTGACTGTAAGCTTTTAAAAATTGAGGTGAACTTGTAGTGACAATTTTCTTCCAATGCAACTTTACCAGTTACCTCACCAAGCAGAAAATGTGTTTTATCCTACACATAGGATAAATAACCATTATAATTTATCAATGCTGTGCTGCACTGTTGTTTTGGTACAGAATAAAGTAACTTTGTTGCAGAAAATTCTGCTGCCAGATGGTAATATTGGTCTATGGCAGATCACTCAATTAAATTTGAATTTTCATTCTTACTATTGGTTGTCATTTTATCTGATGCGAGAAAAACCCTTCATTAGTTTGATTTAAAGATTACTTATGAGTCCAAAAAAACCAAACCAACCAACCAACCAACCAAACAAATTAAGNGGTAATATTGGTCTATGGCAGATCACTCAATTAAATTTGAATTTTCATTCTTACTATTGGTTGTCATTTTATCTGATGCGAGAAAAACCCTTCATTAGTTTGATTTAAAGATTACTTATGAGTCCAAAAAAACCAAACCAACCAACCAACCAACCAACCAACCAACCAAATTAAATACAGCAGTAGGTGTAGCTCAAGTCATCAAGATCCCTAGAAAAGTGGTCACAGCACCAAGCCTGCCATAGTTCAGGAAGTGCTTGGGCAATGCTTTAAGGCATATGCTGTGATTCCTGGAGTGGAGCTGTGCAGAGTCAGGAGGTGGATTTTGATGGGTCATTGTGGGATCTTTCCAATTCCAGATACTCTGCAATGCTACATAGAGATGCTGAGTCAGTCATATTAGTCACTGAGTGTTGCCACTGACCACTGGGAGCAATGTTTTACTATTTTCTTTGCAACTGTGGTTGGCAACCTTTCAGTCTTCAGAGGCTGGTTTGTAGTATTGCACCAAGCTTCATTCAGAAAGTGTGTTCTGCTGCAGAAACCACAAACAAGATCTTGGTATTTATCCTGGAGATTCTGCCAGATTTGGGAAATTCTTATAGAGGACCTTATAGGGGTTTTTCAAGTGCCATACGAATAAAACAGGAGATCAGAAAAGTTGGGTTGCCTAAATACATAATTGCAACATAGGGAAAGAGAGTTAAATTGCTTCTGCACACAGCTTCTCATGGCTTTTCTGTTGAGCATGTTAGTTCATGAGCTGACAGTTCACAAACCAGAAAAGCCAGACCCATTGAAGTAAAGTTTGAAGCACAGAGAAACAAGTGACTCTTGGAGGAAGTGAAGGGTTCATTGAGTCAACATTAATGATATTAAGCTGCGTAAGGATGCTTCACAATACAGTGACATTTTCTATTTCACTACAACACTACAGAATCACTACTGGTTCCAATGACTATTCAAAACCTTTTTGCAGAAAGATTAAGGAAACAAACAAAAACAAGTAGCTCAGTTCTCACCAGTACAGATTTCAAGAAGGCAACAATTTATGGCAAGCTGTTTATGGCAGTTCTTTATTAAGAACTGTCACATCTGACATTGTCATTATTAATTTTCAGTGAGTAGCTGGCTGAACAGGTACAGACTTAGATAGATACTCACATAGTGTGTGCAGACAAGAACCAAAACAACATGAATTCAGGCAGGAGACAAGGAAAAGCTCCCCTGCTTTGGGTACAGTCAAGTTTAGCAGCCTGCCCAGAGATCTTGTGCACTCTCTGTCCTTCAGGCTTTTCAATACAAAGACAAGATAAAACCCTGAGCAACCTGGTCTGACCTCAAAGATGTCCTTGCTGGAAACAAGAGGTCGCATTAAATACCTCCTAAGAGTCCATCCTGCTGGAATTATCGTGTGATACTAAGATTTTTTTTAATAAGTTGGACTGAATGCTAAGAAAAACATGAAAATTTTACAGTCCTAGACATCCTTTGCTAGATTTTCCTATTTTGACAGGTTTTGTTTTGTTTTGTTGGGGTTATTTTGTTTGTTTTGTTTTGTTGTTGTTATTTTTGTTTTTCTTTTCTTAAATTAGGACATTTTGCAACAGCGAGACCTGTTGAAAAGCAGATACAGCATTATAATCAATCCTCCGTATGTTTGTACTTTGCATATTGCCCGTCTCAGAGCACATCAAGGACAGCAAGTCTATTCCCACAGGTGTCTGCTGTGACAGGTTACACAATACCTTGCTGGCAAGTTACGTGTAGTGACAAGCAGTTTAACTTGGAATATACTGTTGTCTTAGCACGTAGAAGAAGTCAACACATCCATTTTATGCCATTAAGCCTGGAGTACTACAAAAGAATAGTTGTCACCCGATTGCAGTAAAAGTCTCTGCTACAGACTACTTGGATAACTCTGGGATCACTAACATTTGCAACCAGAAGTGTCAGCTGTTACTCTTATTACTAACTAGCTAAACTCTGATTTTCCAAACACAAAGTCAAAAGTCATTAAGTACATATAAGGTCTGGATTGCTCTGATTTTCTGATGGACCCAACCCAGAACTTCAGAGGATCCATTCACAAGGAGAAAAAGGACTCCTCCCAGAACAGAGGGATTTTGTCTGCAGCAACTCTGAGTCATTTAAGACTTTTTAATGTTGTTATAGTGATAACTTAGTGACATGAAAATAAGTTGTAGCCATAAATTAGGGTAGTTGAGATTGTGCTGGCATTGTGATTCAGCAATAGCATGACTGTTGTCATGGACATGTCATCCAAAGTTTCCTCAGGCAGCAGTAACAGGGAGTAACACCTGATACCAATTTCCCACACTTTTGTGCCCAGAAACTTTACAGTGCCTTTAGTTTCCCTTATTTCTCTATATGGAAGCACAGGCCAAGTTATAATCCAGCCTTCTGTAAATGGAAACCATTTTAGAGTTCATAGACTTTTTTTATTTTTATACACTGGTATTTTGAGTTATAGAGGATAAATCTTTGCAAGTCAGAATACAAACTGAGTTCATTTAATTTTTTCTTTCTCTCTATGACTGGTGTTTAACTCAACATCTTAATTTTATTTAGAGCACAGCCTTGATGAGTTCTTATGTTAACTAGTTTTCTGATTTTCCTGGCCCTCTTTACCTATGTGTTGTTTAGAGGTAAGTGAATTTATACTCTAAGATAAAAAATAGGAAAACATTTCTCAGTGTTGGATATGGGCATTGTGGATTCTTAACTGATCTTATTTGCAGCAGTTCAGAACCTAGTATTTTATTTGACAGCATAGTCAGTACTGTCACTTTGTTCCCATGTCACTGGATAACCGTGCAAAAGGTAAAATCTTTATATACCATCTTGGTACAGAAGTGAAATTGCATTTTAAAAAATCCATATACAATACAACATTTTTTAATATTACTTTCTTCCTATTCCTACTCTCTCTAACTGCAGGGATGGTGGGGAAGAATGTGATTTTAACTCAAAACTTTAAAAAATATTTAACACATACGTTTTATGTCTGTCTTTAGAGAAAATAAAAAAAATACAGCAGCTTTATAAAATAAACTTATTGCTCATTATAAAAATATTAAAATAAGCACCAAATATAGCTTGCTCTAAGTTTAAAGTATGTTCTTTAATACCTCAAAATAAGGGTAGTTATACTGCAGCATAAGGAATAGGTAATTATTTTTTAGAATTCATCTTTATTAAGAGAAGTGGAGCATACTGCAGCATTTTAGTATACAATTCCACCACTGCAGTGCTGAAGAAGTTGGCTTCTTCAAACCAGAAACATATGAAAGAGGATATCTGAACAAGTGCTTGCAGCTCCCTCCGATGGTAGGAAGTTACTATTGCTGGGGCCATGGCAGAGGAAAACCGGTGAGAGCTGGAAAAAGCCATCCTGAAGCACCACCAAATCTAGGAAATGCGTTCTCAGTTTTCTTATTATGCACTCCAAAGAAAATAAAAAGTTTGTGGGATTCATGACTTGAACGGTCCAAAAAAAGTAATGAACAAGGGAATCTCTATTGTATATTAAATCTATTTGTGTGTGAAGATAAATAAATTGATGAGATGTATTTCTCTACTGATGAGTTGTATTTTTCCACCATCAGAGGTGAAGAATTTAGAGAATATTTAGATGATAAAGTTTTGAGATTGGGTCTGTTTTATAGTAGATCAGTACTAAAAAGATAATTTTTAAATGATGTTTAATCACTTAAAATAAGACAGTTTATTGCTGCCTAGGAAAGAAAACTCTGTTGGTTGTATAAACAGACTAAAATGTTCTTATTTACTGTTGAGACAAATTTTGCAATGCCATTCTCATTGCACAAGATAAGATAGAGGATTTCCTCATTTCCAAATGTAGTTTTTGGATAGAGATAGAGAAAATCTAGCAACTTAATGCCATTGTAAAATATGAGAAGGAAGAGCTATTTATTGTTTTCAAAGAAGCACTCCTTGGCTGGCAATAGAGGACAGCATTTTACAACACTGAATGTAATTGAGTCTAGTAAAAAAAACCAAACCAACCAACCAAACAAAAAACCCCCAAACAACCACCAAACAGGTAAAATAAGAAAAAAAATTAGGAACTCAGACAAATAAAAATCATTTTATATAAATATGATTTTATTTCTTCAGGAGAGGCTTACACTACTCACACTGCATTATTTTCCTTCAAAACTAAACATATTCTAAGTAACTTACCAATTCCTGAAAAAAAATTGTGACAGAAATTCCCGGTAAGTAGCTAAGATGTGCAATTCTTTGTTTGTATGAATTCTATGGAATGAAAGACTATTAAACTTAGATTATATCTGATTTCTTGTTGTCAATATGTATAAATAGCCATATAATCAGCTTCTTAACCCAAAGACCCTTACCACTAATTTTTTCCCCTTTAAATACAATATCTTTATAGTCATATGAGTGCTAATATTTCACTGAGGTATATAAACCATGGTGCTTCTCACACACAGGTGACCTTTCTCAAACTCATTTTAGCAAGCACTGATTATTTTGTGACAGTTGTAGTCCAATCTTCTGCTCCTCACCTCTTTCTTCCAAGCTTTTTTTTCTATATGACCAGGGAAATCTCATCTCTTTAATCTCCTGACCTCTGAAAGATAGTTATCAAATGATTTTCTTTTTTTCTGTGAGTCTAATAAGAGTTGAATTTATCGTAAATTTTAATATTTGAGTGCTAAGCAGTTAATTGTAACACTGAGCCGCCTAACTTGCTCTATTTATTTTAGAATGTAAATATTTTGTCCATAGTGTATTTTATATATTTTCTTTTAAAAAAAAAACCTTGCTCTGTTACCCACCAGAGTATGTAAGTTATTTTATTGCCAACTCATCCAAATGAACTGACTAAAGTGATTCTTGCTGCTTGTTCTTTCTCTGCAATAGATATTTGTTTTCTGGGTAGAAGTTGGCTTAGTTTGTTTGATTAGTTGGTTTTTGTTTTGCTCGTTTGTTTTGTTTTCCGTTGCACAAATATGCTAATTTATTAACTTTGTACATATTAGGGTTCACATCTACTCTTCAGGTCTCCAGGTTTTCAGTTCAGACAGTATCACAAGAGCTTTAACTTTTATCTCCCAGGCTACATCTTCCCTAGGTTCTTTAGGAGGTTGTAGGGATTTTTTGTCCTAGTCTTTAATGGCTGGATCTGCTTTTCCTTCTGTACTGGGAGAAATAAAGAAACATTTCAAATTCTCCAACTAGGGAAGAAATCCACTGTCATTACCAAGGACTGTATTGACTTCTAATATCACTGATGTTGCACATTTACTGAGGAGAGGAGTGTATGGGATTTACATGAGTATGGTTAAGGCAATAAAGATAGTTAACTATTCAGAGAATTCCTACAGAAAGTACCTTTTTCTCATGGAATTGGACAGAACATAAGACTGATAGCCTTGTGCCTCTTGAATTACTTCCTCAGCCAAATAATAAAGCTTGTAGTCCAAATACTGCTGATGACCTGTCCCCCCCATGTTCAAATTTACTTCAGTTTTTATACTTTGAATTATACTGTAAATTCAGTATAATTTGCAAAGCATTTCTGTATGTAAGGAACAAACAAGCACACAGCTAAAAATTCCCACCTTAGCAAATCTCTAATGAAGACTGAACACTTTTGTTATAATTGAAGGATTCCTACACAGAAAGTGGAAAAACTATTTCTACCGTGTGAGTTTCCAGAGGTTGATATTATTAATCCCTCTCAGCCATAAAGTAACAGACCATCCTTGCACAAAGAAACTAGAGTACCAGCAGTGCAGAAATGGAAAATATCTCTTTAAACATATTAGTTGTCCTGATCTCTCCAAGCAACTAGGTATATATATAGGTGATGCGGCTGACACTCCTGAAGCGTGGGATGCCAAGCAGAGGGAGCTGGAGAAGCTCAAGAAATGGACCCATGGGAATCTCATGAGGTTTAACAAGACCAGGTGGAAGTGTGGCATCTGGATTGGGTATCAATCCAGGCTGGGAGATGAACAGATCAATAGCAACCCTGCCAAGAAAGATTTGGAGGTGCTGGTGGATGAGAAGCTGGACAAGAGCTGCAATGTGCACTTGCAGCCCAGAAACCAGCTATGTCTTGGACTGCATCCAAAGCAGCGTGGCCAGCAGATCAAGGGAGGTGATGCTGCCCCTCTGCTCTGCTCTCGTGACTCCCTCCTGGGATGCTGCATCCAGCTCTGGGGTCCCAAGTACAGGCAGGACATGGACCTGTTGAAGACAGTCCAGAGGAGGACCACCATGATGATAAGAAGAATGAAGTGACAGTAAAATAATAAGAAAATAGGTGCCAGTCATAGTTTCACAGAATAAACCAAAAGTTGCCCTGTTTGCTATTACTCAGAAGAAGGGGGAAGCACGTTACTAATTCTCAAAGTAAAGAACAGCTACATGTCAAAAAACTACAGCTGCTGAAAGACGTGCCTTTCTCTCTTCTGCAGCCAATTATTGTACCTCTCTCTTGCTTCCAACCATCAAAAGGGAACCTGAGAGAACAAGCGCATGTAGTTTGCAGGGAGGATTTCATCTTCTGCACATAGCTCAGTAAGGAGTTAAATTAGGGTCCAAGCAGCAACAGAGAGTTGAAAAGACACCTCAAAGAACTAGTTCTACTTTAACATAAATACATTTTAAGTCTATTAAAATTATTTAAGCTATAGTATAACAGTAGGCTCACCTACTTTTTCCTTATCTTTCTAATGGTTGTGGTACATGAAAAACAATGAAATAAAGTACCAACTTCTGAACTTTGCAGGACCTGTGTCTGCAACAAAGCTGGTTTTGCTGTTTGAATTTGGCTGCCTTAGCAGCCAGTTCTGCCAACTTGCTTGTATGTTATTATGACTGGCCACAATACCTGAGAAAGGTCTTGAGAATTAGAAATGTCCTTAAGTAGTTCCCTTTATATTGTCTTATGCCATTTATTTATTTATTTGCTTATTTATTTATTTAATTTAATCAGTTCATAGGTGAGATTTGATCCTGAATATAAATTTGGTGTGAGATATTGAAGAGACTTTCAGATCATAGAACTGTGGAATGGCCTGGTTGGAAAAAGGTCATCTAATTTTAACCCCCTTGTCATGATCAGGGACACCTTTCAGGTAAAAGAAGCAATTGATTTCTTTGAGTTTCCTTGGATTTAATCTTTTTATTTCTATTTCCAGAATCTTTTCCTTATATATGTAGGATATTTTTTATATGTTCAGTATGTTATAGATATAAATAATAGTAGAGTCAACCAGAAAAGCTGTATTCAACAGCCAGAAAGCAGACTCCTAGACAAGAGCTGAGAGCATCATACAGGTGGAACTTGTGACGTTTATGACCCATTCAAAAACTGCATCTACATTCAAATTACAGTAAACAAGTTCTTCCATGATTAGCTAAATAATAATACTATAAAGGAGATTTTTAAAATTTTATTTATTTATTTTTTCCCCAGGGAAAAAATCAGCAGCTATGAAAGGAGGGGAAAAAAAAAAAAAAAAAAGAAAAAAAAAAGAGAAACCAACCCAGGTGTGGTTAATGTTAGAGTATAAAAGATAGTATTTCTGGAAACAGGGGTAGCAGCCACCCTTGTACATCACCAGATTCCACTGTTTCTAGCTGAATATTAAGAGCTATGATTATCTGGGTTCTGAGGAAAAAAATGCACGATGTTCCTGCTTGTGCAGTGCTGGTGTCAGCTAATGCTACAACATAAATATCCCTCTCTTTCGCTTCTTTAAATGAATAGGAGAACTAAATTCTCACTACAGCGCTGTCAGAGTGGGACGTGAATCCAGCAGAGCAGCTCTTCGGTCTCACCCTCGAAACGCGTGTCCCGCGGAGATGTCATGAGCGAAAATGCGATATGCAGAGACCTCTAGAGACTGGAAAGATGAACTGCATGATGGATCCCTGGTGGGCGGCGATGGAATCACTTGGGGAGTTATAAAGCAGGCTATAAAGAGAACGAGGTAACATCCAGACTCTTTTAATGCGTGTGGTAAAAGTCGTGTTCTTAAGAGTGATATGGCTTAGCTTGTTTTCTTTGATGCTAGTAAAAAAAAAAGGTAAAATATATCTCGTTTTTTAGGGTTTTAAAAAAAGTCCCAAGCCCTAAATGGATTTGATGTTTTTCTTCTGTAAAAATACAATGTTAAAAAACAGAAGCCTCAAGGAAACTGTGATTTCAGTTGCTGTGTTGCAAGCTCCTGGAATTTGGAATGCATTTGTGAATCCATTAATACATGACTGCTTGTTTTTCATTTGTCTGAAGTCTGTTTAGAGGCTGCATCTCTTAACATTGTCTGAGAGATGTCACAAGGTTCCAGTTGAGTTCAGAGCTAATTACAACTCTGAAAGAGACCTTTGTGGGATTGTCATGAGCTCTGCTTATAATTCAGTCCAAGGTGTTAGCTCATTTATTTTCCCACTGAGCAGTTCTTGATATGTTTGACCATGGGAAAATTGTGCTCACCTTGAAGTACACTGCAACTTTCAACTGCAGCTGCAGCTTAACCTTTGTGTTGCAGCTTCAGTACTTTTTAGTACTATTCAATGTCTCCACATCCCCAGCTGTGTGTCAGGTGCATGTCACTCCCTCTTTTATGTGTTTAAGCACAGGGAATTTGACTTGGAAACAGAGTGTATCTTTGGCACTGTGCTTTGGCCTGAAGTGCTCTTTCCCACAATTGTTACAATATATAATCTATTTTTTCCTTAAGCCCTGATTGTGGATGTACTGCTGATACCAGTTACTGGGCATTTCAAAGTTCTAATTTTGTAGAGACGAAACCCAGAGAAAATTGCGTGTTTGCAGGTTGTTGAAAAACCACCACACAGAACTGAAATCAGATCCTAATTATTTCAAGAAAAAGTGTTGCTGCAATCTATTTTTTTACAGTCTTTGCCCCAAAGTGGCATTGACTAAGCCAAATTACCAACTCCGTACAAAGTATGTCAAAAAAACAGTGTTAATTTTTTAATTAAATGACAGTCAGATGCAGGTACACACATGTTTCTGGCTTTTCAGTCTGGAATATTTGTTTTACATGTTTTGTTAATGTTACTTCATGGAGCTATCCCTGTCTCAAGCCATTTGGACTGCCAGCATGGAAAACATGACAGCATCAAAGTAAACACAGATAATTGTTTGCAATATGAAAGCAGACATAGTAGAAGCCTAAATTTCAGCTCTGGAAATGAGTTTTGGTTTGTAATCTGCAATATTTTCCATATCACAGATACTTTTTTTTTTTTTTTTCTGTTTGCACATGTGTTAAAGCTGTCATGTGCATGTCTAATGTAATTCCTGTGATTGTATTATACCTACAATGAAAATTTAAAAGTTTATTCTTTGAAACTCTTTGTCCTTCAGGCTATTACATATATTTTTAAGCCAAGGATTCAACATTCAGTTAAGAAGTCAATATGAATGTCTAATGAATATCCAAGAGGACTTGGGAAAATAAAAGGTCTTGCTCCTAAAATTGTATAACAAAAACAGAATTTCACTTTTTGATACTTAGCACTCTGTGAATTAGACTTTTTCTTTTTGTCTAGAAAAATAGAAGAAATAAGAAGCAGACCTATTAATCTGTACTAAAATTCCCTTATGAACAGGATTTCTAAAACCTTCAAATAAACCTACCCAGAAAATGAACTTCCCAAATAAAAGTTGACAACGAAATATAATCTGTAGGAAGGACATTAATCTGCTGGGCTATGTCTAAAACAGTTCACTAGAGTTCAGTGGACCTTTTCCTCCCAGAAGATTTAAGCCTTGCTGAGGGCAGGCTGGAAGGTATTTTCTGAAGGCAGTCTGCCTTGAGATGTGTACATAGAGACTGAAAAGGTAATTTTCATAGGTATTCAAAATGCATTTCAGGAAACTGTGTGTGTACTGACATCCAGACTTGCAGGGTCACTTCTCTAAGAACACTTGTTTCACACTACCAGTCTTCATGAGCAGCAGCATTGCCCTTCAGGAGAGAAACCAGTGTGTTTGATAGAGGCTTGTACTGATTAATTGTAAGGTGCATTGACTTCAGTTTTGCTTTGAGCATCCAGCTAGAGGGACTAAAAAACATGCTCATTATTTTGTACATTTTCATCTAAGTGCTTCTCTGCTGGTTGGTGCGTCACTACCTGTCAGTTCTTGTGTTCATCTACAGTTTCACCTGTAATGAACTTTAATTAGATGCACTGGGGCTTAAACTTAATTTTTTTTTTTTTTTTTAGTTTTTACTGCATAACTCCATGTTTTTAACTTTTCCCATCAAGCTAGAAGAAGATATACTTATGGCAAGAAGAGGAACTGATTGTACCCTCAGTTCTAACCCACCATCAAACCAACTTTTTGGGGTTTTCATTTCTTTAAGTTAAAAAAAGGGGCAGGATTTCATATTTCAGAGTATGAAAGGAAGATGTCTGCTGCATTCATACTCTTCCATCCTGGACTGAGCTTTTATAGAATGTGAAGACCTATGGTATAAAAATAAAAATAAGAATCTCATAATTCTAAAGTATAGTTATTGGAAGGCTTTTCTTAAAGCAAAATCTAATATTAGATTTTGGAGTTGTTTGATTGTTTCTGTGGCTTCTTCAGAGTTAATAGTTTTCAGGAATAGATAGTGAGTTAAACCAAACAAAAAACCCCCCAACAAATAAATTTAAAACCATTACCTAGTGAGAAAGTTAGAAAAAAATCTAAATGTTCGTCATTCTGAAATTTAAAAAAAAAATAAAAAATTCATGAGTCCATGAATTTTTGACGGATTGCAGTTCAGTATCAGTTACTATCTGTGCCAAGATTTTACAGTAATTACACTGGGGGCTCTGAACATCTTATCTGCCATAAGGGAATGTCCTATTTTCTCTAGGTTTCCAGGTCACTGTTTTAAAGTATTTTAAGACAATACCTTTTATTTTTGCTTCTTGAAAATAAAATATTGAAGTTGAAAGACCTGACTGCACTTTGTGAAGGGACTAAAGTATTTAGTACACTTTTGATTCTTTGCCAAGAAAGTCCTGTGTAGGTTAGGAAGAACAGAGCAGGAGTCTCACTTCCTTGTTTAGTATTCATCTTACACCTTATGTGGTTATTTAAGACCCAGACTGCAAATAACCTATAGTTCCAGTAGCATAATCTGGAGGTCAGTATTTAAGTAAGTCACTCTCTGCTTTTTGTGTGGCTTGTACAGGCAGGAGCACCTGAATTGATCTATTAATTTATTTTTTGCCTGCATTTCTTCAGGCTATCAGTTTAAGGAGAGAATCCGGATCATGAGGCTACCCTGCCAGAGAGGGAGATCAGAGAAGGGAGCATTCTGAAAAAGTGGTACAAGGAATCATGGGAAGAGTGACACAGAATTATGCCTCTAAAGTTGGCTAATGGTGCTGCTCCTTGCTGCCTTGGACCTGTACTCTGTGAGTTGTACGCCTTTGGCAAGCTTAAGTCCTCCCCAAGATTATGCCCACATGGCGTGGATATGCCCGGGCATAAATGTAGCTGCTCTCAGTGCTGCAGTACAGAGAAGGATGAACAGGTTTGTTTTGCATAAACTAGTAAGAAAAGGGCATGCAGGTTGACTTAAATACGACCTACTTGCTTACAATATTACAAAATGAATGTACAAGTCAGTCTTCAGGAAAATTATAGCCTTTACATATTTCCAAAGGGGTAAATGTAAACATGAATGGCTGACAATGGAGAATCACCCTGGTGAATTTGCCCCAGTGAAATGCTCTTGTGCTGCTTTGGCAGAGTTGGTGGAGATAGCTTCTCAAAGGTACAGACTGGCATGGGGGTTTTTATCTGGGTAAGTCTTTTATATATTTCTCTTTGACATAAAAAAATATGTCATATAGTATAGAGTGGTCCTCCAAGGATTATTTCGGTTTATTGTTTCAAAAGAATAACTTAAGCATGCGGAAATTCGTGGCAATTAGGTTTGATGCCATTTGAAAAACACAGAAACAAATCACAGAAGTTAAACATAATTGTGTGTACTAGAGTTGCCCATGTATGGACTTACACTGTGTTTTACAAGTCAGTTCCTCACAACAAAAACCAGAGCTGATGAGAATTATTCAGTCATGTGCATGACTAAAGAAAAGCAGATGCTGCTAAGCATGGTTCTTCACTGTTCTGCAGCAGTAGCCCAGAAGTATCTAATAGTCACAAGGGAGAAATTAACTGAAGTGGAGAAAACACTCACTAGCATATTAATTTTAAAGCACAGAATTAGAAGAATTAGACATAGCCACTGGTTGAAATGAAAGAGTACCAAGCTGCAGGAATGTTACTGGAATAAATCTTAAGTAATTTAGTTAGTTATCTTGGCACACAGAAAGAAGGATGATGTAAATGAAATTTACTAATGGCATAAAGCTGAAAGCCCTTGTCTTGACAGAAGAGACTGAAAATGTCAAATAAAAAACCTGGAGGAAGAGAGTGAGACAAGTGGGATGAAGTTAAATACTATAAATATAGATTCCATTTGTATTAGCAGTGAATATCATTCATTCTGCCATGAGAGTGACCATCCAAATTTGACTGGAAGAAATAAAACATGGCAAGTCTAACATTCCAAACATTTTGTAGGATGGATATCTGACACTAATTCTCTTTCTATACTCCCAGGAAATGGTTTCCAAAGGGTAAAGAGATGTTCTGTGGGGTGTCTGCTGTGTGGCTGTGCAGATATTTGTAATTTTTAAAGACTAGTGATAGTGGAGAAAATCTCTATATCTTTCTACTTGCCCAAAACAAATCCATTTTCTGTGTTATTATATGTCACCCTGTCCCCTCATCCCATCTATTCAGTGTTTTCCAATAGTTATCAGGAAGCATTTAGCAGTCAGTCATGTGGGGACCAAACCTGTTCACCATCAGGCTTAGAAACCATAGGATTAGCTCTTCCCACTTCTTTATAAAGATGACTAGGCCTTAGGATCACAGCCAGATCTGAATGAACAACCCCTGTGCACGCCTCCACAGCCCAGATGATTTCTGGCAGGACCAGTGTAGGTTAATTAATTGAACTGGGGGCTAATTAATTTAACTGGAGAAAATACTGATAAGCATTTCAATTATAAGCTGCTGAGGAATGGGATGAATTTTTCTTTAGGAAGTCTTTGTACAAAGACTCTGAAGTCAACTTGGAAATGCTAAAATTTTTTTTTTCCCCCTAGAAACAGGTTTTCATCAAAATTAAGAGTACAACAAAACTAATGTTATAATTTAATTATACGTTTTACTTTGAAGAGCTTTGATTATTTACTGTTAATATACACAAAATCTAGTGTTTCTATATGGAAACATACAGATATTAGAATGAACGTTCTTAAAAGATGGAATTAGAACACTTTAGGAATTATATAGAAAATATATCTTGAACAGAAAAAGTTCATGTTATTTCTTGATAGGGATTTCTCTATCCCCATTTCCAGTTTATAATAATTTCAAATAATACCTTATAATTAAGTGAAGGATGCTTGAATTGTACTTCCCTTCAGTGCATTTAAATTGCCATGGACTATGAAGTACAGAGTGGGGGATTGTTGAATGGCTTAATTTAAAATTTTCAGATACTCAACGATGTGATTTGTTTTATGTTGAGAGTGAAGAAAGGGATGCAAAATTTTTATTGCTAGGGGTTCATGAGGGGTTTAAAGGAGCAAGACATTTGCAGCACTGTAAATATGTTGAAATAGTACTAGAGAGTACAAAGAATAACAATCATGTTTACTCAAAAAACATGCACAATGTGTAATAAAGAGACAGGTAGCAGCAGTGTAGAAATCATGGGCATTAAGAACGAACATCTCTTCTAGTCGAAAATATTTTAGTTTCATTCTCCCAGGCCTGTTATTAAAAGTGTTTCACAAATACCAAAGCACTGTCTCCACTTTTCAATTTATATACTTCAGAGGAATTGATTTCCTTCTTAATGAGTCAATTGTAAACTATCCTTGTGGTGAATTCCAGTCGTGTTCTTCAACACATTCCCTGCTCCACAGGGACATCTACAGCACACAAATGTCTGCTGAACACACAAATAGTTTGCAAGAGATTACTGAGTACTGGGAGCTTTCTTCCTCTGGGTCTGTGCTGGTTTAGGCTGAGGTAGAGTTAAAGTGCTTCACAGTGACTGGTGTGGGACTGGGTTCTGGATTTGTGCTGAGCACAGGGTTGATACTACAGAGATGTTGTTGCTCAGCTGGGCTTGCACAGAGCCAGTGCTGGTGAAGGGGGCTGGGGATGCATGAGTGGTTGGGAGGAGACAAGGCGAGATAGGTGACCCAAACTAGCCACATGGATATTCCAGACCATATGAAATCATGGTCAATATATAAACTGGGGAGAAGAAGGAGGGAGGTAGAGGTGTTTGCAGTGATGGTGTTTGTCTTCCCAAGCCACTCCTGCCCATGATGGGGCCCTGCCCTCCTGGAGCGGCTGAACACCTGTCAGCCCATGGGAAGCAGAGAATTAATTCCTTCTTTGGCTTGGCTTGTGTGGGAGGCTCTTACTTTCCCTACCTAAACTGTCTTTAAACCCTCAAGTTCTCTGGCTTTTGCCCTTCTGATTCTCTCCCCAGTCCTGGTCGGGGGACTGAGTGAGCAGCTGCTGGCTGGGGTTAAACCACGACAGGGCTTAAGGTCACGCAGTTAAAAAACATAAGCTTCACTCTGATTAAGGTTTGGAAAGTGACTTTTAGGAAACCACCTACTGCACAAACCCACTATTGTAAGTGAAGCATTGGCAGTCGTTTTCAGGTTGGACAATTAACTGTAAAGTAGTCACCTTACCTAGCAAGGGTGAAATGCCTCTGCCCATTATCAGGACTTCAGTGTAGAAACAACACCCCTGCACCACCAAAATTCAGAACTCTACAGATATTTAGACCATTCAATGCAATCTTTACTACTCTTAGACCATGTTTTAAATTACTGTGAAATGGTATGTTTTGTATTGTTTATTTACCTTTTATGTCAGGTAACTGGCAAAATTCTATTGGTATGGAAATAATGAGACCTTTTCTTTACTTGCCAATGCAAATTACCTTTTCATACAATCTCTATTGCTTTCAGCATTCTTATCAACAATTATCTCTGTGTAAGGGTGTCTTTCCATTACGGACTTTCCTTATTTGTCATCCTAATTAGACATCTCCTTTCAGACAACTTCTAAGAGATGAAAGAATGACATTGACATAATTATCAATCTATCTGTCTTTTAAGGAGCTGCCTGCCCACCAGGTAAATTCAAGATACCATACCTATTAACTACTGCACATAGACGCACGAAGACACCAGGTTTACTTCAGCAAATTGATACAGAAATAGTTGGTACTGCACAATTAAATCTCATCATTAATTTTTCCTAAGACTGCATCTGAAAAATAGAAAATATAGGCTAGTTACTGGCTAATTATTCCCAAAATTGTCAGAGTTCAACTCCAAATAGGACAGTGTTTTAGCAGCAAGATATCCCCATCTTTTCCTGTAAAAAAACTCTACCACAAGTTAGCAAAGCAAACTCAAAAACTGAAGAAATGTTCTTTTCATGGTGAAGCATATGGGATGAAAATAGATGAGGACTGACAATAGAATGAAAAGCATGTGCTGAGATTTTGTTTTCTCCAAACCAAGTAGGAGCAACCAGTTGTTGGATACCCAGGCCTGCGGAACTCAGGAGAATGGAAAAGTCAGTGAATCTAGTCACTCCTTGAAGGCCCAGGTTGGTATTTCTTCTTGCAAAATAAAGGATTGGTGACTTGTCTTGGACTGCCATCAAGTGCTCTTGTTTTTCTTCATCTCCTGTTCTATTGGAAAGAAACATTCAGGCTGATTTCTCTCTGAGTCAGGACTCTTCAAAAGATTCACAAGTATTTAGTAACATTTTATTTTTAGCAGTGACAAACCTCCCAGCTGAACTCCCCAACTGCTGGGTGTATTGTAATAGCAGTAACTTAACATACGTGTTGCATAATCTGTAAAATTCCTCAGACCTGTAAGATGCAAACAACACTCCTACTTTGGAAAAAAAAAATAAATAATGTGAGAGTACAATTGGTCTTTTGAAGAATTCCAAAAGTGGTTTATCTCAAATTTGTTTCCCTTTCCTCACTTAAATATCTAGTAGTCTTATCTTTCTAATGTCCCATGGTGCATTGCCTCTTTTCCCTTCCATACTGTCGACGTCTAAAACTCAAAGCACATCAGCAGCCAGAGCTGTCAATATCCAGAGAGGTGTTTTGTTTCTCTGGAGACCTTCATCTACCATATGGTTCTATATAATTTTTCTACTTTGATAAGAGACATATAAATGTAAGCAAAACACAAGTAAAAAATCCCACTGAATCATATATTATTCATTTAATGGTTCCAGGCTTTCATTAGAAACAGTTGTTGGGGATCTTTTTTCCTTAGCTTTTTAATTCTTGAGAGAACTTTTGGAAGTAACTTGGAAAAAGATCTAATATTGATTTGTGTTCATAGTCTTCAGAACACGAGTCTGAACTCTGATGTTTTATGAATCAGGATTTAGTAATTTTCCTAATTTTCTTCACAGTCAACATTAATACTAAAATAATGCATGACACTGTTTTTTCTCATATTTGTGGTGTGCCAATAACCTGTGAAGCCACATAGGACTCCCATACCAAGAGACGTATGTATCTCTATTTATGCTCCGTGAGCCATAATGAGAATGATTACTCAGTATATAATACATTCTGACTTCATCAAACAATTGGGAGGAAACATGATCATTCAAAGTGTCTAAAACTTATGGAATTTTGACATGGAATTTTGGGGCATATTGGCAGACTGTCCTCCATTCTTCCTTCTCTCTGTGAATTACTTTACTCATTCTCACAGACAACAAATATTATGCATTTAACCCATGAAACTCCATTCTATCCTCTTCCTTTCCATTAAATGTGGGCAAAACTTAAACCAGTTTGAAGCTGAGCCAAGCTCTCGATTGAATCCAGGAAAATTTAGCTTTACAGAGTATTTCCACATTTTTGTTTGTTGCTAGGCTGTATCCAGCTATTAACTGAGAAGGAGGATCAGAAGTCATACCTTCCACCTTACCTTTCCTAAGTTAAACATCATCAAGGAAGCTGTGTATATTCCAAGCTGTAAATCCAAGAAGAAGTGTCTAGATTTTATATCAAACAATTTTTATATGAGAAGTTATTACTCCTCTGAAGATTACCAATTCCACTAAGTTTGGGGAAGAGTTATTCACAGCTTTTATTGAATTTATAGAAATAGAATGCAAATTGTAGGTAGTTAAAGATTTAGAACACACAGATCATGTTTAACTTGCCTTTCTATTTGGAGGACAGGGTTTATTATAATAACTGTTTAAATAAAAAAAAAAAAAGAAATTAAGTTATTCTGTAATGCCTTGGAATACTTTCATTAGTTCTGCTGACAATTTTTCAACAGTAAAATTACCCACTTCATAATATTTCTTATCTGAAATTATAGTGCAACATACATAGAATATGATGTAGAATTTATGCTGTATGGAGGATGATGCTATAAAATTTTAATATTTAACAATAGTTTGATAAATCAAAGTCACATCATATGTTCATTATATATATTTATACATCATCATAAAATGCCTTATACTTAATGTTGTCTGCCCATAACTTACATGCAACTCCTAAAAGGCTAAGAAATGGGCAAGTATACCATGAAACTAATCAGCAGATAAAAATTGAGGTTGCTTTAACATTCTGTCCTGCTATCACAACGGGACCATAAAAGTAACTTACCACCTTCTTAAGGAAAATGAGCCCAGACAATGAGGCTCATATCTATGCATCATGTGCTTTTACTTCCTTGCTTGCCTGAGTACACCACTCCAACTCTGTTGGCAGAGCCCTGAGGCAATCGAAGGTAGATCAAGGTATTTTCAGTAAAACCCTGAAATCATATAAGGCTGTCACCAGCTAAAAGGTTTTTTTTTAATCCATATTTTGTATGTTTGTGTCAGCTATTCATCACAGGGCCAACTATAAAACAGAAGTATTATAAAATTTAAGGACAAGAAAGCAAGTGCTGCAGCAGTATCAGAGAATTTCCAAGTCCTCTTTTTGTTCTGCATGGTTGGCAGACAGATGAAGTATTAACTGTTGTTATTGGAAGACAGAAGTTTTTCTATGCATTCCCTGAGTAAATGTTAAAAGAAAGCACATACACTGAGGATATATTTAAGTAAAAGTGTGTGACAGTTATGTGTTGGAGCCTGTGTCAGTTATGGTAGAGTAGAAAGCAGATGTTGACTGATGCAAGTGAAGCATTAGTTAAAAATAATGATTCTCATAAACACAGCACTTTGTCAGTCACATGTACTTATCAACAGATGCATGGTTTTGTTAAAAACTAACCAACAGCAAATTTACCTGGGCAACTGTTCCAATCTTCTACCCCCTAATCTCATCACCAAAAATCTATTTTATTAACTGCTATTAATGGTGTTATGTTTAAGACAATTCTTCTGTTTAAATTACATTTAAAGGCCTAGAGAGGGTGCTAAGAGAGATCTGTTTTTTGCAGACAGACCCAGTTTGATCAAAAAGAAAAAAAAAAAAGATTTGGCAGGAGATTCTTATAATATTTTGCATTGTTCTAAAGGTAGAACAATTATAACTTTTTCAAAGCAATTCAAACATGACTGTTTCTTATTAGAGTTGCAAAGTCAATATTACTTTTGAATGAGTGAAGTACAGACATATACCTTCTCTTGCAAAAGTTTTCAATTTTGATTATTTTAAAGCAGAACTATGGTAAGATTAAGTTTGACAAAAGGACTTTGGACTATAACTTTGACTCCTTTCATATTACTTTCATTATAATCAATAAAATACCTGTTTTAGTTTTGCCCCTCTGACAGAATCAGGGTTTATAAATTTTTTTTTGCTAAGTTTCAAGAGCTTTATAATTGAATATGTTATGGAAGGTGAATGTGGGAAAAAGTAGTATGCAAATATCACTGTACTTTATGAGAAGAAAAACACAGATTATGGAAATATGTCATTGTGAAGACACAATCTTCCAGCATTTCTATGGATGATACAGAGGTGCACATTTGATAGTAAGAGAGAAGGACAACTGATATTAATGGTGTATCCTGCACTTATAATGCTGCATTTCTCACTGCAAATTAAATAATTCCCATTACAGTTTTGCATGGCTCTTGCACTGAAAGATCTGTCTCACTGCTCAGTATGCACAGATAACTGGGGTAGGCAGATGGTCCAGGTAGGTATCATCCTACTCCTGTTGTTCCCCAATATATTCTTCCTCTCATTTATCTGTTATTGTCTCCTACACTCTCTACTTAATAGAGAGGGAAATTGTGCACAGTGGGAACTCAGAACCCCTGCATTTTGACAATCAGTATTTCCTTTTCTGTTGGGGAGGATAAAAGGAAAAGGAGAATTTCACTGATTCATGATTCATATGAAAATGATAGCTAGTTCCTGCTGAAAAGTGAACTATTTATTTGATAACAATGTGCCATCTAATAATAACTCAGCAGGGAAGTGAACTAAGCAGCATATTCATCAGCACAGGGAATTCCCAACCAAGTGATTATCTGCTTTCCAAATCTTATATTGAAAGCAGACTGCTGTGAATCACTGCAGTAGTTATCATTACTTGGAGTCCATGTAGACAGCAATCCCTGTGCACTGTGAATATTTATTGTGATAATGAGAGACCAAGTCATCTGATAATCTTGGTTCTGGTACTAGATATCCAGCATGAAGCAGCCTGTAGAATCATTATCTTTTCTCTCCCTTGCTGTCTTGTTGAAGTTTTGGGGGTTTTGTTTTTGTTTTTAATTCATGGAACTGATCTGAATTATTCAAAGGCAACAATTCAATCTATTTTGTGTGGCTGAGCCAAGTCCTATTTGATCATGTTCTCTTCTATTTGTATTCTTTTTATGTAGAAGTCATGCCATGCAGCTAGAGATGAACCGTGTGACAGACACTGCAGTGCTTCCTTGTAAGCTGTTGCATGCTGTTAGGAAAGCTGAAATGCTTATTTCTCTAAAAAGGAATTTTATGTATTTTAGTGTGGCAACAGAGAACAAATTCAAATTGAAGTTGTGTTACTGGACTTGATAAAATTATTACAGAATTTTATAAGACATAATTAGTCTTCCCCAGAAATCCTGAACTGGAAACTCTACCTCTGATCCTGCAAAGGCCACCAGGTAAGAGTGACATTTACACAGACCTCTCCTGTAGCATCATGGTTAGTGAAATTTATTGAAGTGCCAGAATTTACAACTACAGACAATAACATAAAATGAACAGCTTTAGAAACACTGAAGTATTCAAAACTGTACAAAAAATTCAGATGTGAACAATTGAGAGTAGCTAGAGTCACAAACACTCAGCTATGGTGCTTTATAGATGAAACACAAGACACACACAGGCCACAAAGAACACGAGAAATGGTTATGAATCTGTGACATAAAATCTTTATACCAACCAAAATGATCATTATTTTCCTCTGCACTTAATTTCCTCCCCCAGTTCTCATTTCAGCAGAAAACAAGTTCACAGAAGTTAATCTGATATGCCCTGGCAGTCCCACAATAGCTGAACTGGACTCTTCACCTGTTTGCTTTCTCTTTTTTTACTTTATATTAAATAATAGTGAATAAATTTTTCAGTTGTTGAATTGATTTGCAGATAATTTGGCTATTTTTTCTACCAAACCAGAAGGTCAAGTTGTTTCAGGATGCTAGCATACAAATAACTTGTTTCACTTCAAACCACACCCAATGTTTAAAGAAGTTAAAAACAATTGACATTGAAATAATATTCTTTCCACACAGAAGTCAGTTGATGTAAGAAAATAAAGTGGGTGTTTTTTGAAGCTGACAATATTTTCTTCTGAATTTAAAAGTCTGACTGCTTATATTTTCTGTTTACTGTAATACTTATCTTTTAATACAGCAGGATAGGCAGGAGAATATGATAATGGTCTATTTTATAATAATGAAGTAACTTCTCTCTGAGTGTCCTAAGAAAGTCCATCCTTAGAACAAGAACCACACATGGCAGCCCTTCCTTGTGTGCTGCAGACTCTGGCTGTGCTTCCACTAGGCTTGGACTTCACAAAGTTATATGTTCAATTAACTTGAGCAAACTTGTTACTCAGAAGTTGAAACTGATTGATTAAGTGAATAAATAATCTGTGTTGTTTTCATTACTATCACATTTTCCTTGCATACTAAATTAGGAAAGATAAACTCAGGAGCACTCTAATGAATTGCTAGGAATATGTGGTAGTTATCTAATGGTACCTTTCTTTTGGAATGTAATTTATCTTCTTCAGTTTAATTGACTTGTTTAGTCAAATATCCCACCACCAAGCAGAGATTTTGAAGAAGATGTTTCATCAGTTTGCTAAACTATGAACTCATAAATATCTAATGGGGCTTCAAAGCAAAACATAGGACATGCATTTGGTGTACTAAGACCTGTTCCAAATAGAAGAAACTTATACAAGGGTAAAAGAGACTCCTCTGTTTAAAATTTTCATATTTCTCAACAATCTATATCCTTACCAGCCTTTGAAAAGAAGATTTAAAAAAAAAAATGCTGCAAAGTTGTTTCCTTACCATCAAAAAAGACAATCACCTCCTGTTCCCCCAATATTTTTCTAATAAAACAATATATTTTTTTAAAATTTGAAAGTTAAAAGAGGAATGTCTCTGTTAACCATTTTTTCATGACCATGGAAATCTAATGAAGATTTCTGTCTGACATTAACAAATACTTTAATTGCTATTTTTACATATAAAAAGATGCCTTGATTATCAAGGAAAACTTAATGAGACAGCTAATGATTTTTTCTTATCAGAAGAGATAAAATACTTCATAATGAGAGAATAAATTATTACCTAGACTATACAACATTCATTGGGTTTTGTTTGTTTTAACTCTATGAGCTTCAGTTCCTCAGTAATTTCTCAAAAAGAGTTCATCTTTCTTCTTAACTGTAAGTTAAGTAGTGGAATAAAGCTTAAGCCTCAAGATGATATATTCTACATTTTCAAGCAAAACTAAGAAATACTTTTTTGAATTTCCTGGGATAGATATGAATAGAAAAGTAGTTGACTGTGCAATTACAGTTTTAGAATATGAGCTTTGCTTCATGTCTCATGGTTGGGTTACCCTATATCTAATTAGAGACCAACTCTGTTCAGTGAGGTATTCCCAATCTCTCTATTGCATGTATACTTTTAATAAAATATCTGACCTCACACTGCAGATACACAGGAAAATGTGTGGGTAACATGCTGCAAATTTTCTGTGGTGGAAGCACTAATCTGCTTCCATTTCTCATGTTAAAAGTAAAATGTCCAACAGATAGTAAAGTTATTGGGCAGAGAAGAAACAGCATTTGTGTAAACCTTGATTTTTTAAGAAACCAGATGAAAAATCTCCACACAAACATGATGGGTTTTATAAGCGTTGAATCAGTCAAAATACTGGGTGAAGTGACATTGCATCTGCAATACAGATCTCCATTGCTATCAGGACTTTGGTTCTTGCCACAATTCCTGCAAGGTTTTTGTCCCTCAAGGTAAAAGGTTCTGTAGTCTACACCTGGGTCTCAACCTTTTGCATGGCACTACTCTTTAGAGCAACAGATACAAGACATAACCTGTAACATTTTTATGTATCAATAAATCCTTTTCAGTTGTATGGTAATTTTATGACCTCTTGCCATCCCATTTTATTTTATGTATTTATTTTTAATGTTCTGATTCTCTAGTGATAATCTGCACAGATGCAATTATTCCCACAGAGGCGAAAATGAATTCATCCTGAAGTCCAGAGAAATGAGAAAGTCCTACAGTATCTGAATTGTGAGTATAAACAACTTGCTACATTTTCTTTTTAAGAGCCTGGCCTTTTCCATGGCATATTCAACAACAAAATTTGGACAAGAAAGTTCTTTGATTGAAAGATGTAGAAGATTTTGTTTCCTTGTTTTGACTCTTGAACCTCTAGGAAAATTATATACTCTAATAATGATAGTCACCTTTGAATTGCTGTGATACCTGATGCAACACTTGTAGGGCCATATGACTGGATTTTCAGCCCAAGATCTACACAGATGCTACATGTANCTTCTAATGAGGCAAAACCTATATAAAAGCAAAGGTCTTGCAACAAAGTTAAAACAGTAAAACAAGTTTTCTATACTCCTCACCTTGTCCAGATTAAAGTCTTTGTCATATCTCCTCACCTAAGAAAGGCAGGGAAATGTAATAATGCAATTTGATGTAAGTTCAATCAAGTGGAAATAGTGATACAAAAATTTCCAGAATTCTTGTTTTATTCTTTTTTACCTTATAGACAAAATGCTAAGTGTCAGAAAAGGAGTATCTCTAACAATGAGCAGTATTTGTGCTCCGTTCCTGATATCCTCCTGTAAATCTTTTTTTTTTTTTTTAATTAAAAAAAAAAAGTAGGAAACATTTTGATTATTAAGGTAATCACCAGAAGAGAACAGAAAAGTTAGCCATACAGCTTTCTGTTTTCATTAACAATGGTGTAACACCTCTTGACTGTTAAAGACAATGTAAATACTTGGTCCTATTACAGTTCATGGAAATTTCCCCATTAATCTCTTTGTGTTCCAAGGAGTCCAGGCACAAATAACATTAGAGTTATATCTGAAAAGTTATTTCAAAGATTTCTTGATGTAGAGTTTACTTTTACACAGGCAAATAACACTGAGATAGCTGATGTTTTTCTATAAAGTTCTATTCACCTTTGAAGTCTCTTAATGATTTACTTTCTGTCACTCCTGAATCTGCCTTAACAGGTAGCTGCTGTTGCAAATGTATTACATCACTCTTGTCAACACTTAAGCTTTATGCTGGCATCAACTATTGTCTGGCACAATCCACTTAGCTACTGTATTTCAGTCCCTAAGCTTTTGATGAATCTGGAATCATGACTTAAATATTTACGATTTTCTGTTGAAGAGCATTAGAAGAAAGAGATTATGCATGCAGAAAGAGTATGGGGAGTTTGAAGATAACAAATGATACATCAAGCACAGCCTAATGTGGTTTTACTGGAGTAGAAACAGTGGTAATAAATCACCTGCCAATGTTGATAATAAAATACTGCATTGGCCTCCATCAGCCACAAGAGAAAGGTTATATGTTATTTCTCACAATAACCATGTGGTCTTCATTCCTGACATCCTGACTAAATTCTGTCATTATTTTCTGTAGAAACTGTGATCTTTATAAAAAAAATATTCCATTAAGAATGAAACCTGATGCTTGCTAACCTCCAATATTCCTGAAAAACCTTCATCCATTTTATGGGTATTGCACCACATAAGTTGTCTTCAGTTTGGGGGGAGACACAGCCTGCTCTGCAAAAGTCAGAAGGTAAAGCCTGGAATTCACCATGACCAGCTTTGGTTGAGCTGTGATGATTTTTTCATAACCACTAGAGCTGGCCTTTGTAGTTTAGTGTTTAAGGCAGCTAAGAACAGCATCGTTACCCTTTATGATGTCATTTATTGATTTTTCTCATTTATTTGTGAGTTGACTTGTTAGACAGTATTCTGCACTCACTTGTGGGTGGGAGGAGTATTTGCTGCAGGGTCTTCTCTGGATCTGAATAGAAGATTCCCAAAACGAAAATGCTCGATAACTGATTTGATAAAACAGAATAAGGAAAGGAATGCAGACAGTGAGTGAACCTTATGTCCCTTTGGATGCTGAGTACTCTGTGTTCATGCAGCTTTGCACAAAGTCCAGACAGGTTTGCCATGGGATGTTGAGCAGATCAGAGCAGATCCTGTCTGTGGAGAAAAGCTCCCCCATTTTGGTTCTTTGAGCTAATGTATAATTTCCTCACAAGAAAGCAACCCTCTTCCTTAATGATGTTCTCATGAGACCTTCTTGCTGCGCTTTTAGCTGAAGGCCAGGCCAGGCAGGTGATGTAGTGACCTATACCCTTGGAAGCTACCTGCAAGCTCCTCTGCTGCAAGGACCTGGTTGACCTGATCCTGTAGCCAAAGGCTTTGTGCAGCACAATACATCCTGCACCTGCTCAGGGTAAACATTCTGTGTATCACTGGCTTCTGAACTTGCAATGGTCTCTTAGTCAGAATCAATAGAGATATGATATTTTGTAAAGGCTCAAGTCCATTGTAGAATAGCTGGCAGCTTTGGGGGACAACAGACTTACAATATTGTTTCTTTGGTTCACAACCCCAGTTTTACCTTTCTATTTTAGTAGTCAGTGATTTTGTCCGTATAGTACTTCTATTTATTACTTTAAATACTACTCCAGTTATATATGTATTAGGTTTTCAACCTGTTTTCCATATAGTCTCCCCTGCTGGTTCCATGTCTGTGACTAACCCAAAAAATGATGAAGAACAGTATGTATGCAAGAGAAGTCCATCAATCCATCAATCTGTCCTTTGAAGCAGTGTTGTCTTCCAGGTGTGTGTCTATTCAGCTGACCCAACCCACCTTCTCAAGGTACAATACAAAATGCTATCCAGCCACAGCAGTAAGTTTTTCTTATTACAGGGGGTTTTCTTGAACACACAAGATCATTTCCCATTAATGCTGAAATACCACTGATGATCCTAGAAAAGAATATCTTATGATGCTATGAGCTGCATTAGTAACCTGAGTGAAACATGAATTTTTCAATCTTATCTCTTAGCAAAGTTTCCAGAATTGGCATCTGTAGAAAATTGTCCCTCTTCCAAATAAGACCTGGGGAGTCAAACCTCCTTTATATTTCATTTCCCATTTTGCACTATGTTGATCACCGCTATTCATTACTTTGCTAATTTAAGGTACTTTTATATCCTGCTCACTGTGTGAATGAACAACTATGTGTATAGGAGAATATTTGTGTTAGATATATTGGGAACAAAGATTAACAGGTGAAAAGGTGAAGGATGAGAAGAATGGGAAGGGAAAAAAAGGCAGCAATATTTTTGGCAGAGTGAAAGAAAGTACAATAAAAAAGACAGGAGAAGGAATTTAGAAAGTAACGCAAGATAGAAGTTGTTTTACTTTCACCAGAATTTAAGAGGAAGACATTGGGTTTATGGAGCTGTAGTAAATTAGCCCAGTAAATGGACCAAGTCTGTGTATGCTGTTAGGAATATTATAATGCAATTCTCCTGTAAGATTCTAGGAGTACCTGAAAAGGAAAGAACATTTCTAGTTTCAGTCTTTCTGTATAGTTTTTATTGTGTATTATATTAGATGTTTCTCCCTGAAATATATAAAGGGAGACTCTATCTGTTTAACACCACTCCTTGCATCCTTAGGACTGTAAATCAGAGCAAATATGTTGGTGTCTACATTATCTGTGATACTGGAACTGTCTGGCTTTGTAATGTTAGGTTTAATTTTTCCATATCTAGTTTCAGATGCTTAAACACCAGTTTATTATGGAAAAAAGGACAGACAATAAAAAGCAGTTAGAAAACAGCAAGCTATAGAATTATGTAGAAATTAACATGAGTGATTCATGCCACAAATGCAACAAATAAAACAGTTAATTCTCTTTATTATAATAGGGAAATAAAACTGTGCATCCAGTTGTATTTGTTAACATTTGAGTAAAAATATTTTAGTGTCTGATTATTCCTTTCATAGAAACCTCTGCTTAGGTTTCAATGGAAAGAGTACATGTTATAGATACTGCATCATGGGCACAAGATCTTCATTGATATTTCTGGGTGTATGTATGGAGAATGCTTAAGAGCATTAAAAACACAACTTTGATATTTAGTAGCTTCCGTTTAAACAATGAATTAGGTAGGGTAGTCCTCTATTCAAATTAGTTTACAAGTCTTCCTGGCTTCCTAATTATGCTTCTCCATCATGTTCCTAATCTCAAAGGCAAGAAAATCTTAATTAAAAGAATAGCAGGTTTTGCCTGTCCAACTAGAACAGACCCATCCATTGTTTCCACGTGGTCAAAAGCTGTTGCTGCCAGGAATGTGACAACCAAGATGGAACTCCCTATGCCACTGCCCAGGTCTCTGGGTGCAGGGGGTATTTGAGCTTGACATTAGTACCAGAGGACAGCAGAAATGACACCTGTGTGTGGTGTGACCAGGAGGATCATCTGCTCAGTCTGGTGGCAGAAGTTAAAGAGGATGTGGAGAAGCTGAGAAGTCTCAGGGATTATGAGAAGGAAGTAGTCTGATTTAGTCACACCCTTCCATTCCTGAGAGAAAAGCAGCAGATGAAAGCTTGGTAAGAAACAGAGGAGCCCCAAACCTCTCACCATCAGGAAGGAGGGGATCTAAAAGATGAGAGGGAATGGAAACGGGTCCCTCCTAGGAGAGGTAGGAAAATCCCCTTCTGACCTCCCTCACCTTCCCTAGTGCCCTTACAGAATAGATGTGAGGTTCTGGAACTCAAGGGTCAGGCAAATGGAAGCGGAGATGAAGGTCTGCCTGAGGGCTTTTCTAGAACAAGTCAGTCAAGCAGATGGACCACCACTACGACTGTTAAGAAAGAAAGAAGGAGAATTATAGGAGACATCTCCCTATCAATGGCAAACTGAGGGTCATGTGTACTTACTGGACCTATGCTATCTGGAGCTCTGCTGCCTTCCTGGGACCCGGATAAAGGGATATTACCAAAAGACTACCTGGACTAATTCAGCTCACTGATTATTTCCCACTGCTGGTTTTCCAGGCGGGCAGTGACAAAGCTGATGAGAGAAGTCCTAGGGTGATCAGAAAGTACTTCAGACCTCTGGGTCTGAAGGGACAAGGACACAGATGGTGTTTTCCTCAATTCATCCAGGAACAGGGAAGAATGACAAAAGAAACAAGAAAACCCACCTGATCAACTTGTGCCTTAAAGATTAGTGCCATCGGTGGAATTTCCACTTTTTCAATCATGGGCCCATTTATACAGCACCAGGCCTGCTGGAGGCAGGTGGAGTTCATCTGTCTAAAAGGGGCAAAAGGAGATTGAGAATCATCAGGGCTGATTGAGAGGGCACTAAACTAGTTTTGAAGTGTTGAGTGCAGACATGGCAGAGATAAACCTAGGGGTGGCATGCCAATGGTAGAGATGAAATCGATAACCCAGCGGAAATGTATCTACACCCTGCTGATTCTGAAATGTGTTGGCCATACTAATAATGAAAGCCAACAGGACAACACCAAAAAATTATCTCAGAGGGATGAAGGGGTGTTCTTGTAGGAAGGTGACATGGCTGAGTGGCCAGCTGTGGTGCTGTAACACCAATGTTACACCAGCTTTGGGGACAAACAGGAAGAGCTGGAAGGCATTGTGCTACCAGAAAGCTATGATGAGGTTGCCATTACTGATGGCACTTGGTGGGATGAACCCCAGCACTGGAGTATGATTATTGATGGTTACAGGCTGTTCAGAAGACACAGAGGAGGAAGGAGTAGCAGGAGGGTTGCCCTCTACATCAAGAGGTGGATTGAGTTTGAAGAGCTGTCTTAGAAGAACAGTCATGAACAGGTCAAAAGTTTGTGGGTAAGAATCAGAGACTGAGATAACACAGGGAAACTTGTGGGTTTTGTCTACTACTGACCATCTGATCAAGGAGAGCCTGCTGATGGAGCCTTCCTGCTCCAGTTACAGGAGACATCATGTCCACAGGCTCTTGTCCTGCTGGGGCATTTCAGCCACCCCAACATCTGCTGGTAGAGTCACATAATGAGCTGTAGGCAATTCAGGAGACTCCTGGAATGCATGGAGGATAACTTCTTGAGGCAGGTTACAGACAGCTCTGTGAGCAGGGAATGCATTACTGGATCTGCTGGTCACCAGTGCAAGTGACCTGATTGGGACATCAAGATTGGAGGCAGCCTGGGCTGCAGTGATCATGTACTAGTGGAGTTCCCAGTCCTGAGGAATGTGTTAGATGACTGAGCTTTAGAAAAGATTTCAGGGAGATAGTCATTGGGATTCCCTGGTAAAACTGTCCCTGGGGACAAGGGAGTGGAACAGAGCTGGCAGATCTTTAAGGAAGTCTTCCACAGAGCACAAGATCTAGCAAGATCTTGGTCCCCAGGACCAAGAAATTGGGTAAGGAAGGCAAAACACCAGCATGGCTGAGTAGGGACCTTCTGGTCAAACTAAAGGGACAGAAACAAATTCATGAACAGTAGAAGCAGGGACAAGTGACCTGTGAAGAGTCCAGAGTCAAAGTACAGTTGTGTAGGGGATGGAGTGAGGAAGGCCAAGGCAAAGCTAGAACTGAACCTGGCAAGGGATGCAAAGAATAACAGGAAGATATTCTACAGGTACACTAATCTGAAAAGGAGGGTCAAAGAACATGTAACCCCATGAGAAACAGTGCTGGAGAGCTGGTTACAATGGATGAGGAGAAGGCTGAAGGACTCAAAAACTTTTTTACCTCAGTCTTCAGTGACAACCTCTCTTCCTACACTTCTTGAGTGGATGGACAGCAGGATGGGGACTTGGGGAGCAAAATCTCTCCCACTGTAAGTAAAATGAGGTTTGTGACCACCTGAGGAACCTGGATGTATGTGAGTCTAAGGGAACCCATGAGATGCATCCCAGAGTCCTGAGATCTCATATTGGTGCTGCCACATGGACAGTCCAGAACTGGGGCTGTGGAGACAAAGAAAATGAAAGAGAGAAGACAGAAGAAAGAGACAAAGAAAAGAGAGGGAGTGGGCCCAATATGCTTCCTTTTATAGTTAATCTATTAGAGATGGAGGCCTCATGTAAACTAGACTTCTTGTGTATTTTGTTCACTCATGCACAGACAACCCTTCTCCTGGAAGTGAACTTGGGGGAGGACTGAGCACAAGTGTCAAGGCAGAGCAGGAAGTTGGCTCTGACCAGCACTGTCCTACTTCCATGGGACCCTCTCCTGCGATCACCTTTCCTGTAGTAATACTCAAAATGTTTGAGATCACCCATGCTTTGGTCTGGTCCTCTACAGCCACCTGCAGTGCTGCATCCAGCTCTGGGGTCCCCATCACAGGAAGGTCACAGACCTGTTGGACCAAGTCCAAAGGAGGCCACCAAGATCATCAGAGGGATGGAGAACCTCTCCTATTAGGAAAGGCTGAGAGAATTCAGTTTGTTCAGCCTGGGAGAGAAGGCTTAGGCAATTCAGCTTTGGGGTGACCTAATTGCAGCCTTCCTAAGCAGAGTCTATGAAAAAGATGAAGTGGGACTTTTTATGAGAACATATAGTAACAGGAGAAGGGGGAATGACTTCAAACTAAAAAAAAGTAGGTTTGGATTAGATATTAGGAAAAAATTCTTTACCGTGAGAGTGGCGAGGTGCTGGAGCAAGTTGCCCAAGGAAGTTGTGGATGTGTTCAAAGCCAGGTTGGATGGGACTCTGAGCAACCTGGTCTAGTGAAAGGTGTCCCTGACCATGGCAAGCGTGTTGGAACTAGATGATTTTAAGGTCCCTTCCAACCCAAACCATCCTGTGATTTTTCCCTCAGGAAAACTCCCAGCCTAACAGGGTGCTCAGTTAAAAAGCTAGGCTTTTATTTCACCTGCCAAAGGTGAAATAGATTTCACCTATGCACCAAGGTTTCACCTTTACACCAAGGTTTCACAACATTTATCAAAAAAACTTGTTTCTGTGTTACCTATGAAATTCAAATGTAAGAATTTACACTGCCAGAAATCATGGTGAAAGGAAAAGTTCTGCTTATAGTATTCATTAATAAAAAATTCAAAATCCAAGCTATTTTTCTTTTAGAAAGTTGCTTAAAGTGTTCTGTCATTGATCATTTCAAATGCAAGTGCCTTAATGATCTATATATTCATCTCGGTGTGAGGGCAAAAAATGATTTTCTAATTTGATGATACTAAAGCCTTGGAAAATTGAGTTTCTAGGTTTTTTTTTCTTTCCTATTCATCATCCAGGAGGAGAGTATAATACTCCACAGCTGAGGATAATACTGATAAGGGTGTACTTTTCAAGGATTATTTCTGCTTCTCTTTCTAATACCACATTTCACCATCTGGATGGGTCTCACCTGACTCCTTTTCACCAGGTAATTTCATTACAGTTAGGGTCCTTTGACATCAGGTCAGGCCTACTCTGATTTTTAATCCTCACATCTTTCTTGTATGAAAAATGCTCAAATGGCTTCTCCAGCCTGAATTATCAGTGGAAGAGAAACTCTCTGACATAAAAGATCGTTTGTTCAAATATGCTGCAGAGACCGGATGATGACACCATGATCACAGAATCACAGAGAGTTTTGGGTAAAAACTGACCTTTAAAGATCACCCAGTCCAACCCCTCTGTCATGGGCTGAGATATCTTTTGCTAAATCAAGCTGCTCAGTGCCCCATCCAACATGGCTTTGGATAATTCTGGGAAGGAAGCGTCCACAGTTTCTCTGGGCAATCTGTTTAAGTGCCATGCTGAGAAGTCCGATATTCAAATCTCATTGTTCAGAAATCAGTCCCTGTTTATTTTAGTGAAAATGATGTGTGAAAAATGCAAAATTATCACATTATTTACAGAAGGAAGAGTTCTTGGTTTTCTCTGTTATGGTCTTTTTCTTGCCACTCTATACACGCTATTACTTTATAAATTCTGTGTTCCTCCCAGTTCATTCCCCACCTTGGGAATTTAAGTGTGTAACTGTTCAATATCAGCTATTTTACCGTACTTATTTAATTCCATATCACTTGTAGGAATTGGGTCACCAGTACAGTGTTTGGTTGGGATTTTTTCCCCTATTTTCCTGACTTGTGAGGTTTATGATCACCCGTTCACCATAATCGTCATTTTTACCCAAGGCTCTAATATGAAGAATGATATAAAATTGTGTTGATATAGAATAAAATATGAATTTAGGGAAGTGCAAGGCAGGTGGAGGTCTCACAGCCTTTCATTGTATCCTGAGACAACAGGTTAACACGTGAGATGCAGAAGTTTCATTAGAAACAAGCTGGGAGTGAGGAAGGTGAAAGTTAAAAGAGGGGGGAAAGAGAAGGCAGGAAAGGGATGGTGGATGATGTTAATGCTTCACAGGATTCTGTTGTACCATTTAATTATTTTTGGCTTGTTAGGCAAAATATGTTTTACTTATGTTATGCAGATAACATTTGTGCCAGACTTAATTAGTCTATCGGAGTCTGTCACCAGCTTTAATCAGGTTGTCAGAATCTAAATTCTCTAGAGTCATAATGTAAACAATTCACAGCAAGCTAACAAGTACAGTGTGAAACCTTGAAACATCTCCAGACATCTGCGAAGCCTTCAGTTGCAAAACTTTCCTTTTTTTCTTTTTTAAATTTCTTACTTAATTTTTAAAAATTTTCTTCTTTTATAATTTGGAACTCAATAGTTTCTGCAAAATTTGATTTGAAGGCTTAAATATTTTGAATAAATATCAGTCTGTTTCCAGAATCTTTTATAAGCTCCTGGAAAGAGCTTATGCTTCACATTGAATTCGTGCAAAATGTGATGTTCTCAGATAAGGTTTACTCACAGTTTTAGGCAATGTCAAACTGTAAGAGGACAGACTTTTAATGCAGCCCTTTAACAGAATGTGAGGTTATTCAGCAGTTAGAGAGCAATATTTCTGAATCCATGAGCCGGCACCACATTCTTTATAGTTGATGTTATTTAAATCTTGGAGAAAAAAAAGAAAAAAAAAAAGAGAAAAAAAGAAGAGAAAAATATATTAAGATATATTAGATAATTTGGGTTTGTTTCAGAATGTTAGCCAGTCTTCTTTCACTTACTGCCATTATATATTAATGGAGTCCAACAGCATCTACTGACTGGTTAGTTAACCACTTTAATTGTAAAGTTCAGAACTTTGAACAATCTGCTAAATCTATAAAGATGTTTTTATATTCCGTATGGAAGAAAGCTTATGCAATTTTCTTCAAAGCATATTTCTCTTCTAAACAAATCCATTAACTTTCCAGTAAAGACTTTCAACCCTTAAAACTCTACTTGACTTTTTTTTATCTTTTTTTTAAAAAAATGTGTTTTTTGCTTTAAAACTTAGACAGCTGCCTTTTGGATCAGTAATTTAACCATGGACAACTTCAGCTTATTTTCAGTCAATTCATAACTGGAAAAATAGATATAATAGACAATTCCTGAGTTTATATCTGAAGGAAGGAAAATTGGAGACTTGCCATTGGCATATAAAGATATAAAATATGTGTTAGGGCTTCTTCCAACTGAGATACAAGAGGCCAGAATCAATGTTGGAATAACTTGGCATGATTCCATTAAATAAAAGTGGAGTTGTGCCCACTTATATCAGAAGTCAATTTGAGAACATGTCCATATGGCTCCTACATTTGTAATGGAGAGTCTTCAAACCAGTAGACCAGAGTTGGCAAGGATTAATTCAAGCACTTAATTTTTATTTCCCTGATCTGCATAAAGTAGATCTTGCTCCAAAAATGTGAGGAAAAAATGTTCATACATCTTTAGCAACTTTCTCCAAGTTACTTGTTGAGTTATTATCTGAATAAATTCTGTCCACATTTTGGAGGGCAAGAGTTTTGACTCTTAGCTTACTGAAATGTGAATGCAATGGGTATAAACTTTATTGGGAAAATGACTATAATAATTAATTTATAATTGTTTTTACCTATTATGTGCCTTAAAAACATGGCTTGTTTTTTCACCAGACTATGTGACTTTCTTCAAGATCTTTATACTTTCTTTCATTAGTGTTTTTTGATTTTTTTTAACTAATTCAATCAAGTTTTAAATGCTCCATAAATAATCAATGCACATGAATTTGCTTACCATTCTAACTGATCCTAAACCAATGTATAACCATGTGGCTTTTATCCATGTCCAAATGCAGGAAATTTCTTCTTCCTATCTCTTTCAATGGCAGGTATTACAATTCAGATTTTGTTTGTCCTCAGATTGCAGTGCATACCTTCCAATTTGTTTGCTTATAAGAGAAAATAATAATAACTAAAAAACCAACAACAACAAAAAACCACACAAAAACCCAAACACTTAAAGGATCTTTATCAAATCAGAGTACTATAGACAGTGACTCTAAACTATAAGTATTTTGTTTAATTTCTAAGATGATGCTGTATCCTGATAGTATTATACTTTCTAAACATTATGGACTTAGCAAAGTTTATCATTCTTTGCTGTGTCAAACAAACAAAGATGCGACCTTGCTTAGGAACCCATTAATGTTAAAGGTTTGCTGGATGCTTAATTGAAATGTTTTCTGTCCAGGCAGGTATCCAGGCTGCAGGAATTAGCATTAGAGTTGACACAGGTTGACAGTGATTTGTTTTCTCAAGAAAAAGGGCAACTGACAAACCATGTGGAGACTGAACTGTCTTTTTTCCCTAGAGTTTTCCTGACAGGTAAATTTGAGCCTTGTAGAAATGTCAGGAAGATGCTGATGGCTAGAGGTTACATTTTCTATGTCTAAAAAGGCTCCTGTGTGTCAATCCATTTTTTTTTTTTGCCCTCCCCTGACAGAACGTTATTTTCAAGTCTTGTTTGTTTGTGTTTTTTTTCTAGTAAGGGACAAAAATATTGGTAGAGATCTGTAAAGAAATACTGGTACTTTCTGTGAACTTCCTTTTGAACTGCTTTGTTAATCTGTGTAAATCCTGTGTCTCAAGAGCTGAATTTTGTTTGTCTTCTCAAGCGCGAAGCCATGTATGTTTTGATCTTACAATATTAAATTCCTACCCAGTTCTATATTTAACTAACTAATGAGTTTAAATGATGTGATCATGCTCTTTTGGGGGCTGAAAAATTATTATTAATACCTTTTCAGTGTTTGTTTGTTTGTTTTTCCCTCCACAAATCTATGTCCTGTCTTGCAGAAATTAAGTTTAAGGCTTCAATTCAAAGCTGATTTCAAAAAGTCCACATTACTTAGCACTGAAGTCACTCTCCCACGTTGCCACAGAGACACATGTTTCAAATAACCATGTATCCTGGGATGAACAAAGCCACATGCAATTTCTTTCCAGAAATATTTTGAACAGAAGACAAAGACAATGCAAAGAGGAATAAAATGATAAAGACTGTACTCGGTGAAGCCCTCTGTGAGACAGATCTTGTTGCAGACACAGGAACTGTATTTGTTGCTCAAGGAGTTCCAGAGATACTCTCAGCTAGAGACTTGAATCTAAAAAGAGCCAGGAAATATTGTTACCAAAGTAGAGAAGACTCTCTGTTCCCTGTCTCTTTAGAAATATATGTCTTCTGTTGATTTTTAAATTTTATTTAACCATTCTAATACACAGATATCGGGAGAGGTAATTTCAATTCTTCTCTCTGTTTTATTGGAAAAGAAAATAGAGCCAAGAATTTTGCCCTTCCATAATGCTATCTTACTTATTTGGGTACACAGAATATGTTTGGGATATTCTGTCTTTCCTACAACTGTTTCACTTGACTGAATATTCATTAAGGCAGCAAAAATTACTTTGTAACCATTTTTTATGACACCTGTGTTAGAGGTGAAAACCTGAGATATTTTTTATATTTCCTTAGTTATAGAACACTTATTGCAGTACAGAGCTGATGCAGAATACCTGATAGCCCATTACCACTCAGCAGTGAAGTGGCAGACCTCAATTTCTGTTGTGAAGCAAGTAAGCAGACAAACATGAACTTAGGTCTCCTTTTGCAAGTTGACTGTCCTGTCCTCCTCTCTGGGAGTGTGTTATTTCAATTAAAATTCTGCAAATAACTCCATTTAGCTGCCATTCCTTTAAGGTGAGAAATTCTGAAATATGTAGCTTTCATGTTAAGTCAAAATTAATTTTTAGAATCTTTTTTAATCATAGATTAAATAGGGAAATATCAAGCTGTTGTGTAATCTGTTGCTCTCATAAAAAGGAAGAAGAGTCATCTTCTAAAACAAAGAGGTTTTGTTTTGTTTTCATTTGGGTTTTTTGTTTGTTTTTGTTTCTTTGTTTTTTGTTTTGTTTTTGTTTTGTTTTTTGTTTTTCCTCAAGGAGACAAGTTGTACGGAATTGAGCATAGAGAAGAGCTGCCATTTCAGATGCATGTACTGCTTAAATCTGTCCAATATTTTACTAAGGATCATAATTTGAGAATTGTATTTGATTAGCTAATAAACAGCTATTTTAGGTAATTAGTAACTGGACTAAGATATATGATTGCAAGTCTAAAGCAGAGATGGTTGTTGACAAAAGAGAGCAAATGAAAACAAATGTGCTTGGGAATCTTACATAAAATGTTGAAAACAATTATTGCATTACAAGAATATTCCAATCATTAAATAGTATTTCATTAAAATAAGTTTAGAGGTTATGTTTTTCTTATTTATATGGATCCTGTAATATTTTTTATTTTAGAAAAGCTTTAAAAGGAAAAAATAAATCTGGTCTTTTCCTGTGCAGAAGCCCATGTAGAATATCCTCTAAAAGTACCTATAACTTACTATTTTCAGAAATCAGCCTTTCTCACTGAAAAATTTCTTTATAGAAGTAAAGATTGAAGACAAAACAATATTTTTTTCAAGTATGTTTCTTCCATTTGCAGAATACTGTTTAGTTACTACCTATTTGACTTCTATTTCTGCCTGTGGAACATCCACCCAGCACTTCTTTCTTCTCCTTCTCCACAGAGAGTTAAACAATTGTTACATGTTTCCTCAAACAGAAAAAAAAAAAAATCTTGATGGAGAAAAATGTAAGAAAAATTGAATAAGAGTAAGACATACAAAGAAAATATGTCAAATCTCTCTTGAGGGAAAATAGACCACACTGGAACAGGAAGGCAGTGGAGCTGAAGGTGTTCCTAATCCAGTATCAGAAAGGACTGTGAATACATGGTGCCCCTAAAAGGGTGAGCAGGGTGCAGTGAGGGATTAGGTGGTGTAACCTTTCTGGCATGGAAGGAATCAGGTCTAATGGAGACAAAACAAAAAGCACCAGCAGTTGCTCTGCTCGTTTTGTCTGTAGAGTATTAATTGGATCTTTTTTATTGACAGAAGGAAACATGTAATGGAAAAATTTAGCATCTGAAGGATTCTGTTACAGTGTCTGGCCTAAGGTAGGTGTCCCTAAAGCCACCCCCTCCTCAGTGGATGTGTGAGTTGGGCCACCTGAGAAGGATAATGAGCAGAACAAGCAGATAATTTAAATAGACCCTCAGAAGCCTTTTTAAGGGATATCTTATTGAAAAAGAAGGTTTTGGTGTTTGCCAAGCAGCCAGTCAACAACAGTTTTAACTTTACTTGAAAGTGCCTTACAAGGTTGATCGGGAGTTAGTAGGGATAATATTAATGAATTAAGCTGAATTTTGAAGAATAAATAATGAAATCAAACCTGTTATGTTGGTAAAGCATTAAAGAAATTGAAGTGAATCTAGGAGAAAAAAACCCATAAGGTTGTATGGATTTTGGTGTGTTTTTTTCTTTTTTTTTCTTTTTTTTTGATAGTTTACTTTTCAGCTTCTGTGCCGATGTGTTTGTACGTGTCTGTAATATACATATATATACATGCCTATATTTACTCATTTATCTCTATTTTTCTAAGAAATTTATTATAGGCTAAAATTTGAATGCAAAACTTTCAAAGGAGTGTTCTGATGTGTACATATTTGAAATGTCGCAACAAACATGAGGTTGTTACTTAATGCAAATAAGCAACAAACACAAGTATGTTGCATTTTGGTGATGTATATATATTGATCAGAGGAAAAATTTTTTTGGCCAAATTGATAAAGGTTTTTCCTATTGCTGAGGATGTGTGATGTACCCCAGTATCTCTATTTCCTCAAAATTCTATGGGTCAGCACTGAAGTTGCCAGAACTTAAAAGGGGGTTGAATATTCCGAAAGGATCTTTTGCAAGATTTTGTTGATCTAATGTGTTTCTGAGTTAAAAACTATACTGCTTTGCAATATAATATATAATTATAGAGTACTGAACAGTATAGCTGGTGGGGAAAATATTCCTCTGTTCCTTAAGTGGAATGCAGGTTTTTGTAACCTGCTTTTTGTCTGATTATTTTTGATTGTTGATCTGCCTAATTTGAAGTCTCCTAGCAGATGTATTGTGTCGGGGATCACTGAAGGAGACAGGATAATTGAGTTACTTTCTCGAGGGAGAGTTTTTCTTCTGCTAGGAATTAGAATTATGCCTTAACTGAATATGGTAGCTTTTGATGTATCTTTATGGTATTCACGTAGAGATGAAACAGTGTAATTTCCTTTAATCCCGCATAAAATATTAATTTTGTGCCCATCTTTCATCTTTACATTATACTGGATTTATGATGAAAATTCAAGTGAAGAATTCAAATGCTATGCTTGTTGCGGCACCACCTGGATCCAAGGTAAATCTGACTCTGTTGTGACACCATTGATTGATTGTGTCTAATTAACTGTAAACCTGAATTTTCATTTTACTGAAGAAATGTGAAAGAATTAACTGAAGCAGAAAAGTGTTGGGAAAGAAAGAAAAACTTTTATGAATGACAAACATGAAAGATATAAGCTCAGGCGCTTAATTTGCTGTAATAACTCCAAGACACAAATATCTGTTTCTGTGATGGAATACTGTCTAGGAGAGAGACATTATAAATTTTATCTCAAAAAAAAAATACAAATTTAATATAAACTAGTGAATTAGTATTTATTTGTGAAGCTCTTTTCTCACTCCTTAACATGTACAGACTTACAACTTTTAGTATTCAGCTCAAGGTTAAACTCATGACATTGTTTGCAGCTGGTGGGATGTCAATATTCCCAGAAGAGTTCTCAAAGTACACTCTGCACTCTGTTGATGTCACTTAACAAGCTTTTAAAAGAAAAATAATCTTTCCAGTCTCCTCTGGAGGAACTACATCTTTTTCTTCGTTCCTTAAGAAGACTTTTTGAATGTTAGTTTAATTAAAACAGAAAGATTATATAAACAGTGACTTTGAAAAGGATTTCAATTAAGAAGAAACAAGATCATGATTTATTTTAATACTTTGGTTGCCATTGGTTATTACTGCATTTTTCTTATAACAGTCAAGTATTAGTAGCAATCTTCTCTTGACACTAAAGATGATGTATAAAAACCCTGGAGGATTTAAAACAAGAGAGAGCTTCCAGCACGTACAGGTGCCATGGAAACCAATATTTACTCTGATATATCAAGAATAACCTGACATCTGGATTTGTCAGTGGCTTTGCATTTTATACAGGGAAATATGCAGTCATCATGGCATGACACTCGAATGAAAAGAAACCCCAGAATTAAATCAAAGAAAACCCCCCATGATGAGATAGAAGCAATACAGAGTTACTGCTAAATTTGCAGTACAAGATATTTAGAAGTCCAACATTAAGTACAGTTGTGAAAGTGTTACTGCTGGATGAATCCCTGCACTCGCATCTCAGCAGAGTGTGCTGCTTCAGAGACCAACAAATGAATTCTCTTCTATGTTCTTTTCTTCTAAAAACTCTACGGGGAGTGAAAAGTTTTCAGAGATGGGCAGAGGAGAGAGGGTTCTGGGTTGTTGCACACCTGAGGGAAGGTGTGCTATCTAACCCGTGAAACCACTTGGTTGCTGGTTTGCCCCTGTGGCTAACCAATTGCTGCTGTGACTAATACAGTTCAACAAAGATAGAAATAATAGGTAAGGGTGAGAAGGAGTTGAGTTTGGAGGAAAAGGGACCTTGCACTTGTGCTCCTAGCAAAAGTTTCTGTATAGATTATTTATGGGGTCTTAATGCAGCTGCAGCTGGTATAAATGGTACTCAGAAATACAGTTACACTTCAGGCACGTTCTTAAAAGAACAGGAATACAGTTTCCTTTAATTTTGCATGTACTGGTAATGAAAGCAAAATTTTGAAAACTAACTCTCTTGAGTAGTTTGACGAAGTGTTCACTGTGAAACTGATCTGAATAAGAACAGATTAAACTACTTTGGCATCCTTACCTAATCTATTGTAGGTATGCTACAACAAATTATATGTGCGAGTAGTAATAAGTACTTGAACAATAGTCATACTTATGCATGTTAATTTATATTAGAAACAAGAAAACGATAAGTGATTTTGAGGGGGTTTTTTGCACTTGTTTCTTTTCCATTGCTTGCATATACCTGGCTAGTGTAAGATCGTGACTGAAGCAAAAAATAGGTACAAAGTTGCAGCAATTTTTCTATTTATTCCTATTTGAAAAGGATATGACCTATTTAAATGAGTAGCCAAAAAATTTGACACAACATAAAACTACAATTTGTTGCTCCCAGTATCTCCAATATATATGGGCATTTTGCCCAAAATCACAGTGAGGGTGCAGATTCAGTCTGCTAGTTCTTTGCTTTATTCATGTGACTTTTTGGAAAATGGCATGGACCCCTTTGCTTCTAAACATCAGCACAGACTTTTCCTTTATCTCTCTTGTTCAGTAATCCAATTTTTTATTTATTTATTTTTTAAGTTATACTGCCCAAGCACTGATGGGATTTTTCAGGGCTGTATGCAAGTGTTACAGTAATGCCAATTTTTAAATATTTAGTGCTGGGAATGCTTTGGTCCTAACTTGATGTGAGAATATTTGCGAAATAGTTTAAAGATTATCAGACCAATTTCAATAAATTAAATGGTCTCAATTTTTAATGAGTAGTTCTTCATACTTCTTAATACTGAAACATTAGAATAATGTTATCACTGAGTCGTAATGTATTAAAAAACAATTATTTTTCTGGGCATTTAAAATTTGGTTGAATTAGATGCATACATTGTTTGCTAAGCCTCAATCACCACTTCCACTCTCTGCTCTGTATTGATTGTTAATATCTGTCTGCTTTACAGGTTTACTTTTAGAGTGAATAAGGGATGTATCTCATTCAAGAAACAAAACAAAACAAACAAACCAAAAAAAAGGAGGATGGTATTTGTGGCTGCAAAGGTTTCTTGATACATTGCCCATGTAGTTAGAATTGTTCTCCATGAGGTTTGAATTGTTCTGAACTTTCTTCCTAGTGACTTAACTCTGTGGAAACAGTTTAAATCAGTGGATTAATTGTTGGCCAAAGCAAATAACATTGTCAGAGGAAGCTTTTTCTCTATGTGCTACATAAGCAAGTGTGTGCATACGTGTCTGTCTCTTAAGAAGAATGGCTTTGATGAACAAAGAGGGAAGGAAAATGTGCAAGAATGATGATCTGTGTGCAGTCAGAAACATCTTACCTGGATTCTGATTACTTCAGAGACAGCAAAGTAGAGGAAGGAAGAAATATGTTGTGATGTATCCTACCCTGTCACACAGGAAAAAAAAAAAAATCTAACTAGTTACTTTCGACATCAGCTCTGCAAAGGTACTAAACTACACAGCATTCTGAGTGAAAATATGCTAAAATAACTAGCACTGCAGAACTGAAATAGATCTGGTATAAATGGGATAAAAATGTTTTAATAGTAGTGGGAGGTGTAAATTTAAATTACTGGGGAGAACCAAATTAAAAGAAACCAAACTCTAAACATTTGGATGTTCAAAGATATTTATCTTTTTAAGTCATAAAATAGTGCTATTTCAAGTCAGGTATGTTTATCTATTCCTTTTTACTGCTACCTTCAATATTTAGTCATAGGGAAAATAAATAGCTTACACAAACTAGAGTTAGATTCATCTGATCTTTGCAACAGGCACTTTAAACAAAAACTTGTTACAAATGGGGTTTTTTTTGGAGGTTGGATGGATTTGTTCAGCAACTGAGCATATTAGAATGGTAGTATAATTTCTGTCCTTCCTGTAATTGAGTCAAAAGTCATAAGGGAAAGTTAATGAGTTCTGGGTCTTGACAGGTTGGTATTTTATCAGTATCTAGAAATTCAGCAGGATAACCTTTTTTTTTCTTAATGAAGATGATTCTATTTTAAACTGATTACATAGTTTCAATTTCTAGCCTCTTTCACCTAAGCTGTTTTAACTGAGTTCCTGTGCTTGATAAACTGAGGAGGTACAAGAAGCTGGCTTTTGCAATACTAATGAGAGAAAATAACATGTTTAGATTCTCCAGATGTATTGGAAGTATTTAGGAATCTGTGCAGATTTGAAAGTTGACAGAGGACAATTTCTGTTCTTGTAGATTTATAGGATAAAGCTATAGATGCTGTAATATAACTGTGAGGGAAGAAAAACGGTCCCATATTACTGATGTAGACATTTTGTGTTACATTTCCTGGTATTGCACAGGTGATCTGTTCTTTAAGAACAGTAAATTTGTTTTAAATTTTTCATTTGAGTGAGAGCCTTGCAATATAACCACACTTACAAGGAAAACATTCTTTTATTAGCTCTGGTTTTGTTGCTCCGGTCAAGGGGGAAAACTAGAAATGGTTTTGAAACACTTTTTTGCTTCAATTGTATCATAATGGTCTGAAAAATGTCGCAAAGACTTCCACAAAGTTGAAAGGAAAATGTAGCAGGTGCAATAACTCTTGATTGGTGAGACTTAAAGTGATTTAACAAACTCCTAATTAAGCCTATTCATTTGAAACTGAACTAAGTGACACAACTTGATGAATGGTATGTCTTTGACTTGCAGAGTCACTTCTCAGACCTCAAGGATGAAACACAAGGCTGGTGTCCCTAACATCAGCTCAATTCCTGCAAGTAAATATTGAGTTGAAGTTGTTG
Source organism: Formicarius rufipectus (assembly GCA_013399695.1). NCBI lineage: Eukaryota > Metazoa > Chordata > Aves > Passeriformes > Formicariidae > Formicarius > Formicarius rufipectus. The sequence goes on along the minus strand of VXAU01002192.1, from coordinate 180,944 downwards.
AGAAATTGTTTTTCTACCATCAGTGACAACTGCAATAGAAATCTGTTTTAAAAAGACTAAATTGTTTGGTTTAGAATTAAAAAAAACCCAAGCAAACAAATGTACAGAAGGATGTAGCTGGATAAGCAAGTGTTTTGTTAACATAGACATGGATAAAAACAAATGTTTCAGCTCTGTTGTGTTTCCTTTTTTTGTTGTTGTTGTTTGTTTGTTTGTTTGTTTGTTTGTTTGTTTGTTTTTCCACTTTTTAATAGTCTTCTAAAGTTTTGGTTCTAATAATTGCAATTTAAGTTGGACATCTGTCAAAATTTTGCCCTTTTCTTTCCCCTTGCAGAGTGCATTGTGCTTCCTGTATAGAAATTGTTTCAAAATGGATACTAACAATTTTCAAGAAATCTGGTTATGATGCTAATGCAATGAAGCAATCCCTGTAAAAATTCATTTGTATATGGTGTCCTACAGGTTTCATCATTTCTAAAGGCTCCTTGATTTTCATATCTGTTACAGGATAAGCTCTGATAGTTTTATAAACTCTAGTTTTATTAACTCTGTAAGTGCAGAGAATCTTGTGGCAAATTATATCCTGCTTATATCAATAATGTAGTCTTTAGAGTTTCATATGTTTGGGGTATAGCAAGATGCGTATTTCCAGACAACTCCTTGGTAATGATCAGGTTTTGTACTCTTTCTTTTTTTTTAAATTTTCTCCTAACTCAGAAATCTTTAAAAAATTTCCATTTAATTTGAGCATATTAGGTATGGGGAATTGGAAGTGTGGGAAAGAAAAAGAAATTTAAAGTGTCCAGGTAATTTTTGACAAGTATATGGTTTCAAGTATAGCTTCAAAATTATTCCAGGTGTACTCATATTGATGAATATTCTCAGATCCTACTTTATTTTTAATTATGATATTCTATCTAGATATGTTCTTACACAAGAAAACATTCTGTTCTCCCTAAATGTTTTAGCTGTGTAGTAATTTTTATTTTTTTTACATGGAAGACCACTCTACCAGTTTGTTCTTTGTACATGAAAAGGGAAGGTGTGGGCTGCAAACCTTCAGTGCTTGTAAAAATAAAATTTAAGCACAATCAGCCTATGGCCTGTAATAGATACTTAGAGAACAGAAAATAAAGACAAAACTGAGGCTGCATAATATGTCCTGTGAATAGGCTGCAAATTAACAAAAATTAGTCTTTGTGGGTGGAGCATGTTCTTTTTAAGCAAAACTACAACAGAGGAGATATAGCACATGAAGTCATGACTAAAGTATACTTGAATCAGGTGTTTGAATTCTTCCTAGGGCTACAATTAATCATTCTATTAATAAGAATGAAAGTGTAAAACTCCAAAACTACTTTTTTAATTAAGGTCCTCTCTGCTGTTTAGAGGACCGTTTCCTAATGTTATTATTTAATGTTTCTACCTTTAAGGTGAGAATGTGTTAAGAACCAACAGAGAATAATAAAAAAAAACCAAACCTGAGGAAAATTTGCCCTAAGAATTGTTAAGAGACATGCAGGATGAAGCTAAAGTCTGATTAGAAATGAAATAGGTTATATACTCTAACCTTTGATGTCAACAGGGAACAGATAAAGACAATGAAAGTGCAGGAAAGGCCATGGCCTCCCTCCTACAGCCAGTGCATGGCACTATCAATACACCAAAGTGGCATCTGAAATAGTGTTGATTTGCCTTTTTAACCATTATGGTATTTAGTTAGAATTTTGACACACAAATGTAATTCTAAAATCAATCTAGATTTCCTCAGGAACATTCAGAGAACATTTAATTACCAAGCCACAGTCCAATTTATACCAAAGAAACGTGATAGTATAATGAGAGAGGATTCCTGTTTACAAATTTCTTTCCCCCATCTGTGCTTTCTCCCCCAACTCTAACCAGCAATTCTCTTCAACTTTGTTACTTTTGAGATATCTTCTTCTCTGAGACATTTTGATGAATTAGGTAGTCTAAAGCTCAACATGTCCATGTTGCCAGACTTATGGTTTTTAGGAGCAGCCGTAAATGAATTAGTAGCATGTAGAGAATCTGCCATTTATTCACCACATCTGTATAGGGGGAAGACCAAAGCATGTCAGAATTAATCTAACCCTAGGGTAGAATTTTGCAGATGGGCATAAAGACTTCAATAGAAATAAGATTGAACTAGGGAATTTGAGTACAGTGTCCCTGCTAACACTTGCCAATACTTCTTCAGAGGGAGCTCAAGATACTGGCTTTAACACTGAGCACTGACATGAGCATTTACAAGTCTTTGGGAGATTCTGTTAAACTGTAACAATTATAAATTAAGAAATCAACTTTTACAGGCATCTTATACCTTACTGCTAAAATATTATCCAGGTGGCCATGTCTATGTCTAGTTTACAATGATTCTGTTCATAAACTTTCCCTTCTGCTGAATCCCAATGCAAAATATCAATTGAATGCAGTTTTTAAACCAGAAAAAAGCACAATCAATCTTGTCTGTTAATCTTAGGAAATTGGATCTTCATCAAACTTTCTGTTGATCACAGCTCCTCAGCTAACTGGTAGTGTGACTGCTACGGGTTGTACTTATATCAACAGCCAAAATTTAAACAGCTCCTGTAAAAATTTGTTGAGTAGATATGACTTTTTTACACTCCCTTTGAGGGGCAAGAAAATTCCTTAAAGATTCAGGAATGGATGGTAATGAACTAAGCTTTTGATTTGCTGAAGTTGGTGGTAATGTTGCTTTTTTTGACTGACTGCAGAGTGGAATAAGTTTGCCAGTCTCAGGTAAATTGCCTTGTTGAGCCATAATGTGTAATGTTTTTATGCCTCAGAAAGAACCAGCTCAGTTTTTTTTCTTCTGTTATGCACAATGTGCTCAGAGATTTTCTCAGGGACCTACTGGCTGATGGAGCAATTATTAATACCACAACTTGATATTTTGAATCATTATGCATTAGAAAGCATGAAAACCACATTGTTCCTGAATTTAAGAATACCCATATCTTTATATATTCTTCAATACATTGCATTATTTATTAACAATTTATGGTTGTTTTGCAATTCCATGACTAAGTATGAAGTTATATGTCTGATGTGATTTATGAAAATATATGTATTTATTTCACTAATTCATTATACGGTTGTTAAACACTTAAGAATTTTACTACGGTTTTAATACCCAGATTAAAAAATCAGCTTCCACTGATGTGTCCAGTACATTCACACGTATTTGTTGTTAAATCTTTACACTGTGGTGTTAAAAGCATATTTTACAGAAGCTTTTTAGCTCTTCTCAACAAGAACACCCTGGAGGTGGTACTTTTACTGAAAGGAATATTGGGTTAGGGAGTCTCTGAACTTTATATTTTATATGCTAGAAATCTATGAAATCAAGTTTTCAAAAGACATCCGTGAAAGAAATGTGTTTATTATCATATTCTGGTTCTGTGTTCACTATTTAAATTACTTTTCTTCAATTATGCACATTTAAGGTGTGATGATTTTAGCTGGGATAGAGTTAACTTCATTCAGAGTGGTTGGTGTGGGGCTGTGTTTTGGATTTGTGCTGAGCACAGGGTTGATAATTCACAGATGTTTTTGTTGTTGCTGAGCAGGGCTTGCACAGAGCCAAGGGCTTTTCTGCTTTTCACACTGTCATGCTGGTGAGGAGGTTGGGGGTGCACAGGAGGCTGGGAGGAGACACAGACAGGACAGATGACCCCAAGTGACCACAGGGATACTCCAGACCATGTGACATCATGCTGAGTGTATAAAGGAGGGAGGAAGAAGGAAGAAGGGAGGGGATGTTTGGAGTGATGATGTTTGTCTTCCCAAATGACCATTACATGTGATGGGGTCCTGCTCTCCTGGAGATGGCTGAACACCTGCCTGCCCATGGGAAGCACTGAATTATTTCCTGTGTTTACTTTGCTTGTGTGCAGGGCTTTTAAACTTTCTTTATCTCCACCTATGAATTTTCTGGCTTTTACCCTTCTGATTCTTCCTCATCCTGCTGGTGGGAAGTGAGCAGCTGTGTGAGGCTTGGCTGCTGGCTGGGGTTAAATCATAATATAAACAAAGTGCCAAACTTTATATAAAACTTTGTGTCTGTAGTCTTTTATATGTGGGCCAGAGCACAATAACTGGGTTTTAGTGAGAACAAACACTGTATTATACAACCACTAATAATAACCTATTATATTAGAACTGAACACTCTTGAGCTTTGCAAAGTTGTGCGTGTTTCAGCTAACTTTTAAATTACTTGTAAACTGTTCTTTTAAATTGTTTTTATGAAGACGCTTGTCTCACTAGAACTGTTCATCCAGGAAAAAAACCCAAGCAAACTCAAAACAATGAAAATTTATTTCTAGCATTCATTTTCAAAGCTTGCCAGAATTTTTATTTTTATATTTGCTTATTGAATTTATATAGAAGCTGTGCACTGACTTTTTGATTGAAACCAATCTCAGCAGTTGTCCATATGTTTGCTATCCTTGTCCCTGCTGTTGAGGCTGAATCTCCCTCTTTCCAAAAATTAATTAAAACAGCATATTTTTTGTTAACAGAATTTGTGTGTTACTCTAGTGTCCTTCAAGAGCACAGAGTTAATAAAGCCAGTCTTCTCTAGAAAACTTATAAAATTATGACACTGTTTCAGAATGATTTGTAAGATTTGTTGCAAAAAACATACTTTTGTTATAGACCACTTTAGTTAAATCTATTCATTGCTTTCTTTTTAAAGTGAACCAAGAATGTAGTAAAATGAAAAATTTTCTAACAGTCAAATCATAGCTTGAAAGAAAATTCTTTCTCTTTTTTTCAGTTGTGTCTAAAATAAATGCTATTTCTCAGACGATACTTGGTGTTTTCCACTTTAGTTATTGGTGTTCTGTAAAGGTTTTTTTGGGTAATCTGTTGTAAGTAGGTCCAAGTATCTTTGTGAAGACCATCTAATTGCTTAAGCTAGTTTTTATTTTCATTCACAGAAAAGCCATCAAGTGTTCTGCTCAGCATCCTGTTGTATATGGAGCTGGTGACCCCTTTCCCCTCCCTTGAATACTCAGCTCTATGAATAATCTGTTCCAAATCAGCACATCTGTGAATCAACTGAAAAGTCCCTTGCTCTGATCTCACTGCTGAAGAGACTACAAAGTAGGTTTAACAGAGGTTGTCATCACCCACTGGAGCCACATCAGGTCATGATGATGACGTGGAGAGTTCTTTCTGAAGTAGGAGGCAAGGATCAAAAAGAAATAAATTTGTGGGCATTTTAAACCAATGAACTGAGCCAACCTGCTTATTACGACTTGCTACACTTCAAATAAACCCCATCTTCACACAGTGGGTGTGACAAAGATCTTTTCCTAAAAGATGTGCAGAACAATTAGTTTAATCCTGAGGTTTGTTTTTTTTTTTCTATGTCCATTTCTAGTGTGAAAACTTCCTGCTACAGAAAGTAAAAAGTTGTCCGTATCACCTATTGACCCTTGAGTATCAGCTCATAGTGCAATAAATTTTATATGCCTTTGTAAGTTGCTGGTAAACTTGGATTTAGGTCTATACTAACGTTGGCTCCTTCTCTCTGTGCTGTTGGACAAATGTTAAACTCCATGCCAGGCAAAACTGTTCCTTATCAAAACTTAGTGTCTATATTGTTTGTCAAACAGCCAATATGTTGTTCAGAGGTGAAGAGGGAAGAGAACATTCAAACTTAAACTTTGCCTTTTGCAAGAAAAACTAGGTTTGGTAAGTACTAAAGCATTTTTCTGGGCTACCAAACTGCAAATTTCTCAAATAAGTTTACTTTTGGAGTAAAAACGGATAAATATAGAAATGAAATAATATTGTGATAAATTTCTGGGCCTTGTTTGGGTCTTGTCATATTTGCACTGTAGCACAGCATAGAATAATTTCCCTCCTCCCCCACTGGTCTATTGGAATACACTCTCTGTATGTGGGACCTTGTATTGGTGAGACAGACATACAGTGATTTCTCTTGAAATAGAAGTAACTTGTCAGTATTGAATGACTGTAAACTTCATGTAAATCTGTAAGATGAGAAGTTAATACTACTAAACCAAGAGAATGAAGGGGATTAAAAAGGCAAACATGGAAAATTGTCAGTCCTCAGTTCCTTGTTGGTCTTGCTCCCATCCTCTCAAGATAAAATATGTCCTGTATATTGGGATATATATTGTCAATTTGTCCAGTTTTAGTCAAAAATTTTGCTTGTCAGAGACTAGACTAACTTACAATTTCTGCTTAAATAGTTATAATGCAGAAAGGGTTTGTAAAAGGTTGCTTAAAGGATTTCTTCACATGAAATTGTGAAGTACAAGCATTACAATTTACACTTAGTAACCATGAATGTGTGATGTTAAAGGACATATATGGACTTTTTTTTCCCTTACCCTTTGGTTTTGCTCTGTGTTTCCCCCTACAGAAGTTGGAGTGGACCTTGATCAATCAAAGTTTCTGTTGGGAAACTCTTGATGCCCATTTGGTCAGGAATTGAATTGTAGAAAAAAAAAAAAAAAAAAGAAAAATTAGTATGGATATTAGCAAGAGCCCAAGCAAAGTATTTCCATTTTTCCAGTCAAGTCTTTGATGGAGAGAAGATGACATGCTTCCACAGAATTTTGAGATAGCCTCTTAGATGTTTTCATTTACACTGTGATGGACAGATTTCTGCTCAATGCTTATATGTTGTTTCATCATCAAATCACTGGTAAAAGTAAAGATTGCAGTAATTTTTTGTTTAAAGCTTTGCATCAGGTTAGAAAATATTGTACTTAGGTATAATATATTGGCAGATAAAATAAGTTCTAGCTTATTTAGTTTTACTTGAAATTCTTAGAAATTATCAACTTGATAATCAGAAGTTATAACTTTATAATAAGTTTGCTTGGGGTTCTTGGTGGGTTGGAGATCATAGTTTTGTGAGATTACAGCAATTTTATTTCAAAAGAAAAAATAAATGGTTCTGATTCTTATCTTTTTGCTGTAAAGATGAATGGAAAATCTGGATATCTTCTTTGTGTATCGGACTTGTTTCACTTTGTGAATAGGGAGGAGTGATTACATGATACTGTCAGAATGTTTCCATAAGGCTGAGATTGCATTTCTGCAAGTTACATTCCATGTGTAGGACTATTAAATTTGGGCTTTCTTATAGTCCAAAATATATTGCTGTAAGCCTCTTCACTGAATAAGTAATACTTTTGTTTTGTTTGTTTGTTTTTAAATCACTTTTGCTCTGATTGTAAGATCACACTTTCTATTGTAAGATCGCACTTTCTTCTGGTGTGTATTATTAGAACATTGTGTTTTCCTGTTGAATTTTAGTCCTAGACCTTGATCTGGACTGGAGGAGAAATTTTTGCCTCCTACCCCCTGAATGTTCTGTTTTCCTCTATAACTTTAATTGCAGTCCCATTTGGAGGAATAATAATCTATGAATATACAAGTCTATAAAATAATACATTGTCTTGATGAAAGATATCTTCATTTACTATACACATATCTTTCATCTTATATGTCCCATGTCAAGCTCAGTCTGTTTCTTAGAAAATGGAAGAAGGTTGTTTGGGAAGGAAGATGATGTTTGAGATAACTCTCGTGTTCTTTGTTTTTTCTCTTGCAGTTAATAGTGGGCACAGGTTTGGAGATTCCATGTCTACATGGTGAGCTGCCCAGGATACAATTTGTCCCTTTTTTGCTCTTTGCATATATCTTTCATGCATTGTGGATCCCTTTTTGTCCAAATGTCGTTAAGACCATTGTGATCTGCGGTAATGTAGTGTTATACAGCCAATGTATGCATACATACAAGGAATGATTAATTTACCGTCTCAATACTCATAGTCAATATACTGCAGGATAATCAAATGACTGCACAAGCATATACATGGTAACTAACTCTGCATGTATCTAAATAGTGCACGTGGCTGTGCTGGTGTTTCACTGCAGCTAATAATTATAATGGACTCCAATGTCTAAAAAAAAAGTAAATTATATATATGCATCATTATTAATTTAGATCACAACCTTATTGCTCCTACTGCAACTGCTATTTCATCCATTCAGCATTGAAAGGGCACTGGCCACTAGCAAAATCTTTTTAAATTGGTCATTGTAATTCTGATGTGCCCTTCTAAAGGCTTATTACTGACTGTGCTTAAAGATGATGCCAGGAATTTTAAAACAGCTGATTCCAATTTTCTTTCACTGAAATGTTTCAGTTGTTCCTTTGACTTTGAGACAAGTACAATCTGGTACCATACCAGACTTTCTCATGGTGTCTTACAGATGTCTTACAGTTCTAGCAGTAGATGTAGAGCTCAGAGAGCATGATGGACAAAGAATTAAACTGTACATGCAATTAAGATTGAATAAAATTCCTGAACAGGTAGTGGAATGCTGTGAAAATAGTACATCTCTATAAAGAAGAGAAAGTAGCACAGGTGGCATGCTTTACATTTTTCCAAACAAAAGGCCCCTAAACTACTTTTATGCAGTATGCATAAAATGTGCAGCCTAGATTCCAGGGATGGAGAAGTACTAGATTTTATTCTTAGAATAAAAAAACCTGGTAGCACTGAATACTGAACAACTGCAAAATGCTCATTTGGGGATTCATCATCTTAATGTTTGACTGGTACACCTAGAAACACAGTAAGAGTTTGCTCTTTGAATTTATCTGGCTCTTGGAGAAAAAGAGTAGAGAAAAAGTGTATCTTTTCACAGGGCCAGTTCCCACTGTTGTGATGATCTACCACTCCTTATGCTTGTTCCAATATTGCTTCTCTTGTACTTGCCCACTGTTTACCAACTGGTTGCCAACCTGTCAGAACTGTAAAATCTTGAAAAGGTGTTAGGCATAACAACCATTATGTAAATTGGCTCAGAATTGTGACTTTTCGTGAAAATTCGAGACATTCTTTTAGTTGTTTGCAAACACTTGTCCCTAACAATAACAAGAGTATAAAGTTGTTTCCTCTTTTGTTTTCTGGTATGTTTCTACTTCTGAACTGGAACAGAAAACCCACTGAGAAAGCTGCCAAAAACCACGGGGCACTTAACTGTCATGAAGCCACATTATTTGTAATCTAAGCAGTTAAACCATTTAGAGAAACTTGCAAAATCGTCTTTGGTGATTTTCCCACCCTTACTCCTACTAGAACTTCACACCTTTTGGAATTCCAGTCCTATAGCCCATGAATTTATTAGGTTTCTGGTTTAAGTTCAAGGCAAGAAATTTTGACAGGTGTTTTTGGAAAGAAATAAGTAGGCTATTTGATTTGAATGCTGAAAAAAGCTGGAATTCGTGTTTTAGTAGAAAGACAGAATTAAAAGAACCACTTAATCACTGTTCTGAAGAGCCTACACAAGAAGGGAGGAAAATAGCAAAATTTCAGTGTGGAGAACTATGAAGGACACTTCAGTTCCCATGGAAGGTAGTACTTTTCGAAATTAAATTATAGGTGTGGGTGTTCTTACAGCTTTTTGACGAACAACTAAATTTGTTGTTCAAAAAACCCCAATAAATTAGCAAGGCTTTGCAGACTACTCTATTTTATTTCAGTACTGACCTAGAATAACCAGTTTTGTTATTGCTCATCTTTCATGACTGAAAAGTGCCAATGAGATAGACTCGTCCGAATCATTAGGTTTCTCATTGATACTTTCCTTTTTTTTCCCTGTTGAAAAATACCCAGAGTACTGTAGTTTGTACCTAGCACAAACTACAACAGGTGCGAGATTCCTTGTTAGTCAGCCAGTGTTCTGCACTACCTGAATTAATTACTACTGCTAAGGCACTCTCTTATTTCATCTTATGAATATTCCTTCTTTAGACTAATGTCTAATTCAGCTTTTGACATAAATATGATGGCAGAGTACCAATGCTCAATTAAGACACATCTGGGCAAAGCAAAGGGGGGGCAGCAAAGATGTTGAAGGGCCTTGAGGGGAAGCCTTATGAGGAGGGACTGAGGGCACTTGTTTTCTGGTCAGCCGAGGGGAGAGGAGACCTCATTGTAGTCTTCAAAATCCTCGTGAGAGGAAGCAAGGGGACAGGCAGTGATCTCTTCTCTGTGGTCGTCAGTGACAGGAACCAAGGAAGCAGCATGAAACTGAATAGGGGGAGCTTTAGGATGGATATTAGAAAGAAATTCTTCACCCAGAGGTTGATTGGGCACTGAAACAGGCTCCTCAGGGAAGTGGTCACAGCATCAGTCCTGACTGAGCTCAAGAAAAGTTTGGATGGTACTCTCAGGTACACTCTTGGAAATGGTCCTGTGCAGGGCTAAAGGTTGGACTTGATCCTTGCGAGTCCTTTCCAATTTGGCATATTCTGTGATTTCTGTTTAACTAATAGTTAACTTATAGTTAAGTCGTCAGATATTTGAGATGCTCTAGCTGCTTTGTCTAAACTGGAGTCACCACAGCTGTTTCTCTCCTTTGTCTTTAGGACTGTGTTAAGCCTTTCATGATTTCAGCTGCAGTTTTGCACTTGGGATTGAAGTGTGACAGAACATACCCCTGGCAATGTAGACACCCCAATCTTTTTCCATGACTGTGTTGTTGTTTCCATAGCATCTCAATATTACTTTTTCTCCATCTGTTGGACTTTCTGATATGGACCATGGAGCACTTCATGTGTGAAGATGAGATAGACCTGTCTGAAGGCCTAAAGCTCTATTTTTCTGTTATTTGTTTAGTAATTTCTTATCCAGCAAGGAGTTAACACCAGGTAAATGGAATGCAAGGTTTTTTTCTTTCTCTTCCTTCCTTCATTCTTTGTATTGAGACACACTGTATGGCCACAGCATTTGTTTTCATCTTTTTGTATAATTTCTCCAGTACTGTACTATGTGAAACTAAAACCAGCTTACAAAACACACTTTCCATAAGTGCTCCCCATATATGTACCAGAAAGGCCCTGTGTGATTGCAATAGCACTGACAAAGTTCTAAGTAAAACTGCTGCCTAGAAGTATTCTCTGCACTACTATTTTCCTGTGGTTTATTATTTACAGTCAGGCAAACTACAGTCATTCTTAGGTAGAAAACACAGGTTTCTGATACTGCACTTTAATGATTGGATGCTATTGGGTAGAAAAATTATCTAATAAAATCCATTTGTGTCCATTGTGATTTGACATCTCTCAGAAATGCTCCTTTTTGTACTTTCATGTAACTTATACCCATTACATGCCTTTTTTTTTCTCCTAAAATTTGCTATGAAACTTCTGAGAATACTTTTACTTTGATTTATTTTTCTTCTTTCTCTAACTTAACCACTTAGACATAGGTCTGAAATTTCAAAAGCTGCCTAAGCATTATGAATGCATGATTTCCATTAATTTCAAATCACTTAAGTGGCTTTGAGAAAAGGCATAAAGGCTGAGTCACCCTAGGGTGACACTTCAAATCCACTGAGGCTGATAAAATCTATGTGGACATGAGCAGGACTAAAGAGTTTGCCTTTAATGGTGCTGGGGATAAGGCTCTAAATTAGTCAAAAATCCATTCATTTGACAAAGACCATGGAGCAGGTTGTCGGTATTAAGGGAAGAAGGTATCTGCTCATTTGAATGAATTTGCTCTCATGATTAAAGGTAAGTACTTTTCTACTTTCACTGAGTCAGAAACTGAGAGAGAGTCAGTTTTGGTCTCATTATAGTGGGAAAGCTTGCCTACATAGTCAAGAGGTACAGTGCTGAAACTGTGTGAAGCAAAGAGGACTTGACATTTCTCTTTTTCAAATCTGCTGTGGCTTGGCTTTATTTCTGTGAACATAATTTGTAAAAGGAAAGGTCAAATCATCTTAGAAGTAGATGTCTGTCTTAAGCTGGGTAGGTAGTGGGTGTGGATAGCATAACCATTTACAATGCAAACTTCCAGAGAGAAAGCCCTATGAAAGCTCCTTTGTAATTCAAAAGGGATTGTCTTTTCAGTTGGAATTATTTTCATTTACACCAATGTATTCCTTTCCAAAAAGTTTAGGAGTCACAACTGAAGCCACTTTTGACAGGAGGTATACAATAGGCATAAACTCAAATAAATGTTACATTTTTTAGGCTCCTGCAAGGCCAGTATTGTTGAGTAGCAACTTCTGACAAGCGTGCATAGGTTTTCTTAACATACCCTTGTTAACTCTAAGGGCTAGTGAATTTCATTGTCTTCTGAAGCAAATCCTTTTTTTTATTTTTCCTCTTATTAAGGGACATCTATTTATTTGAAATGTAGGTGTTTAATGATAGAGTTCTTTTTTTTTTACATTACGAAAAGCATGCTACTTATTTATCTCAATATAGATAGAATAGAGATAATGTTAATCCGTCCTTCACTTTTCAAAGGTTTTCTTAACCTGTTTTCAATGTCTTGATATATTTTAAAAATAACAATGAAACACATACCTCTGCCTCCCCTAAGCTAACACAAAAAAACCCCAAACAAAAAAACCCAAAAACAACTGCACATGAAAAATGAAGCCTCAGGTCATTAGGCTTATTGAAGCATAGAGAAGTGTTTGTAAAATGAAAGAGAAGACAGGGAACTGTTAAACTACTCATTACTGATCTGAGGAAAAAAAATCCTAGAATGACAATGTGTGACTAATGAAAGTGCTGGTTGAAAAAGATCAGACCATTTCATTTGCACTCTACCTTTTGTTAACTCTGCAACTATTACAAAATCTTTTTAAAAAGTAGCTCCAATGTATTCCTTTTTTTGATTCCACCTATATTAGGATTTAATATTGAAAGTGTTTCCATGTATCTACATCTTTATATTTTTAACATTGAGAACATGATTTTTATGTCATGCTTCCTCCACAATTTATAACAGTTCTGCATCAAACAAGCGATCCTATTACTAAATAAAAACATTCCTCTACCAGTTTTCTTGATTTTAATATTCATGCAATCAATAGTAGTGATTGGTGTTATTTTTTTTTTCTGCTTCTGTATATTGACCTGGTTAGAAATTTAAAAGGTGCATTGGGGGAACTAGTTCAGTTTCATTCAGAAGTAAATAAAAGAATTTAAAAAAAAATCCAATTAGCTGCATTGAAGAAACCTGTCTTTGAAACTTATTTGTTTTTATTGAATTAGAAGGATGATTAAAATGAGGAAATACTTCAAATGCTACAGACTTTGCTGTTTTAAAAATTAAATCAATGAAACCCAAGTGTGTTTTCATGCTTACATGATTTAGAGCCAAAAATTATATAAGAAAACTCTAAAACAGCTTTTCTTTCCTTCCTTCCCTTCCTTCCCTTCCTTCCCTTCCTTCCTTTCCTTCCTTTCCTTCATTCCCCTCTTTCCTGCCACATGCTTGAAAAGTTTTAGCTCAAATCTGCTTGTTGAATCTATTTTCTTTGAGCTACAAGCTCAAATGCGAAATTGTTGCTTGAAACATTTTTCAGATTCTTTTGAGACATCAAGACTGGATGAACAGTATCTAAATTACGGGGAATAACATTTAATGTAACCGAGTTTCATGAGTTTTCTTGAGGTTTTTCCCTCCACACTTTTAGTTACATTTTAGGAACTATCAGCAAAATACACAGGAATGCCTGAGTTTTAAGTCACGAGATGTAGGAAGGAGCATCCTAGGCTATAGATTTTGGGTTCATCTATTTCAGTTTTGTGGATGTCAAATTTATCCCTTTTTCTATAACAAAATATAAACAAATTTTTTTTTTGCGTTCTGTTTAATTATACTTAGGCTATCAATTCTGCATAAAATCCTGGCTTCACTGGCATAAAGTCCATATATCTCTGACTTCAGGACTGGACTGGTAGTGATTCTGGCACCTATTTATAAAATAGGATATTAGAGTTTAGCTTGGTTTTGGGGTTGCTGCCCCCCAACTCCTTAATGCCACTCTAGTAACAAAATGGTACTCTCACTTAAGTTTTCAATTTATCACAGAAATTTTCCCTTTACCCTTGACCTTCTTTTTCAGTTTAGCCTATGAATGAAGATGCTATGGATGAATAGAAAAGCTTTACTTAAAAATGATGGCCTAATTTTGTGTTGAGCAGTTTTAGAATTGAATGCAGCCAGAAAACAATTGAAGTTCAGACAGCTCTTTGAAATTAGATGGATCAAGACTGAAGGAGAATGTATTCATTCATGACACTACCAATGCCCTTAGTCTGTGTGCCAAATATTAAATTTCTTACTAATTGTTTCAATAATTAAACTTGAAATGTAGTAACGTAATTAAAAAGAAGTGCATATGACAACTTCATTGTCTTGTATTTTAGGATTCACCAAAACATTTCATCTCATTGGATTTCTTACAAATTTTTTGTTACTTGTGAATGCAATACTGAATCGTTGAATGTGCTCCCTGCTGTAAAATTAAAGTACAGTCAATGTCTTATAATGAATCTATTGTCCAACAACAGCAACAATAAAAATCTTTAAAAATGCAGTGACATCTTGATTTATTTATTAGAAAATTATGTGTGCATCTAAATCTTAGTGTTTCTAACGTGTTTTGCATTTGAATTTTAAATATTATAAAAGTATCTTGGTGGTGATTTGAGTACTCTTGCTGAGCATACATAGAACTGATCTCAAATTATTAAAACACAGGCCTAAACCAAGGTTCTGACTGCATTGTATAATAGCTCTATCTTACTTTAACTGAATTTTAGCTCTGTCTTTACATTAAACAATGCTTACTTCTGCTCTCTTTCTGGCTTGTGCCTCTCATTTACCTATAGTTTTGTGACAGAAAACTAAAAAGGTGAAGAACTTCTTGCACAGAAGGCAATCTCAGTTAATGGGAAAAAACACAGTACATTTGGATGCAATTTCAAGGGTACAGTGAGAAACATGCAGAAATTGGAGTAATGGGCTACTCTTCCAGCTTGTGGAATATATTGCGTATCCCTCTGGCAGCTTTTTTTTGTCTTTGTGCTGATTCCTTTAGAGGAGCTGTGATCTTGAGATAAAGACACAGTGAGTCACATCTCATGACTAGCCTTCATTTGAAATGTAACTTCTACTTAAAAATGAGCAACACTTACAGCTATTTGCCTTTTAAGGCCATAAGCTGTCTGGAAAAAAGATCTCATGTCTTCAAATATTAGTCAGCTCTTAAAAGGCTGAGGTTGTAATTTGGCTTTATAACATCATTCTACTTAAAGTAAGTGAGCTTACAGGGAAAGAATTTCTAGGTAACAAGTCTAGATCTCTTCTGTTGTAGAAATTGATGTGAAAAAACTTAGCAGTTCTAGGAGTCTATGTAGGAAGTTAATATGGGAAAAGACCTCTGAGATTGTCAAGGCTCACTGTTAACCCAGTACTGCCATGTTCACTTCTAAACTGTCCCCATCTGAATGTCTTTAAATACATTCAGGGATGGTGACTTTTCCCAATGTTTGCCATCCTTTTGTTCAGGACTGTTTTCCTAACATTCACACTAAACCTCCACTAGTGCAGCTTGAAGACATTTCTTGTCATCCTGTGACTTGTTTACTGGGAGAAGAGACCAAGCCCCACCTGGCTACAACCTCCTTACAAGCAGTTGTCTCCCTGAGCCTTCTTTTCTCCAGGCTAAACACTCCCAGATCGGTGGGCTGTTCCTCATATGACATTCTCCAGACCCTTCCCCAGCTCTGTTGACCTTCTCTGGACACGCTCCAGCATCTCAGTGTTTTTCTTACAGTGAGGGGTCCAAACTGGACCCAGCACTCGAGGTGTGGCCTCAAGCCAGTGCTGAGTCCAGGGAATGATCCCTTCCCTGCTCCTGTTGGCCTCACTGTTTCTGATCCAAGCCACTATGCCATGGGCCACCTGTGCACATTGTTGGCTCATGTTCAGTTGTCACCCAGCACCGCCAGGTCCTTTCCTGAAAGGTTTGCTTACTGGAAAACCAGCATGTATTGACGCCATTTCTCTCACTGTCCTAGGAGATAGGATCTAGAAAAACTAGAAAGGCACCTTCCAATTTCTGATCTCAATTTACTACTTTCCAGTCTTTAGATGATTTTCCCACATACAAGACTTTCTAATTCTTAAATTTTACTTTTGTGAGGAATTTTAAGAAGCACAGTCTTTCAGTCTTTACTGTTTTGAAATCTTCTAGGCTTCTATTGTAAAGTATCTGTCTTGATTTTATTATCTAATAACATTTTTGGATAAGTTTCAAGCATGACAAAACAGCATTTTTCTACTTTTTGTTTACATATCATAAAGAAGTATTATTATACTTGGCCCTGCTCTAAAATTTTGACAAAATTTAGTTTTTCGTAGTAGTTCTCTAGAAAAACTGTCAAAGTAGCTAAAAACAAAGCACAGAAGCTTATCATTTCAGGTTGGAGACCAAATTTTAAGCAGTTTTTCCCCTGGTTCATGACTGGTATAAGTAACCTGTATTACTTCTGTGAATGTTTCTTGGTGATTTCATTATTATTTTTCGAAGTTTTTCTATGGTATGTGCTTTTTGAAATGTGACTGCACAAATACTTCATGAGCCTTGCATTTCTGTATCAGTTATTGACTGGTTCACTGTTGTCTCTGAGAAATTCTTCCCGTACTCAGTCCCAGCTATCATTTCCACCTCCTGCTATGTGGCTTGATTTCTAGTTTTTATTTATAGCAATTCTTATATTAGATTATTCTGTATGTGACAGATACATGAAGTGTCAAATACCAGCAGATTAAAGATTTTTGTATGTTAAATACTTCAGGTCCTAATGTGAATATGCTCAGGCTGTGTTCATGAAAGCAGACTTTTGTCTGTCTGTACTACCTGTAACTAAGAATTTTTAAACAGAGGCCAGTAGGCTTTTGAGGTGTTTGATGGACATAAGGTGAAGCAAGAGAAAAAGAAGAAACAAAGGACAGTAAGTTACACATAGACAGGTGGAAGGCTACGGGAGATGATAAAGATGGAGGGAAGGAAGTAGACTTCCTAATTTGTTAGGGCAATTTATTCATGATGTAGTGTCTAAAAATATATTTTTTTAAAAATATTTTTTTATTTTTAATATATATACCGGCTTATCTGGGAGAAATGTGTAGGACTGTTTTTAAGCACAGTTTCTTTATATATTTTTTTTTTCCTGGAGAAACAAATGCTTGTAAGTGGCCTAAGATGCCACTTTAAAAGTACAGGGGTTAAAAATAGACCAAAACCAAACAGAAAATAAAAGGTGCTAAACCTCAGTTCTCTGATCTGGAAGTTATTCCAAATTTACACACAGGTCTCCAAGCTTTGGAAAAAAAGATTTAAATTTCTTGTTGGAGGTTGAGCTGAATCAATTTATGCCATCCATCACAGGTGCTGAAGGTTATATTCCTCTATTGATGTGTATGAATAGCTCACTCAATGACAGCCATGTCCTGAACACAGTTGTTTTGTGGAGAATAGCTTCTGTCTGAAGGGAGAATATTTCTCTTCTATTTGCTAAATAGAAAAATATTGTTCAATGTAATCAGAGCTTGCTATAGGTTTTGCCATTACACTTTTTGCTGTACATAACTTGAAATATATATTCTTTATAAAGCAGTCATGGTATCTTAGAAAATATAAAATTCAACGTTTGCTCTTTTGTTCTTTAACTGAAAGTTTCAAAATACTTTTCCTCAAACCTGTAGTATTTCCTTTTTTATGCTTGTCTCTGTTCCGCAGAGCAAATACTTTGCCCAAGGAAAGCAGCATTGCAAACAGGAAAAGTTATTGTCTCTTTCATTGCTACACCTTCATGGTATGGCAATACTTGTACAAATTCCTCTCCAATTTGTCTCCTCTTTGCCAGAGCAGCAAAAGATGACTGCTTCAAAGCGAGCTCCTTCTCATCTCTGCAGAACCCTTAGCAAAAGATGTTTTGGAATTCCGTGGTGCTGAATTAGGCTGCTGAATTCCAGCACGTCTGCAGAAAGGCAGCGATCTACTACAGTGAGCAACCATCATCGTGGCCTCATTGCAGCAGAACATCACGGGTGTCTGAAGATGAGCATGTGCATTTAGGTGAATCATGTAAACTCCCAGGCAGGGATTCCTTCAGAAATTCTGCAAATGCACATTCCTTATAATCTGAGGTGACGACTGGAGAATTCATGGTAAATAAAGAACTTCTTCAGGCTCACTGAAATGAGGTAGTCGAGTTAAAATTGTTTTGCATGCTAGTGCAATGTGATCGAAGCAGGTTTCCTTGTATTGAAGGTTTAACAGTATCTTCTGTTTAGTGAATCTTTTTGCTTCTCGTGTCGGGAGAACAGGGAGTCACGTTTGAGCCAAGCAGCGGCTGCTGCTGTTTCTCCAGAAGGTGGTAGCATCGCTCTGTGCTTATTCGGACCATCTGGCTCCTCTGGCTAATGTGCCTCTATCTCCTCTGTTACACAGGCCTTTATTCATGATCCTCTTATTCATGCAATTCTGTAGTACATTTTATATTTAAAGAGTAGATGATCAGGTTTGTTGGGGTTTATTTTTCTGTGGCTTTTTTTTTATTTTTTTTAAATTTTATTGGTGTATTTTTTGCCTCATTTTTGTTGTTCTCTAGGCCAGTCTGCAGGGATTTTGCTCTTAAGTCAGTGCTGAAAGAAAGAATGCAACACGCACACACAATAAATTTAGAAAATGCAAAGCCACAAATCCACTGTAGAAAGAGTCCTAGAGGACCATCTGAATTTTGGCTCCAAAGAGGTATTACACTACTGTGCAAGTGAAGAAGTGAAGTGAATTTCTTGTATGAACATGTGATGCATGCAGTGAACAATACAGCTGTCAGCCTCAGGAGCTCTGTGCAGGTGACTCCAGGGCTGTGCAACGCCTGGCAAGGCTGAATTAAAGGACCTTGCTCTGGGGTGGGGGTAAAATTAGTGTCCTTTCCTTGTGGCTATAGAACTGCAAGGCTCTTGCTCAGCCCTTAAAATCCAAGATGCTGAGGCTGCCTTCTGGCTGAAATCCTACTCTTTGATTCATCAGTGGTAGTGGGTTGCACCTGACTGTCAGTTCTGACAGCAGCATGCTTTTCAGAAGTAGAAGACTTCCCCAGTGGGACAAGCTGCAGCAGAGAAATGTTTGTTTTCCTTCTGTGTTTCCTTAAACCTAATAAACCTGATATTTTCTTATGTGGAAGGATCAAAAGGAAAATTTTTTATTGTTATTATGAGGAAATCAAACTAAGGTGAACAGTATGTGTGAAGACTGTCAACTGATATATCAGAGAAGAAAAAAAGAAATAAAGTTTAAAACCTGAAAATAAACACTCACTACAATCAACACCTATGATAGTATGAGGTAATCTCTATAACTAAGAATAAGAACAAAATTCAAAGCCTTTTACCTTGATTGATGAGGCAGTAGTCTGTTGAAATTCTGAGTTTAGAAATTAAACGGTAAGGAACAATTGTTATTATGAGAGACGTTTATAAAATAAATGTGTTTCAGATTATTTTGCACTATATACTTTAGGGAATATTAATGTGAATTATCCCTGTCCTCTAAAGGGCCTTGCTAAGGTTTCTCCAGACACAGCTGGGAAGTTACCTGTAGGATGGTGAGAAATGACATATTGCAGACATGGGTGGGGAAGGAGATCACTTCCAGCTTGGAGCAGAACCTGTGTAATGTGGATCTGTATCCAGTGTAGTTCTGCTGTGTGTGCTGTGTGAGAGCAGCTGTGGGCCATTGCAACGATGATGGACGACCCTGACTTTGTCGAAATGGTAGTGCTGGCATAATAGTGGACTTCAGGGCACTCAGTTTCTGTTAAGGAGCTGTGGACTCTGGCTTCTACTTCCCTGCCAAAAACCCAGCACTCGTGGCACTTCATCATAGCACCTTATAGCACAGAGATTCCTACATCTGCACAGCCAGAGGGCAACTGTAGTTCAGCACTGCACTAAACAAAGAGTAATGTTAGTCCAGTTGCAAGACAGGGCTAATAATGAATTAAAAAAAAAAAAAAAAAAAAAAAAAAATCCTTTAACCACCG
>VXAU01002192.1:142489-160967 GCA_013399695.1 Formicarius rufipectus | reverse complement strand
AAAAAAAAAAAAAAAGTCTCTTGACAGCCTGAGTTGCAGGGATTCTTTTTTTAATATGTTGCTATCTAAAACTATAGTTTTTATATGTCTTGAAATCCAGTCTAGGTACTTAGTATATATGGAATTGCATTTGCATTTACACCTTACCACCCACAAATAATAAATTAAATAATTGATCAACCTGTCTAACTGCAATAACTGAAAACCTCACTTTTTCACTCATCTGTGGCCAAAACTGTAAGACATGTCCAGTTTCTAACTTTAGAATACAGTACGAACAACAGCCATGTGGACATACATGCCTGACTCCTCTTTAAAATATAAAATCTCTTTTTTCCCTGAGGCCTTTATTCTCTTACAGTATTAGCTGTTCTATTAAACTAAGCTTGATAAGTGTTCTGGGAGTTGTTGAAGCGTACACCAAATTTTCTCAGGTTTTCCTCTCTTCTCCCACTTTTACTGTTCTCTTGCAGCATGAGTTCAATGGGACCCTAGTCTCGGGTCTTGTCCACAAAAAGACTTGAAAAACCAAAACAGAGGTAGGCTGGGTTGCATTTATTTTTTACATTGTGTTTTTTCCAAGGAAGCTTCAAATTCACTACTTTCTGATTCAGACTTGCCTACTCAGCACCCCACTATTGCTTTCCGGAATTGAAAGGTTAAGCAAATTCTCTCTAAATCATCTTTCTCTACATGAACAGCTGTAATACATCTTAAACATAGGAGATAAGTGATGTGGAGGCCTATTTGACAACAGCAATTGTAGTTGGGTTTTTTTATTACTAATGCCTTGAGAACAAACTTTTTGTTTGATGTTTGTGTTATCTGCCAAAGTTAGAATGGAAAATCAGACCAAGGCAAATTCTTAACACATACACATCTACAGGTATCAATTAAACTTTAAAATTTCCAAGCAAATGTGTCTTCAAAGGAGCTCAGGTTTTAAGTCTTCCTATTCTTATCCAGCAGATTCCCCGGTGCTCCTGAGTGCTGCTCTGAAAGCCCTCTGAGAAGGGAACTTCTTTGTTTTCAACGCTGTGAAGCTGATTTTCCTCTAGATGGCAGGACCACTTTAAACTTCATAGCAGTCGCTGAGTTATTGCTGTCCCCTTGTCCCCGGGGTGGTACTGCTAATTCAGTTGCTGGGCGAACTTTATATATGGTGAATAACCGGGGAAGGGGTAGGTGAGAAATAGCTGAAGAGCTGTTTATATGAAGCACTTACTGAGTGATAAATCTGCTGCTGTGACATTCACCTGTATCTCTAAGCTACTCTTCAGTGACATTGTTTACCATGGAAGAATATACTGAAGACACATATTGAGCTTCTCTCTTGCATGTTCATAAGGCACAAAAGGCAAATTTCATGGGTCATAGAAATTAAATCTCTACTGTAATCTTCGTGTGCTCCTTTGTTTTGAGACGGACAGGCTACATCAAGGTATTCTGTCAATCAGTGGTGCTTTTCTCATGGGTGAAAGCAGCAATGGTTACACATTGTTGGCATATCAAGTCACCTTCCCACTGTTTGCTTGTTTTATGATACAGTAACAATTCCACACAAGCGAGACCAGAAACACTCCACTGATATCACCAGTTTCCTTATTTATTTATTTTTTTAATATTTTTGTTTCCAGGAATAAAGGCTTCCTTCTATCTCTTGTAGAAAGAATTAATCTGCTGCAACAACCCAAAATTTCTGTTGTGAAAATGAGCTTTAAACACTTGGGCATTAAATACTAGTTAAAGCGTTTTAACAAAGAAACTGGTCTTGTTTATTTTTACTTTCATGTAGGGTTATTTTCTACATGTAAAATGGTGGCAAACAGTATCTTCTTTGAGATGCTCTCAGAGTCTTATGAAAAATGAAGGAAGCCACAATAAATTGGGAGTGATTCAGGGTGATAAGTGCTGCAGCATCCCAATTTTTATAACTACAAGTGTGTTGGTTGCAATTGAAGGAGGCTTTTGAAACTCTTCTAATGATTTGAAGTAACGCTATTTGTAAGAGTGTTACTGCAGGTTGTACCTAAATTGATTGACCATTATAGTCTGTTGTGAAAAACAGGAGGAAATGAAGAAATTCAGTACAGTTATCTGTGAAAGTGGCACAGGAATGCCAAAGTGATTTTGTTAATATGCTCTTAACAGGCATTAGAAGCTATGAGATGATTCCAACGTTATCCAGGAATTTGAAATCTGCTTTGATTATAGTCATGTATTTATATGATATTTGGATCAAATTACTAACTCATTTGCAGCTGATAATTTACAGTCCTTATTAGGATTAAGTTAAGGTTTAGTCCTGTCCCAGTTGTCAGTAAGGTTCTGCTTGCTTCAATTTAGAATGAGTATGAAAAGAGGGATTGTGTGGAAATAGATAACCTTTTCCCACAGAGGTAACTAGCCCTTTCCTGACACTGAGAATGTTTAAGCTGTTCAAAAATAGTGTTATTTTTTACAAAGATCCTGAATAGAATCTGAATCTGAAGATACTAAAAGATCATAAAGAAAACTTGCTAAACCCTAAAAGGTGGAGGTACATAGGACAATATCTTTAGCATGTCTTCATAACAATTCATACTTGAGGTTGTGTTCAACAAAGCCTTTCTAAAACTCCTAGTCTTTAAATTTCTAATGAAATAGATATCTGTTTAGAAATTTCTATTATAATTTTTAAAAAAGTATTTTAAATGCTTAAAAATAATATCTGGATTCCTCATTTAAATAGTACTATATAGTGTGGGAAATTTTAGTCATGATGCATTTTATTTATTTTAAGAAGCTGGTAGGTGTACTTTGTTAGACATCTGGAAACCTTGACTCAAATCCTAAATTCATTGTAGAAAGAGGAATATGCTGTTTAGCCTAGAAAGAATGGATATATTTGAGCTCAGAAACCTTGCAGAAAATAAGGACTTATTTAAACTAATTTCAATGTCTGGTATTCAAAACAAGTTATCTCTGAAACCTTACTGCCTACAGGAGTTAAATGCATAAAAATACTTTAAGCATTCCATATGTAAACACTAGGGTAGTGAAATCCTGGCTGCCTGTGCTCTTGTACTGACTATGCTACTGCCATGGCTGTGCAAGGAGAGCAGATGAATAAACCAAGGTGACTAACACGTTAACAAGCTGTCCTCAGAAAGAGGTGTATTGTGTACCTTAGTGCAGTTGTAGAAGAATGCAATGTTCTTGAGTCTTTTAGTTGCATAATGTGGCTTAAAAATAGAACCAAGGCCAGGAAAGCAACAATGTCAGTATTTTCACTTTCCCATGGAATAAAAATTAGGAAAAAAAAAAAAAAGGCAAACTGAAACTATTACATTTCTTCTAAAGTTTACATGTAAAGTTGCAGTTGTAACAGAAACAAAAAAAAAATGGTTTAGAAAAAAGTTAAGTCACTAAAGTTTTTTTATTTTTTTTTTCTCTCCTCCTGAAATGTCAGTCAAGAATGGCCCTAGAGTGGCCTGGAGTGTTAAAAGAGCTGTATCAAACCAAAGATTTTAGTTAATACGGTTGAAGGAGTGAGTAAGAAGGAAAGAAACTTCTCTAGGTTTTAACTCCTTTGTCTGAACAGATATTTGATAAAATGATATTGAAAGAAATACAAAGGTAAAATATGTTTCTGTAAACATAAGAAGATAAAATGAATTGAGGGAATCACCTTCAGGATCAAATTTTTCAGAAGGGTCTTTCTAGTGTCCCCCCTGAGGATGCTGTGCATCTTGGAAAACCAAAAACACAAAACAACAAAAAAAGGTAGAAAAGAGGGGTCAAGAACATTGTCATTAAAAAAAAAAAAAAAAAAAAAAANAAAAAAAAAAAAAAAGAGAAGTTGTTTGTGCTGTGAATTTTAATAATTCAAAGGACAAATTTTCTTCTTTCAAGTACAGACAATTCTTGGGCAATGGTTATTAAATCAACTTTTCTTGAGTGTCTTCAGTTTGAACAGCCTTGGCAGGATTTGTTTCCAACTGATCTACTTAGAAATTAGTCAGTGTAGACAGAGAACCGCATTGATGTTGTAAGCTATGAACATGCAAAGAGCATTGCAAGTGTAAAGCAGTGACAACGTCTGGAAGCCACACGCCTGCATTAGAAAATAAGTTGTAAGTTTATTTCTTCAAATGATGCCTACGTAAAGAAGAAGAGGTTCCAAACTGGATCTGAAAACTTCATACTCAGCCTTCTTTGCAGCTTCCAGAAGATCAGGAATGACTGAAAAATATATTTCCTAAAGTTTTAAGGAGCCTAATAGTTATCCAAAACGCCTGAGACTCTCCTCTCTTGCTGTGCTTATCACATTAGTAGCTCACCACCAGGCTGGAGGTGACACGGAGGAGCTCTGTCCTGCTGATGCTTCTATTCACTGTGCCTCTGTCTCTGTTAAATATCAGCTGAATGTCACTGCTGCTCACCAGCCAAGCCAGCAGCATAAGGGCAAACCTCTGTCCCCAAGACGTAGTAGGAAGGGCAGACAGGTCCTCAGCAAGCTCCAAAGCTCTAAAGCATGATGTGATTAACACCTTGTCACCAGTCATGCTGTGTGTGCCTTCAGTGCCAACAGCTGCAGGAAGTGCTGAGTTTCCTTACTGCTGATACACGAGGCTGCAGTTCAGTGAGATTGATCACATCTTGTGTGGCTTTTTGCACTCCTGGGTGTTAAGATTTCGGTCAGGCAGGACTTTGCCTTCCCGTTTCTCCTCCACCACAACCCCCATCCATCAGACTTCAAGCTGCTGTGTAGATTCCATTTCTTACATGGAGTCAGAGGCTTCATCCTATGCCAGGGATGGTTGAGGTGTGTTCTGTTATTCTTCCAAGCTGAAGGTATTTTGCTGCCTTAATTCAGTTCAGCTTGTCACTGAGCTAGGTTATGCTCAGGCTACACCATCATCTTCATTGCAAGGTGCTTTTCATCAGTTTCTTACTTGGCAAATACATGCCTGGGTTGCTTTGGCGCCTATGGTAATGTTTGGGAAGTGCTGCTTCCCATAGGTTGCTTATGCCACTTTAAACAGAGTAAGATATGCTGGAAAATACTTGAGATTCTCTTGAGCCTGAAAGCAAATGACTCTGAAGACCAGAAGGTAGTACTAGTAGGAGGGATAATATCCAGGTCCTAGCCTTGCTCCAATGTTCAAAGTCTTTGCAAAAAGTAGGTGACTAAGTTTAGAGGAAATTAAGGAAATTTGTTGGACTAGGAACCAAAGAAGGAGACAAGCCTCCTTTAAATTCAAACAAAATTGAATTAAGGTATGATAATAGAAAGGATAACAGTTCTTAACTACAATATATCTATATATCTATATATCTATATCTATATATTTATTCAAGAGAAACAAAGCAACTAGAACTAAACGACCAATTTTTGGGCAACCCCCCCGACCACTCTGCAGTCTCTGCTCCCGTTGGGCACAGTAATATTTAGGGACAGCAGGTGGTGATGTTGCTCCTCAGCCGGTGTGGAGCTGCCTTCCAGGGGTGGATTGAAAAGTTTGGTGTATCTCTCTGGGATGGGCGCTGTGGAGTCAGTGGGAGACGTCGCGCAGAGAGGGAAGAGCTGGGATCCTTTTCCATGGGCAAAAAACTCTCCCCTAGTTCTTTGCTGGAGAACGGACGATGCGCTGAGTTGGGCTGCCAAGGATGGGGGAGGGCTCCCTGCCCCTGCGGACGGCAGCTGTTGGCTCTCTCAGGAAAATCTGCCACAAAAGCCCCGGGTAGGATATCTCCCAGTGATTAAAGTTTGCTAGGTAATCCCTCCTTCACTCATGATCTACTCCTTTGATATCTGCAGTGGGGAAAGATAAGGGCCATTAACTCCTCGTTCGTTGGTAGGTGAAAGGAAAATTCCACCTACTCCTAAAATACTGTAACAGTAGGGCAGACAGAACAACCTAAAAACTTCACCCTGTGCTGTTGCAGGAAAGTGGGGTGGAGGAGGGAGATGTGAAAAGTATTGCTGTAGTGGGCTCGTCTTGCAGAAGCAAATGATCATTGAAATAAAACCCTTTTTGAGGAAAGTGTATGGTTTCCAGTCAATACAAAGAAAAGTGTTGTACTTGGTCAGTGAAGTTGAATTTATTTTGGAATTGGAAATATACTGGAAGTCTCTAATGCTTTTTATACCTCCTAAACTCATAGTATTTCAAGAAATTTGAGTAAAATTTAACTCAGTTTAGTAAAACATATCTAATTGACTTAAAAAATGAAAATCTCTTTTCAGTTTGATATTATAAGCTGACACTGTAAAGGTCATGGGAAAAGAAAGTGAATATTATCCACTCCGAGCTTAAATACTTTGGTTCTTGTTCTTACCTGTCCTCTGAAAAAAGGCAGAAAACTGTGGTGCAAAATCCACTTACCTTTTGGGTGAATAAAAAAATTCCCACTAATGGATTGCTCGGTTCTGTTCAATAGGTGCAGTTGTTAATTATTGTACTTGATTAAAAAATACATTAATAGGGTTACCAAATCCTTCTGTACAGTTTTCTGCACAGTGTCTGTTGTTGCTATCACAGTAGGGTCACTGAAACAGCAGTTGTGGAATTACAGGGCAATGGTCTTATATCCTGAGATATAATTTGATTCCTACAGTTTTCTTTCCTTAAGCCATTCAAATGTCCAAGAATTTTTCCTAACTTGTCATGGTTAGAATTTCATACACGTCTACTTTTCCAAGAATTACAAGGAATATAGTAGGAATTTAAGTCTGGTTTTCTTTAGATCATGACATAGAGGGGGTGTGTGCTGGAGATTTTTGTTGTTTTATTTTGAAGTTCTGTTACTGGGGTGATGATTTCAGTACTTAAATATTAATTGAATTTATATACCGGTTGCAAGGGAAAGTAGGTGAATTGATTCTGCAAAAATAGACTTCTGTAGTCATATTGAATGCAATAACTGGGATGAGGGAAATAAAGCCTTCAGTTTGATATTTTAGCTCATTGTTTCTAGACTTACTTCTGGATTTTGGAACTGTGTTGGGTGCTTTAAAAAGTACTCTAAAGCTTCTTAAAGTAACTTAAAGGAATAAATGGTGCCTTTGTGGTGAGC
The DNA here is from genome assembly GCA_013399695.1 of Formicarius rufipectus. Taxonomy (NCBI): domain Eukaryota; kingdom Metazoa; phylum Chordata; class Aves; order Passeriformes; family Formicariidae; genus Formicarius; species Formicarius rufipectus. The sequence goes on along the minus strand of VXAU01002192.1, from coordinate 153,905 downwards.
AATGCCTCGTCTAATAGTCCTACAAAAACAAAATCTGGTTCTTGCATTTCTACAGTCTTCAGTGCCCTGTTGGTTTTGGTGTCAGCTGGAGGTATTGATGGTGATATATGAGAGTTGAGTTGTTCATTGTTAGGGTCTTGCAGGCCTGCTTCTTTTTATAGAGTGTTGGCAACTTTGGGGAAAGCAGAAATGCTCTATTTTAATGTGTCTATTAAAAACATGAAGGAAAAACATTTCCAGTGAAGTAGTAATGTAAATTCTAATCCATTCAAAAGGTTTATGATCTTCTGAAGTCTTGGAGAAAGTCTTTCCTTGAAGGCAAGGTGGGAATTATATATTTTGAGAGGAATTAATTTCAAAGTTAATTTTTAAATTTGTCTTTACATCCTGATGCCTACAGCTGAATACATTTTTTATATTATAGGGATTTTATAATTATGAATATCATATAAATTATTCACTATAATCCTGGATTTAAGAAGCCTCCAACTATTAATATAAGAGACTTTTAAGTACTTCAGAACCCATAAATAAGTTACTACTACAGTAGCTACTGGGTTGTTACAAAGGGTCACCCACTTCACTATGCTGAGTAAAACTTTCCTATGTTATTATCATGCTAGAAAAGTTAAATATTCAACCACAAATATACTATGAAATCCTCTAATAAAGAAACAAACATGTGGGCCTCTAGATTAGCAGTTGCCAGGTTCTTCCTGTTAGTACTGACTCGATGCCAAAGCATGCCAGAGGTGTGCAATGAAAATCAAACAGACTGAACTTTGTGATTTGCATTTCAGTCACAGGGGAACTTGGAGCCACTCTCACTGAGTGTGTGTGTGCAACACTAGGGTGAAGAATATTGTCAACAATATGAAGGAGGGCATCAGAAGTGAATCATTTGACTTCTTAATTACCTGGTAAAAATCTTGTTAAAAATGCATCCTAGCAGAGAGCTCTCAATGATTTCGAGTATATATGACAGCTATTTAGAAAAACTTCATAAATCTTCAAAGGTTTTTGTACTCTCTGTATACTCATCTTTCCTTTTCAATAGTTTCCTCTTACACTTTCCTTTTGGTATTTTTTTTTTCTTATTGACACAGGTTGTTATGGTTTTCAGCATCTTTAGGGTTTTTTTTTTATATCTCAATTTTCTATACCCTTGTTTTGATTGTCTTGTCTTCTCTGTTTTAAAAATTGTGTGCTTATATATGTCTAGCACTGAGTTTTTCAGAGAGTATGAGCTGATTTCTTTGTAGAACTCAGGTTATATTTTAAGCTTATTATTGATCTTATCCACTTAGACTTGTTGCTCTGAACAGTTCTAATGAAATGCCTTGAAGACACCTTTTTAGGAGGCTTTTGTTTTATGAATCCCTCAAATTTGGGTCTATATTCCATTTAAATAAAATAATGCATCTGCTCTCCAACACCATGTTATTGACTTTTCTGAATCACTGGCAGTTGAAAAAATAGATTATTTTTTTAATGCTATTGTGAATCCCTTTCATGGTGTGAAATTTGATTTAAACTGAAATCTTATACTGCAGATCTCTTACCAATATTATTTCTAAGTGCCATGTGCATTTTTTTCCCTTTCACAAAGACAAGCTTTTGACAGAATGGATCAAAATTAAGTCTTTTTTTCATTCAATTCCATTCTGTGAACATAATATAACTTTCTCTTAAAAAAAAATGTGTACTATGAAATAAATGTTTAACTAAAGCTAACATGAACAAATCATACATAATGAAACTTTATTAAAATATTAGTTACATCAGGGCTGAATTTTAGTATTCCTGGAACATCATATCCCTTCATTTGAGTGTTAGCACCCATATCTCAAGTACTCAACTGTCCACAATATTGCATTTAAACAGAAAAGCAAGGAGATTTTCATAAAGGAACTGTTGAAAGTGATTTTGCTTAAAAGGTTGATTAACTACTATTGTTATATAATACAGTACAAATATAATAGAAAATAGTTGGATGTGATGCTTTGTTTTGGCAGTGATCCCTACTTGGGAATGTAGGGATCTGTATTGTCCAAAGATTCATAATTTGTCAGAAGTTTGGGGCAGGTTGAAAAACACATGTACATATCAGACTGAGCTCTAAATGATGGTCTTTGATTGAAATTGTTAAAGTGAAAATATGTGCTTCGTTGCAATGAAAGTGTGATTAAATAATTGCATTGGAAGTAAAGAGAAATTTAACCCTTCCTCTAAAAAAAAAAACCCAAAAAAACCCCCAAAAACCCCAAAAAACCCAGTCAATTTATCTTTCAAGGATTTTTTTTTTATTAATAGGCACACTACAAGATGGTTAACACGCAAAAATGAGAGTTACCTTTCAGTGCAATTCAAGGTGCAAAATGCCAAATGATGCTTGTAAAAGGGCAGTAATCTTCTTTTCTTGAGGCATTTTTCTCACCCATCTTCTGTGATTTGCTAATACACAAAGAGTAATCATAATATAAAGTAAAATGCTTAAGAGATTAAAAAAAAGCTGTAAAAAAGCTATGGAATAATTGTATTAATATTTAAATATCTTATTAAGATAAGACATTCTGGCTGACAAAATTAAGCACTCTTACTCCCTCAACCAGTTTGATTTAGGAGATGAGCCATAATCAGTCGTGCAGATTTTTCCAGAAATCCTCTCAGGATCATAACCAGTAATAATGGTTTCAAGAAGACCAGAGGCAAAAGAAGTCAATATAACTTGGTTGCTAAATTTCCTTTGATAGGAAAGTGCATAGTCAGTGACAGCATGCTCAGAGTACAAATGAAAATCACTATTTAGTGAAGATGATCAGTTAGCAAGAATATCTGTCATCTTAGGATGAAATACTGAAACACTATGATAGGAAACTAGATGTGCTTAGTTATTCTATTGCTTTTGAGGAGATGCGTGTTAGGGGTATATTTGTGATCAGCATATACCAAGCATGGTGATATTGAGGTAGACCATACAGATTCCATTGGATTGTCCTGTGCTTGTCACATACTTCTGCTCCAAGCTGACTGTAGTGCATGGGGTTTTTCCGTAAAACAAGGACAACAACCCAAAATTGATTATTAAAGCTGGATTATTATTATTGGGTAGGTCTGACAAGATTATCAAAAGGAGTGAGTGTGGATTCTAAGGTAGCAGCAATGGAAAGATTCAGCTGCTGAGAGCTTGACCACTCCACTAGCTCAGCTTGAAGTGTGTTGTAAATGGAAGTCAATATTGCACAATTTGTAAATTCAAATACAAGCCACTACAAAAATTCACTTGCTTTGTCACTGGGAGCTCATTACTGATAAAGTATGTTGGAAGGAGTCCGTACATTTAACCAAAAAAATCAGCCATGGTTTGTACAGATCTGCAGAAAAGCTCTACCTGTTTTTAGGAGGATGCTGCTCAGTTGTGGCTATGAGTGGTAGTACGATAACAGAATTATTCATTAGACAGGGCTGCTCTGTTTGAGGAAAGGACTAAGAAGTTTAAGGGACTCATTTCTTGGCAGTGTACCAACATTTAAGGGTTTATGAAATTTGCCTAATTGAAAGGCTCTGGAGCAATTGTAGAACTAGTCGCAATTTGGTGAGTAACTTTTTATCTTATTCTTTCATGCTAGTAGAAATTCTTACTATAAGAAGCTGCTAGGGTGGCATGAGCTGGAAATATCTGGGTGGTTTCAAAGTTCTGGACAAGTAAAGGCTTCCAGGTCCGATGTATTTGTAGGTAGCACCATAACAGCTGTGTTCAAACACTATACAGTGTCTTGTGTGTTCTCATCTTACAAGTTTTAAGGACTACAAAGGTTTCTGTGCTGAGATCTGACAAGCTTCTCAGATATGATATATTGCTCTCCATTGAAACATGCTTATAAATGCTGGATATATATGGAGCAATGAATATCACCATATTTCTTTCTTACACATTTAATTTCTGGAATGGATCTGAAAATAGTGAAAAATACCCAAATGATAATCTTCTTTAAATAAAAGGGAGAAACTGTAGAAAAGACAAGTTTTTGGTGCTTCAATGTGATTGATAGAATAAATACTGCACATCCGCAATCTGCTTTGTGGAAAATTCTGGGTTAGTAGTTTTACTGGTATTACTGCACAGATACCTTCTAGTATGAAGTTGTCCACAAGTCAATTACTTTTCTTTAAAGATGCAATAGATTAAAAATGGAATCTGTTAGGGCATTGAATGAAACTGAAAGCTCAGATTACTATGAATATATAGAAAATGTATCCCTCCTTTTTATTTTTCCCCTTCAACTTTGTGTAGTTTACCTAGTCTAATATATTCAGATACTATAACTTGATACATTGATAGGTGTTTTCTTCATATAGTGGGAAGTGGGTTCATTTCACATGCTTTATTTGCTGATGCTGCTTTACCATATTTAGTCACTTTGTACTTAGCAATTTGTCACGTGCTTTAATATCAAGGTGCCTGTAATATGTAGAGCTGCAATATAACTTCCAAGTTGCTATTTTAGTAGCATTCAGTAATTCTTAAAAGTAACATTAACATGTAAAATCAGTGGGTTTAATTTTCTTTTGAAAGATAAAATCTTCTAGAACGTGTCCTTTACAAAGTACTAAATAAATTCTTCAAAATGAAAAAAATATTTTTATTAAATAAATTATGCAAGACATTTTAAAGCAGGGAACAAGTGAGAGCACAAATGATAATACAGTTTTGTAAGGAAATTATGTATCTTAAAGCTGTAATTCTTTAGTGTTGCCATTTTTTGTCTTCAGATGTGTAGCGTATGAAAATTTTCATGGGTATCAGTTGATTTAGATATTATTGTGCTCTCAAAATAGTGCTATTTAATTTTTTTAAACACCTGAAGGCATTCTTTTCTTGTTTTTGATAGATAGCTAGAAATCTTTGTGTGAGATCTGATCTAGTACACCACTATTCATGTAATGTTCCTTGTTGAGATATTACGTATGTATAAAAGCTCCTGTTCTAAACTTTATTTGGCTATAACTAAAACTAGCTACATTTTTTTAAAAGAAAATATTGTGAATTTGTTTTTTCTTGTGTAATCACTTAGGAGTAGGTTAAATTAAAAAACAAAACAAAACAAAAACAAAACCACCAAAAAACCCCCCAAAACACCCTCTTTTTATTTGTGTTTTGTAAATATTCAGAGAATAGCTGTTGAAAATAAGTTCCCCACCCCCAAGAAATCCTAAAATTTGACAAAGGGAACACTTTCTTTGATACATTATGCAGTTTGCTTTGGGTTGTCACATCAAAGAGAACATAAAATTAATTTAGGTTACTTTAACTCTCTTCCAATTGCCTAGAGACTAGGTAAGTCAACACTATCTGTGAAAGAGAACACAGGGCTATGGCAAAGGGTCTATGTTGCTTTCTCCCCTGTACCCTTCCAGTCCCTTGGGTGGTTCTGACAGGTTTCTGTGTTCAATAACTTCTGCTGGATTTTTTACTTTTTGTTCCACAAACATGATCATGTAGGGTTTGAGAGAGACTGGCCTTTTGGTGTGGGCAAGACAGATTTCTCCTTGGTTTTGTTATGCATCACATGAACTTTTTCCGTATTTCTGGTAGTTTATTGATGGTTTGATCTAGTACCTTTCTTATATTGGAAAGGGGAAATAAATTGCTCATGCCTGGTGAGTCTCTATGCTGCTTGTGATTTTATAAACATTATTATATGCAGGTGATTCTACCTCTGTTCCAATTTCAACACAGTACTCTAAGATTAAAAAACTGCTAGTCCTTTCTTTTCTTCTTTTTTATTTTTTTTTTCCAGTCTAACAGGGGAACAGTAATAGACAAAGTCAGGCATATTTGCAGGTGTGTTTGTGGGTATGAAAATCTCCTCAGGTTGCTGATTTGTGGAAACTGTGTGGAAAAAAAAAAACCTAACCTGCTTTATTACTGTTTTTTGTGGGAGCGTAACAGAGAATTCATGCATATTCAACTGCTTCCAGTTGTAATTTAATGTATTTTAAGACTAGCATTCATAGTTTTCTGTAATTAAATAAAGAAGCAAACATGTCTGTGTGACAGTAATACTGGGGAAAAAAAAATAGGAGGCTTTTAAATCAAGGATACTTGAGGAGCTTAAAGACATATATATATATATATACATATTTTAAGGAAAGTTTCATTTAAATGCTTGTCACCATCTTTTCAGCATCATCCCATATTCTGTTCAAGGCTAGTGACATTAATATCCTAAAATATGCTTAGCAGCAACAATGCAGCTCCTGACTTATTTCTCCTCCTCCTCCTCCTTTCCTTGCCCCATGAGCAACGTGTGATAGTCGAGCAGTATTACACTTGGCCTGAACTTGTGTTCATTTTGTGCATACCTCCATGCAGCTGCAAAGTAAACCTGACAGCTTAATTCTATGTTAGGGGAATGTTTGCAGGGATAATCCTGTTCACACTGCAGGATCAGGATGCCCTGCTAGTGGCTTTGGCCTATAAAACCATTAGCTTTAAATTGTGTGCTCACATTGTGATCTTCTTAGCTTGTAAACCAGCTTTTTCTTAGCAGTTTATTGTTGAGAGTGGGTAATTTTGTGATATGTTTTCCTAGGCAAAGCCCACTTCTTTTTTTTTTACGTGTAGCTGACAAATGCATCAAAAGCAACAAACTTCATGTGGATTATCTGATAGGAGACATATGTTTTAAAGCTGTAAATTGTTTGAATTAAGCTGTATTTAATGACCAAAAAGATCAGCTTGGTGTGGAGGTCTGAAGACTATGTTTCACAGGTCTCCATGAGTGAAGGCAGACAGAAAAGCAGACAGAATATACTTTCAGATATCTCTTCTGCCTCTTTCTTCTTAACTACCCTCTGGAAGACCAGTATCAATCCTGTATGCTTATAAAATTTGCTTTATGATTTTTTGTTTTTTAATTATTCTTTCCTGAGTCTTGTGATTGGAGATGGATCTAGTATATGGCTATATTTTTTTTATTTTTCCCTACACTAACCTTAATTGGTTATTAGGAAAGATTTATTTGCTGAAAGAATGGTCAGGAATTGGAACAGGGACCTGGGGAACAGGTGGAGTCGTTACCCCTGAAAATCTTGAAAAAAAAAATCTAGATGTGGCACTTTGGAATATGGTTTAGTGGTAAACATGGCAGTGCTGGGCTGATGGCTGGTCTTGATGGTCTTAGAGGCCTTTTCTAATCTTAACAATTCTCTGATTAATACAAATAAAAATCAGTCCTAAGAATCAACACAAGTCTGTAATTTATAGACAGAGGTACAGAAAAGGATGAGTCTTCCAAATATATTTATGTTCAAATAGAACTACTTCTGTTTTTTCTTTAATACTTATAAATCCTTCTGTGGAATGGCAAATATTAATACACTGTCTCTTTCATGTAATTGAAGGTTGATATACATTGCCTCACAATTACCAAAAGTGCTATTGAAAATTTGTAGTAGTATGTACCCTGTTGATAACTTTCATGCAGTGTGACTGCTATTAATCTTATATGGAGATGGTTCTATTTTTATAGGTGTGGAAATAGCAATAAGAAAGGCTGACAGACTTTTCAGAGTGAAGTAGTAGATGTGGAATGATCCTAATGTCCATTTTTATGTTGAAACACAAAGTAGTTGCTTGCTGAAGGGCAGGTGCTACTTGGTCTCCCTGTGACAGAGGTGAACATCCTGCACCTGTGACTTTGTTCAGCCAGAATTCTCAGTCTGGCCCCACTTACACACGTGTGCAGTCTCTAATGCTAGAGGGAAGATACCAGCACAGCTTGGGTCTTCTGTGGCCTCTGCTCATGGCTTACATCCTGTTATTTTACTGTGCTTATTAACCAACTGTTTTGTATGGCTACAATCCTAACATAATGAACTACCATAGTTCCTGTTTTTCTTTCCTAGTGTAGCTGCAAATTGTAATACTGAATTTTATCCCATCAGTCAACCTGAACTCCATTTAGGTGTTCAGTAGAAAGTGCAAATTGAACCTTTGGCTTCTCACTGGCACCCATCAGTGCTCTGAATCTCACAAGCTCAAGGGGAGATTAAAGTCCAGAATTTTATGTATGCATTTACATCCAAGGCTCAGATGCCTACTGTATTTCCAAGAGCTTTCTGCATGGGAAGACTGAAGTCTTTTTAACCTGGACCTACAATCAAGAGTAGGTCATATTTATTGGAACTGAAGGTCTGTTGTGGTTTCATGATTCTGCAAGGTAAAGGCCTCTCTGGCATGTACCAGAAGGTTGAAGAATGGGTAATAAACACAAGATTCATTAAGAAATAATCAGGATTTCTCTTAACAGCTTGTGGAAAACCACTGAACTGTGTTTAGAGTTAAGTTTCCCCTTGGAATTAACAGTTTCTCAAGGTATTGAAAGCTTTGGGTATGGTGTGCATGATAAGAGTATTTTCAGATATTTAGTACCTGACAATTCTTTATTTATTTTTAATGTATTCACAGAACAACTACTGTTTTGGAAATGAAACTCTCTGCACTATCAGTCCACAAGTATATCAGCAAAGAAACAGTTATTTAACTAATAAGGCAGTAAAATGTAAAGAAAGGAATGAGAATTGAGAGATGAGGTAGGGAAAAGGTATGGCTGCAGTGCACGAATTTAAAAACTGTACTGAAAAAAAAAAAAAAGTCTTTCTAAAAAAAGGGTTGTTTTAAAGATCCCTGACAAGGATTTGGTGATTTGTTGCTGACTAACACTTGTTGAATTCCTTTGTTGTGTGTGCAGTAACTTTTTACTGTAGTAGCATTGGGATGTACTAGTAGTGCTGAACAACTCCCAAATAACTTCAATTTACCATGTTTCAGAATAAAGATTAGCAGACAGATTTTTTTCCCTTACCGTTGACCTACAGTGCATATTAATGCTCATTATAGTAAATGACAAACTATAAGCATGTCACATAAACTTTTAATGAAGACCTTATTTTTATCCAAATATTTCAGAGCATTAACTTGCTCCCATCAATACAAATTTGTTTTTGTAAGGCCACATAAAATTAATCATTTTCTGCAAACACTGAGAAGTAATACTATATGAGAAATGGAAACAGAGTGGCATATCAAACTAACATCACTATAAGGGAACATCTGGAATAATACTGATCTAGTGGATGATACATCCTCTGTTTTATGTTTTATAAAAATATTTTTGTGAGAAGAAAGGAAGGAACAATGAAACATGCTTATAACAAGGAAGCGATTTTATTAAACGTGAAAATAAGACAGGTTTTGTTAATAGGAAGTTAGAAATAGCTGAGAGGATATATACCCTTTCAAGCTAAAGATCCGGACTTGTTTTGGACTTTGTGAACATGAAGAACACTCAAAGGAGCCACGTTCCTGTGTTCATGATCTACACATGAATGAGGTAGTACAAGGGAATGAAGAGTAGCAAAGATGATGCAATTTTTCCTCCTTTTGCATGAATTTGCATACTTGCCACAAGTAAGAAATCCTTTTCCCTTGAACAACTTACTGAAGAGCTTCAGAATCGTTCAAAATATGTTTCCAGTCCTCATTGTTTCAAAGCCAGGAACAAATGTCAGTTAAATGTGGTTTGCTGATAGGTGCTCTGCGTAGAGTCAGTAGAAGACCCAGATAATCTGTTTAAGTACATGGAGAGCATTATGTCCCTTTTTCTTAAATATTTGCTGTGCGTAAGAAGTCACCAGTCTCTAGAAATAACACACTTGGAATGAATGTCAGCATATATTTGAGCCAGCTGAAGCAGAATGAAGCAGGAATAGGTTAAGTTTTCAGAACCCAGGGTTAATTACGTAAGTATTTGTAAGCCAGACAAAAATCTTGAGCATGAATATGGCTCCAAATGTTGCACAAACTTGCTGTCTGACATAAAGATGAAGGATACAGTGCATGCTGGATAATATGGATCTGATCATTTCATACCCCACTGTTCTCTTTTTGTAGGAACAATTTTTTTCAGTGGTCAGAAATAACCACAATAGTTTCTGACAGGTTGACCTCAGTGTAGTGACTTTAGAGGTATAATTCTTTTGCTGATGAGGTTGTGCACTCAGCAGATCAGTTTTGTAATACCATCTTCAATAAATCAGTCACACTTCTATGGATTTTAGAGTACTTGTGTCCAATTTGTTTCATATGGGAGGAAGACCTGCAAAAAAACCCTCAATAAAGGTAGTTGTTGGATTATTTTGAAGAAATTTCTCTGGACAAATGATTTTCCTTGTCCAGTATTGCGAGTGGCAGAATGAAATGACTTATACAGCTGCAATGACTTCCTGTAGATGTAAAACCTTCACCTATTTTTTCTTGTTTTGAAAACAAAATAATTTATGTCCACAGCTGTGCTGTTTCAGATTGTAATCCCTGAGGATGAATTAGGCCTCTGTTCATATGCTGGCTTGCTTTCTGCTTTGGCTTGGTGCTCCCACTGTTTACCCAACATCAGCTCTGGCATTCACTGGAGCCTTGTGAGCTGATTCAGCACATTAATAAGGAGGGAGAGAAAGGGCAAAAATAAGGTGTACAGCTCTCATAAGTGATCTTAGTCATCTGAGCAGGGAGTGTCACGCTGCACTCAAGGGAGAAAGCACAACTGTGAAAATGGAGAGAGCGGGTGTAAGATGTCCTGTGGCAGTGATCTGTTGATTATCTCAATGATCCTTGAGGACCTTGTCCCAGAGATGCTATTTGGTCTGGCAGAGGCTGGCGAACATCAATCTGACAGGACCCCATGGCAGCTCTGCTTCTCTTTATCAGTGTGGGTTACTCACCTTGCCCTACAGAGTGCAAGTGCAGACAAGAGAGAAAATTAGCCAAGTGATAAGTGCCTTAAGTTACATTCAGTTCTGGCTTTCAACGTTGTGCATCTGTAGTAATTTGACAACTGAATTATGCAGCAGCCACCAGCGTATTGAATAGTTTGGCAGAAGGACAGAGTGGTGCCTCTGCAGTTCAGAAGATTTCAAGTGTTGTCTTAGCATGAAACAACCAAATGGAAAGAGACTGTATTGCTCCAGTATATAAATCATATTGCTGGATAAAAGGGGTTTCTTCCTGAGTGTTTTAACTTTTGTTAAACTTAGTTAAACTGGGCAAAAATGTTAATACATGTGATTATAGCATGGGTAATGCTAATTGCATGTGCTTAGTATTTCCTTTGATCTCAGTGAAGACAAGCAGTCATTTGAGGTTATATATATATATACAAAGTGAAGGTGAAATGTATTTACTGACCATGAGCCATTATGATGGAGCGTTCTAACAGAGGTGTTCTTCCATGTTGCGCTAATATATTTATGAGCCTAAAAACTAGTCTGGGGATGCTGACTAGATACTTGCTATTTTATCATATCTTATTGTTATAAAAACGACTGCAAAGCAGAAATATATACCAAAAAAAAA
>VXAU01002192.1:29457-142358 GCA_013399695.1 Formicarius rufipectus | reverse complement strand
ATACCAAAAAAAAAAAAAAAAAAAGAAAAAAAAAAAGAAGAGATTTCAAAATTAATGTTTGACTTTACTGTCTAGCTCCCAAAAAGGGCTAGTAAGACCTTTGGTGCATTCATGTTGGTGCCATGAAGTATTCTGATTTCTCTTATTATATGTGTAAATGTTACAGTCTGGTATTGGCCACCAGGAATCAGTTTTGTTTTTTTTTTTTTTTTTTTTTTTCTGGCAATGTATTGCATAGAGTTTAAAGCTTTTTATAAAAGTTATGAGGTTGTATGATTGCATCATGATTTTTTTCTGGCAGAACCAAAACAAATACAGGAGTGGTCTAGCAATCAGATTTTCTTGATATTCCTAACCCACTGAAAATAGTCTAAGGAGGACAGACATCACTCATTGTAACTTGGATTATGGGAGAATAGTAGACAGAATTGTCACAGGTGTAGATCTAAAACTAGAGTTGCTGAAGTAGTCTAACCACACACTATCAACATAATAGCTCCAAATTCCATGATGCTTGGCTGGAACGGAGAAAACAGGTCATGGCATATGCCACTGAAAGAAATACGGATTTTTTAATTTTGTCACTTTCTTCCCCCAAACACTGAGGGGGGAAAGATGCCTTGTACTGCAATACTCCATTCAGAATTGAAATGAAACACTGTCAGGGAAAGTATAAGATGGTATTATTTGGGAAAGTTTCAGCTGGGTTTAATAGCCAAACTCTCTCCTGTTCAATTTTATGTGAGAGTTTATCATTAACCCAGGGCTGGTCACAGCACTGGTCCTTCTTGAACTTAACTGTGACATCTCAGCTGCCTTTGGCAGGTATCTCTAGTGGTGGGGAGCCTTAGTCCACCTTAAGGTGTGGCTAAAAACACTGTAGTTTTAACACTTTCTCCCCAGGGTTGTTTTGTGGTAGAGATTTTGGGTGTGTTTCTGTTGAATACTTTTAGGTTTAAAAAGCCAAACAAATAGTAACAAGACCAGAATAACAACCAACGTAAAACTCTGTCTTCATTTTGCATAAAATCCTAACCCATGTGTTCTATAAGCAGTAATTTTATTATAGGGAGGTGGTATATTTTCCTTATAAAAAACCCCACAGCTTTTTAATTACTGCTGTGAGCATGTGAATGTGTAAATGAATTTCCAAGTAAACACAGGTGTATTGCCTGTGACATGTTTGGGAATTTGTAAGGTACAACCCTCATTAGAAGGTTATTCATGTTAGTTTTCAGCGTTACTTCACTTGTGCTGAGTCTGTTGCTTATGAAACACCACTTTTTCAAAACACATCAATAATATTTAATGACAAGGTTTTTGAAGACTACTTTCTCCACTGCACAATTATTTCATATGACTGGTTTTACGGCATGTTCATATACACAGTTGTATCAGCACAACTGTAGGGGCAGATGTGAGTGACCAAGACAGGAAAGTCTTTAGTCATCTTTACTGCTCATCACCAACAAAAACATCTTAGCAGCATTATACAGTTCTGAGGTGTTAAGTTAAAATAAATTAAAAAAGGAAAATAGAACAAATCTGAATTAAAATCAGAACAGGAAGGAAGATGGTGATACTGCAAGTGTGGAAATGAGGTCACTTCAAAACATTTTGGAAGAGCTGTGAAATACACTTCTGAATTAAGCTTCTTAACAGCTTCTGTGAGTACTTGTGTAGGGTGTCAAGCAAGATTATATATATTTTTTACAGTAGACTGAAATCTGCAGATTTATTTATTAATGCCTATAATCAGACAGAATCAAGCAATCAAAAAAAGAGAAGACTGAGATGGCTTAAGAGCCAGAGTGAAGATAAGGAGAATGAGTCAAAAATCTGCTCGTCTTGTTTTGTTCAAGTCCTGCTCAATGTAATTTTTAAAGGGAACCTCTCATCAATATGCAAGACTGAGTTTTAAATCACCCCCTTTTTTTTTTTTTTCCCTCTTTTTTAAAGTTCCCTACAGCTGAGTTGTTAAGGGGGTAAGGAGGGAAGGCTGGAAGGAAAAAAGAGAATCATATTTCAGATCTTTGACACCTCCAGTAACTGCTTTTTAATGATTAACACTAGTTATCAGATCTTTCCTTTTCTGAAAAAGTATCATAAAGATCTCCTGCTGTTCTCAGCAGTGCCCCACTAATTCAGCTCACTAGCAAAATTAGCAGCAGGAAACAAACCTTTGAAATTTTCATCATTTAAGAATTGCATTGTTCATTTGGTAAAGGATACGGCCTCCTGCTGTAATTGTTCCTGCATTAAGAATGCTACAACTTATTTTCTCCCCATCAGTCTTTAAAAGAAAAAAAAATCAATAGAAATAAATACACATACAATTAAATCGTGGATTAAACATCCATCTGAGTGACTAAGAATTTCTTTCACTTTTGAACCCTTCTTGATTTTTTTTTCCTCTCTGAGGGAAAATATTGTGCTGCCATTTCTTCACAAACACTCGATAATGCTGAAGTGCTTTGAAGTTGCCACTGGAGAAAATAGTACAACAGATGGAGCATGAATAAACTCACAGTGCTGTCTCTTTAATCTGAACAAAGGCAATTTTTCATGGCAAAAATAGTTAATATTTAATTCCATTTACTTATAGAAGTTTGATCCCGGATGACAACACAAAAAAATGAGGCAGAGCTGTATATACAACAGCTCAGTGCATTTTATATCTTGGCTTTTTATTGGGAAGATTAAAAAAACTCCATCTAGTGTTCATTATAATAGCTGTGACAGATCTTGTTCAATACTGATCTGGAGGACACTGGACCCAAAGGAATCTGTGAGTTAGAATCTCAGTAAAATGCTATTACTCTTTGTGCTTTGTACCATGGAAACCAAACTCTGGCCCTCTCATTTTGGTGTGACTTTTCTCATGTGTAGCTGTTATTAGTGCCATTCTGGTACAAAGAATGGTGTTTGAACCTTGGGTGTATTTCCACTGTAAATAAAACATCTGTGTACATTTATTACCACTCTCTGAGACTCTTCTTCTTTTGGTATACAGCTAAAGATGAGTTTTTAATGCCTTGTCTTTAGACAGATTCTTCCTCACAGCAAATTTTCTAACAGGCGTTATCTGAAAGATTAAAACAAGCTGGTTTTGATGTTTCTGTCAGTCATCTTGTAGTTAAGATCTGGACACACCCACCTCCTCTTCTTCCTCCTTCAGTTTTTAATAATATAGATATTATAGACCTTTGGGTATCGGGGGGTTGTGAATTGCAGCGAGAGGACTTTGAGAGATGGAAGGGAGTCTACAGCTCAAGAACACCAAAAACGAGAAGAACCTTAAGCTGAAGACTGTTATAAGTGTTATAGAAATGTTTTATTACATGGTTTATGGTTTTAAAAAGCAGGTTTTTAGACATTTTCCCCTCATACTATTATAGACCTTACTCCTGAATTCTGATAGGTTGTTGTTTGCTGCAGTGCAGCAGTTTCCATGTTTGTACATGTTCCACCCCAGTTTCTTTATTTGATTTGGTCTCCTCCTCCCTATGCCCAAGTTTGTATTGTAACCTCCTACCCTTTTCCTTATGTGCTGGGCTCCACCCTTTTCCTGAAAGTTCCATAGCTCCTCTATAAAAGACAGGCTCCCCTTTCAATAAAGCCAACTCCTGCTTCACCCTACCTCGACTCAGGCACTTCCTCAAACCCTTCCTGGGAGTTAGCCTTTTTATCACCCAACGCGCAATATTTGGGGGGTGGGAAGGAGATATTGTGAAGCAAGTGTTTTATATGTTATCTACAGATTTATACGTTTTCTGGACAATATGGGATCTCCTACTGTATTGGTAGTTGTATTCTCTTGTTCTCATGCAGTAACTGGTCCTTATCAACACTCAAAAGTCACATATCTTTCTGTGAGAGACTGGAAAAAAAATACTACTCTCTTAAAACAACTAAGATGTGTGTGGGAAGAGGGCAGAGGGCAAGTTCTCCTAGGGTGGGATGGAGGCCACAGGAGGCTAGAAGTGGTAAAAATCATGTCACAAAGCCTCCATGTGTCATGTCCCTATTGTCCTGGGCTAATACCACTCTGGAACTAAGGTGATAGCTGTATTTTTTGCTTTTTCTCCCTCTCTTTCTTTTTTCCTTCTATTTTCCTCTCCTTGAAATCTGGATAACTTAAAAATGGATTGACTTGCTAAACTAATGCTGTGTGAAAAACTTTATTTTGATTGAGTGTTACCCTTAAAATTTGCCAAGTTTCCTTATTTTCTCAAGTTTGTCAGCAAAAGTATAGTCACATTTTTTGCCTTGCACCCTCAGGATATGAAGAAAATGAAAGCTGGATAAAATTGTGGCCTTACACTTCCTTATAAAATTCTAGGCTGCCATATTTTCACTGTGGATTTGATTCCCCCTCCTGACTGAGAGCTTCATGATGGAGTTGCACAGCGCACTGATCACTTCTGTTCTTAAGATGCGAGAAAAAAGACATGATCAGTTAAGCCTGACTAGTTTAGGCAGTGTTTAGGCTTTCTCAAACATGTCTAATACTCAGGATATGAAGGGTGTTTTTTTCCTAATTAGTCTTTGCAGTCACAAAGGGCACACTTGACTTCTTTAAACTTGGTTAGAGGCAAGATGTTGGAAGGCAAACAATCAGAAGAGGTAAAACATGAACACCATATGCAAAATAAATGAGTAAGGATTAAAAACTCTGAAGTTTCAGAAAAGAAATGTATCAGAGCAGCACAAATAAATGTAACTTCGACTTCCACAGAGTTTGTTAGACATTCCTGTATCTGATCACAGGGACAAATTAAAAAGGTTGTAAGCCTGTAACAATCCTCTATGGCTAGACCTCCTTTTCAACATATTTTTTGAAGTGACACCAGCATGCAATCCAGTTGCTGGATTGAGCACTATCGTTGCTGTTGCATAAAAACAAAGGAAAAGAAAATATGTTACAGAGCAAGTTTCTCTAGAGAACTGTAGCTTAAAACATATGGGGTTTTATAGGGTAAGGTGTCTGTTTTTAAGAAAATGTGTGTTATTCTTAATGATGTCATTCAGAGTGATATTCAGAGTGAAAGACACAAAGCATGTTGTGTGTATTCGCTATGCTGCTACAAAACTTGTATCCGGGCACAGGCAGAGTACCAGTCCTCTGGAATGAGAGATCCCATGTTTAAACTACTTTCTGCCTTAACTTAAGCCTAGAGAAGCAACTACAGAAACACTTCCAGCTTTGGATATGGATTGTATTAAGCATTTTTTAGTTACTAAATGAATTTAATTTTTTTAAATGTTTACACACTATGTGGATTAGTGGCCTGCTCAAACCATCTTCTTCCTGTTCTTCTAGAAAGATTTGATCACCTCTTGAGTTTTCTCTGCTCTGCCTTCTGAATCCAAATATTCCTTTATTTCTTCTTTTTCCAGGAAAAAAAAAATCAAAAAGCCAAAAAAACAAACCCAAAAAATTCAAACCAAAGCAAGAAAAACCCACAAACTAGCCCAGACTCTTAAAATCCACATAAAAAATAAAATGCAGCAGGAGAGGTGCAAGAGTGACCTGACATACTAAAACCAAGCTAGCTTGGTTCACCGATTCAGGAACTATCTTCTGTGTCTGAACAGATTCCTGCCCTTGGTAACCCCTGTAGGGGTGAGGCAGATGCCATGGGACCTTGACAGGAGGACAATGACATCGGAAGAATGCCAGTGCAAATAACCTTTAAGGAGATGATGCATGCCCAAGGTATTTCTGGTTGTTACATATAATAAGAGTGTATGCTAAGAGGGAAAAGTAATGCTACTGAATCAAGCCCTCAGAAGAGGACACTTTTAAATCTACTGTAGTGCAGAGATGTAAGTGAAGAGAGGAAAGGTGTTTCAGTTGCTGTTGGACTAGATCATCATTTTAGTTCCCTTGCAACTGAACCTTTGTGTTTCACTAGTTTAACAGAAATTCAATGCACGTTTTTTGCACACACCTTCTTTGTAAGTCTTCAGAATTCAATTATGTACAATGTACTCCTGCTGTGCCAAGATAAGAATATCAGAAATTTTAAGAACATGAAAATGTTATCTACACAGCGTGACTCTTTTTGTTGTTGTTGTTGCTGATCCCAATCCATTTTTCAGCTTTCTTACTATTTCTTCAATCATTCCCTCCAGAAATACATCTAGATTACTCTTGAGCTAATTTATATACTTGGCAGACACTGCCTTCCTCTATAATATGTTGTCTCTGTAATGAACAGTTTTGTTTTGACCAAATATGTGACTTTCAGCTTTCTTAAAGCCATTGTTGCCCGATTAATGTCAAAGACTTTCTTTAACATTTAATCAGCACTCTAACTTAATTTTGCATTTGTCATTGTCTCTTAAGTATCTGAAACGTATTGCTTATTTCAAAATTTGTCTCTTCAGGGTGAATGCGTCTGTCTTCTGGTTCTAAAACAGATTATAAAAGGATCTTGTCAGATATTTGAAATATGAACATAGACTTAGCTAGTTTTCCCCTGAAGGAAAACTAGACATGTATCTGCACTGAAACAGCAGGGTGAAAATGATTTAAACAAGCAAGTTAAGTAAGTTTGCATGCCTGGACTTGAGGACATTCCATTTTGTTGTTTTTGTAAGTTGTTTACTTTACTCATCTTTGTTTTCCTGGTGTTAGCAGGTACTTAAAAGAAGCCTCAATGTTAAACATGTAACCAAGCCAGCATCTTCAAGAATTTTGTTTGTTAACGGACTCTTCCAACCCCTAGCCTTTACTTTTTTTTTTTTTTTTTTTAATCCTCAGAGAAACCATTATTCTCTTCTAACTTTCTTGTGTCAAAGCTTACAGTTTAAGTGAGAATATTCCCTGAGCAAGAAGCTCCTGCAGCAGGTCAGAGAATGACTGGAATGGTTCAAATAGAACATGGACTTTAACATGACTTTAAGTTGATTCTGTTATAATGAAATTTTGGTTGTGCTCATCATGACTACAAAGCATGGGGAATGTTGCTTAATAATGTCTGTTTTTATAAAGATGGTCTTTATGATGATCACTAAATTTTGTTTCACTGTTGGTTCTTTGAGAGACTACCCTAAATGAAATATCTTTGCAGAAAAGAAAGAGAAGTAAGCCAGGTCATCAGTAACAACTGCCCCTTGTGGGGGGAAGCACCTGTCGGGGACCGCCAATCCAGGACATCAGGAGAAGAAGATTTTTATGAAGGGATGAATCTGTCTGCCGCTAACTAAAGATTGCCACAACCAGAAGTTACCCATTACCATGGAGCTGTTGTTTTTTAAAGTTTTTATACTGTTCAGATGTTATAGTTACGATAAAGATGTATTAGATAGATATTTACTTGTGTATGTTCAATTGTTCTGATTGGTTCTGGGAACCCCGGTTACCGCCCCCGATTGGTTCTTGTACCCCTAAAACCCCATAGGCTGGCTGGTGGTGCACTGCAGCACCACCATGCAAGGCTAGCCACCCCCCAGTTTTCCCTTATAAGTTATAAACCCTCCTTTCCTTTTCCTCTTGTGTCGTGATCCTCCCCTAACTCCACCCAAGTTCTAGAGTCCTCTGACCGAACCCTATAAGAGTCCCATGCGCCCTAATAAAGTGTTCGCGCCTGTTTCTACCCCACCTTGGTGTGGACTGTTCCTTTTTCCCTCGGCGGACCACAACAGCCCCTTTCTAAGGATTTTGGGAAAGTACAAGTCAGAAAATTAGATATTTAGGAGCTGAAACCCCCCGTTTTGTTTTTTTTTTCTTTTGAACTTTTAGTGTTCTATGTGCCAAAACTGTATAAAAACAACCTTTGGAATCCAAAGTAATTCAGATTACTTGGAGATTTGGTTCAAGACCTGCAGTACCTCTGTAAAGCTCAAACATGCTCTTGTAGTGAAACACTCTAAAAAATAGATTGAAATTAAAGTTAAAAATTACCAATTTGTAGACTAAGTCCACAGTGTCTTACAAAACAAGGGTTATAATTCACTGTTCGTGGAGTGAAAAGCCCTGGATAACTTGCATCCATGGTACTGTCTGCCCTATGCAATAATTTCAATCAGATATGTTCAAGTTTCTCTCAAAAGCAGAAAATAATAGATGCATTTAAATTTTTCTTTCTGGAAAA
Organism: Formicarius rufipectus; assembly: GCA_013399695.1. NCBI lineage: Eukaryota > Metazoa > Chordata > Aves > Passeriformes > Formicariidae > Formicarius > Formicarius rufipectus. The sequence continues at coordinate 134,256 of VXAU01002192.1, read as the reverse complement.
AAGAAAATGTTAATCTACAGATATTAATTTTTAATGCTAAAACTTTTCCAAAGTTTCTTTTGGGAAACCAGTGGCTGCCAAGCATAAAAATTAGCTCAAGAGTAACCTGGATGTATTTCTGGAAGGAATGATTTTTAAGTTTTTATAAGTCATTCAGAAGTGATACATCTATGTATTTCTTACTTCATTTTAATTTCTGAATGTTGGAAGATGGTTCTGGATCAAAGTAAATGATGAATTATCCTTGTGGATATGGATGTATTTCGTAATAAAGTACCAGCCAAACACTTCTTTTTATAGAGCAAGGGCTGAAAGAAAAGGTTCCCATTAGACAGTTTCTCATACTATTGATTCCAAAATGTTTGTGCCTTATCTGTTTCACATTGTGACTCTAAATTATGATCTTATGACTGAATGCAGTCTACATCAATAGAATAGATTTTCTTCCATTTTTGATAGTAAGTGTTCCTTTGGGAAATATATTTTCTTTCCCCTACATTGGATTTTATCTAGTCTTCTGTAAACTGTGTAGAACAGCACTCTGAACTGTTTAAATTGTCAAAAGGCAATTGTCAAATGGCAAAAATTACTTTAAAATTAGGAAACCACAAATTCTGGGTAAATTCTGGAAATCATACAGGTAAGTAAAAAATTATATTTAGAAAAATAGTTTTGCTCAGGTTAATTTGAATCATTAGTTTGAGGTTATGGGTTGCACTACAATTTTAAAACAGATTAACACAAGCTTGAAATCTTTACTTTTAAATTTTGTATTATAATTCAATTTTTACAGAGACTTTTTCAGATCATTTAAAAGCCTTACTATAGCACAATAAATATATTTTTTCATTTACATGCTGCAAGTACACACATGAATATAAATTCAGAGAAAATAAACCACCCTTTGTTGAAATATCCATAAATAATAAATAGAGGCTTTTCTTAGACCAGCATTTTCCATGGATATTGAAACAGAAATTACAAGGGGATAAACAGAATATTATGTGAAGGTGTTCATAATGATAATATTCTTGGTGCTGAGTAGAGGTTTTAGAGTTAAGAAACGTTTGAGTTTCCCTTTAACTATTAGTCCTTACAAGCCATTTATTCTGGTGCTCTTAACTCTGTGAATCATTCTTTAAATAATTGTTATTAATTTTAAGGTTTCCTGTATTTCAAAAGATTATGCAACTTAAAAGAACAAAGTTATTGAAAACATTTGTCTGAGTATATACAGGGGAGCCACTAATAGGCAAGTAGTTGCTAAAGGTTTGCAATCTCTGACTGTATTTTTTTCAGTCAAATAAAAGGGAAAGAGGACCATGGGGAAGAATCTGAGGAAAAGGAGTAACTCAAATATGAAAGATGCAGGAGGAAAGGAGGATTCTTGCCTTTAAAACCAACCAAACAAATAAAACAAACAAATAAAGAAACAAAAAATATTCACAAAACCCCAATCGAACAAAACCCAGACAGCCCCAAACCCCCCCAAAAATAATGCCTTCTCTCAAAAAAACAACCAATCAAAAAAAAAAAAAAATCAGAAAAACCCTCTTTACTTTGTTTGTAACCTTTCATTGTTTCTTAAAAGATTTTAAAGAAGTAAATAATACAAAATTTTCTCTTATGCCTTAAGAGTCAGATCAGATGCCCCAAATTCTTACGGGTAGTTTCCTGGTGAACTTACGGTGATGAGTCATGGCTTTTTCTCATGAGAAAGAAGGAAAAAAGCTCCAAAAACAACTCTGGCTATAAGTCTTCAAAGAGAGGAATAATTTATTTTAAGATGCAGTTTTCATTAACCACAATCCTTTGATGGATAAGATGTCAGCATATTAAGTATGGGGATTTGTTAGAAAGGTTGTGTGCAAGATAAGAATATTTGATAAACAGAGGGTATTCTTCTGTTTTACCTCTATTCTTATGGCCCTTCTTTATGGATAAATCACCCCTTGGATAAACAATCCTACTTGGCTTTAAAATGGAATTTAATTTATCATGAAGTATAGCGTGCCTCTTTCAATATGGAAGCATAATTATCCATTGATTTGGCCATTTTAGTTGCCTTTCATGCTTAAGCTCAACTTTAAATCTTAAAACTTGATGTGAATGCAAAGTTCAGCTGACAGTTTTAAGCATTTCTTTCGATGAATGACTGAAGAGGGTCAGAGGTTCCCAGATACCAATCCACAGAAATGAAGAGAAAATTAAGTTCTGGATGAGACCACGGAGTGTGCTTTTCTATTTTTTTTCCCTTCAGTAGGTCATTGCAGTTCTCTAAAATTGGATAGCATCTCAAATTACCCTTGAGCTTACTTAAAAAGAGATTTTGATACTAAACAGAGCACAACTGCAGAAAATAATTTATGTAGGGATTTGAGTTTGTTTGTCTTCCTCCTACGTTTTGTCCTAATTAAAAATAATTTTACTATCATTAAACCCCCCTATATAAATGTTATGTAACATTCTTGTAACCTATTTAGTACCTTAAACTTAGAGGTTTTTGCAGTGATTTCTTTTTTTTTTTTTTTTTTTTTTTTTTTTCTTTTAATGAACATGTCTAGAAGGAACTATATCCTGAATACATGTATATCTCACATCAGATAATGTTTGGTCTGATTTTTGATGTAAAATATTCTAAAATATATGTGAAAAAATTGCAGAATTGTTTGTATTGAAAACAACCTTAAAGACCACCCAGTTCCAACCCTTCTGCCATGGACAGGTACACCTCCCACTAGACCAGGTTGCTCAAAGTCCCACTCAACCTGGCCTTGAACACTTCCAGACATGGAGCATATATAGTACACTGGAATGAATAGCTTTGAAGCTGCATTTATGCATTCATAAAGGTGATTTATGGATCCTCTGAAGAGCATTTATAGTGTCACTGAGTAGTATTTGCCTCCTTCTCTTTGCCATCCACCTGTCAGCACTCCAGAGTCATCCAGGGTGGCCCAGGTGCCTGGTGGATTTGGAGAACTGTCTCACAGGGAATGGAGACAACCTTCAATGCCTTGGATTATCTAAACATCCAGGAGAATGAGACTAAACCAATTGCTTGCCAGACACTTTTCCTTTATTTAGCCTTGCCAAACGCTTTTCCTAAGATTCAAAGTTCTGCGTAACCTCACTGCTGTTTGTTGGGTGTTGGTTTGTGTGTGGATGAGTGAGGGTGATGCTTGGCCACTTTCAGAGCAACATGGTATAGAGGGAAGTTTGTGAAAATCAGCCTTTTCCATGATTTGCCTGTGGTGGAAAGGGTGGCATTTCTGGAGCTGGCTGTGGCTCACTTCTCCTCACTGGATTAGTACAATGTTGTGATTCTGTTCACTGATGCTCAGGAAATCTGGAACCAGGTCTGTATGTGAGCAAAACAGTTTTGTCTCGTACAGTTTTCATACTTCTAGGTTTGCAAATAGATTTAGTTATAATTAAGGACTTGCTTCACTGCACAAATTGTAGTGTGTCTTTTGTTTACCTGTGTCTAAATTGCAGGAAAAGTCCTAAAAAATGGACAACAATGGATTTCAAATTTCAGTAATTCAATGGAAATAAGCTTTGCACTCATAGAGGAACTGATGGCTCCTTTTTAATGTTCTTACGGAGTTGTGAACTAGCAAAAATACCTTGTGTTTTTCTTTTAAAACACCCCACACTAAGAAAAACTATGAACATGCTAGTATAATAGTGATTTGCGATCTACATTTCATCTCTGCACATAATCGCATAATCGTCCCTCATTTTTATTTAAAATACAAAAAGGGGCTTAAATTGTGCACGTTATAGAAAAAGAAACAGAAAATGTAATGTTTGCGTATTTGACTGAATGAAGTATATCTGCACATCATGGTGGTTTGGACAACAAGTGGAGTACCAGAACTCCAAATAAGTCACTCCCCTTCTTGTTCTCTCTCTCCCTACCCCCTCCAGTAATATAAAAAAATATAAGAAAAAAAACCCAACTGTTACTAAAGGATATAATAACTATAAAGATACAAAGGAAAACAGTTTAAACCAAGAAAGGTAAAGAAATCTTGCCTAGTCCCTCCCACTCCAAGGACAAAGACAAAGCGGTGGAGAAGCTTCCCCCTCATGTCTGGACCAGCAGGGCAATAGAACAAAGAAACACAATGTAGCAAAAGAAATTCTGTAGTTTAAAAACCCTCCTCACGAAAACAAAAGTCTGCACCTTTGGTGCAACATAGATTCTACAAGGCTGATCAGTAGTGTTTGAAACAGAACTATTTTTTTTTCCTTCATTTCTCCAATCTTAGTCAACAAATATTTACAGAGTGATACCAGCACTAAATAGGTTTACATTGTCATGTCGTAGGATGTATGTTCAGTCACTAGGAAAATCTTGTATACTTGGGGTCTATTGCCCTTTATTTGCTTTTCATGTAAGAGTGAGCAGTCTCTTTTTTCATGCCTCTGTACAGGGTTTTTTTAATAATCAATGGCAAATGGTTTCTTATTTCTGTATCTAAATATATAGTCAATTATATGATTTCTTTCTTTGATACTTTTGCACCTAGCAGCTGAAATCAGATACATAATAAATGTTAAAAGTTGTAGGAAATGAAATCACAAATTGGGAGGTATCAGTACTTTTGGATAACTTTTAAAGACATCTGAATATGGTAATTACTGTAGGTATAAAAATTAATTGAGGAAAAAAGTGTTCTGCATGAATGAAACCCACATTTGAAATGAAGGGGGAGAAAGTAACAGGAGTAGCTCTATTGTTTTGCCAGCTTTTATCTTTAAGCAAAAGATGAACCCAAGAGCAGAAATGTCAAGATTCTGATAACCTGGCAATGAAAGAGAAGATGTAAGACTAAATCAGACTATTATACAGCTTTAAGGCAACTGGTTGACTAACTCAAGACTAGAACCCTGACTGCAGGTCAAATGGTGTTCAAACATGGATTTAAAAAATATATTTATAAAGGACTTTTGTCCCTACTTGTAACAAAAGAAAGTGCTATGGGTATTTTACAGAACTTTATACTCCTTCAGAGAGTGGAATAATATAAAATATTATATTATAAAATAGAAAAGAATAATATAAAATTTTTCTTCAAATCAAATGAACTTGCTAAAGTAGTATCAAAGTTCCACAGGAATAAATATCTGTTACTTTCAATTTTTATCAGTTAATTTTTATCAGGAATTCTCATTGATTGAAAGCTGACTGTTTTCTTCTACTTTTTCATTTTTGTTGTAGAAATTATTTATGTATCTCTGTCTTTCTAGTTAAAAGTGTTGAAACAGCCTTACAACTACTGGGCATCATGTAAAGTTTTAGTTTGTCTAATAAGCTCTTTAGTATCTAATGAAAAGTTTAGAGTAGGAAACACTTTACTCTTCCAGCTGTTCATAACTTACATGTTTATGGCAGTTCAATACATTTTGTCTGTAAATACTCGCTAATGGTTTTTAAAACTGTTTAAAAGTGGTCATTCTCATACTGCACATGAACAAGAAGTGACAGAGAGAAAAAAATTAGCCTTCTTGAGTATCTTCTAGAACCAAAAAAAACCCTTTTAATGCATTGCTGAATAAACTGAAGTAACTTTCAATCAGTACTTTCTGATGTTCTCATATGTATTCACAAATTACTTTTTTCAAAATACAGGAGGAATAAAAAGATGATTGCCTGTACAACAATGATATGGATGACAAATGCCTGGCAAATGAGACATCTTTAATTCAGATTTTGCATTTTGTTGGACTTGCATGCATCAGTTTAGCGGCATATTTCCTGCCCGTTTCTTTTTCTTCTTTTCTTTTTTTTTCTTTTTTTTTAAAACTTTTTTGATTTTGAGTGTTTTCTATGGACATGAAATAGATTCACAATGTCCAGTTGATTACTTTCACTATAAATGATCTTAAGTTGAAACTCATGGTTTCATTGAAGTCAGAATTTATGGTCACTCCTTTAAAGAGAAGAAAAAAAAAAAAAAGTACTACAATGAAACCTTCTTGGATTAATAATAGAAATAAGAAAATGTTGTTAAGATATGATTATTGAGAGATGCCTCTGCCCAAATTAACGCGCAAGCCAGACCACATGCCTAAGTCAATAGTATGGATTTTAGTTAACAGTAAATAAGAAGTAGAAATAGAGAGAAATTGAAGAGGGCTAGGAGAGAGAGAAAGACATCAAGCAGAGGACAGTCATAACCCTGTGGATCCAGAGAGCAATCCATTGGTCCTTCTTCTGGTTTTCTTAGTAGTGGGAGTCCTGGAGTTATTCTTCTGGGGTATCACCTCCATAAAGTTCAACTTCCAGGTATCCACGGTGTGTAGGTGCCATTCCCAGAACTTGGGATGGCATGTGCATAAGCTGTTGCTTCCTTGCCCACAGTCTGCCACAGAGGGAATTTTTGTCCAGATGCATTAACTAAGGTGAATTAAACTAAACCTGTCCCCAGCCAGACCTGGAATTAGCACCTTCCTGTTGTAAATTTCTGCTGTCTCTGCTTATCTCAAGTTTGTGGTTTCTTTCTATATCAAGTTCCTTCTGTGGCTTTGACAGTGTTCTAAGGCAGTCAGTTGTGCTCTTTAAGTCCTGACACATGTAAGGAAGAGAAAGTGGTAAAGAATTCAGGCTTAGCCAGCACTACAGAGTACTTGGCTGCTGCAGTAAAGGGCCTGAAGTGGTGTTAGTTACAGCCAATACAAATGATCTCATTTCCATTATCGTGCTTATAATAAAAATGTATTCATATATTGATGTTGCTCATGAGAAAGCAGTGTCAGATCTGGTTTCTTTCCTGTTGAAGAAAATTAAGAGGTCAAAGCCGTTAATTATTATTGCTAAATATTGTTCCTGTTTATCCATTTTTGGCTGTTGCTGTTAATTGGAGCTGCAAACACTCAACCATTGCCTGTAACAATGTCCACAAACTTTGCTACATTGATTTTGAATATTATTGCAGCATGTTTTAGAAGGACCAGGAATTAAATGAATAACAAATCTTTTATTAACAAGCCACTTGAAAGTTTGTTTATAATTTGGCAAATGTCACCTTGAATAAAAAAAACAAACCAGAGATGTGATGCACTAAAAAACTCTGTTACAACCCAACACACCAAGAAACCTAACAGATAAACAAACAAACAACCCCCCCCAAAACTAATGAAAACAGTGAAACACATCATGAGCTTTTTATGCATTTCAAGAAAGATTGGGTCTTCCATTCCAGCAGCTTACTAATTAGCTGCAGAAAACTCCATAAAATCAAGTGGAAAATATGGCATATATATGTTTTCTCTGAAATAATCCTAAGTGCTTATTAGTAAAATATTATTGTATCCCAAAAGATCTAGAACTTTCTGTGGCCTCCCACATAATGGAACATTGTTGGCTTTAGTTATTGCTATTTTTTATTACAACGAGAAATTGAGAATTACAAGAAAGGATTGTTGGTGGTAACTGATGTTTTAGTTCTCTACAGGAATTTCTCTGAATAGTTTTGCTTCAAGATTTTTATATGAAATCCAAGTTGTTAAACTATGCAAGTTCTGAGTATGGAGTCAAGACTGAGCATCTTAAGTTCTCAACTCCTTTAAATCTGTTTGCAAATTTCATTAAACATTTTATATTTCACTTATGTAAACCATGGATCAATAATATAAAATAACAATCATTTCAGCCACAGAACAGAACAATGTGTCATAGAAATATTTTGATTTCAAGTTTATGAGAGTTACTGCAAAAACCTATTGGAAGACTTACTGTCTTACACAGAAAAAGTTTCTTAATTCAGCTCTTTGTAGTTTTTCTGTGATTTTTTTTTAAATTCACCTGAACCTCTGAAGCTGCAATGTTACCTATTCCTGTTATCTGGCAATATAATTACGTGCTCAAGACAAATAAGATATATTTACACTTGCTGCTTCAGACTATTTAAAAAAAATAAATCTGTAAACCTTTCTTGATGCATAGGAGTAGTTTCAGAAGATATTGACTGTTTCATCAGGTCAATAAATATTGCTGCAATCCCTTTAGTTAACAAGTTACAGATCTGGTATGAAAATGACAGGCTTAGTGGTGCCCTTTTAGATCCCACTTTTTTTCTCCTGCTTTATGTGATATATTGGAAACTTACTGGGAAAGGAACAGTGAAATTCTTTGTTTTAAATAATTAAAGGAGCTGCTATTTCAGATAAAACCCATTTCAAGGAAGTTTGCTGCTGTTAGTGATGTTTCAGGACTGTTTGGCTTGCAGTGATTGATAGAGGTATTGTTCTACACAGCCCACATAATAAACATTTAAAAATATTTAAAACATTTTATTCCTGATGTTAGCAGCCATAGACGGATTATACTTGAGAAATGACTGGTCCTAAATGAAATATGGATTTTATCCTTGTCTACAGTGACCAGTTTTGTTTTTTTTTTTTTGTTTTGTTTTTTTTTTTTTTGGTTTTTTTTTTTTTTTTTTTTTTTTTTTTAAATCTGTAGTAAAATAATTGTTCTTGACAGCAAATCAAACAGCTCCCCAATCAGCCCTCAAAAACTGCATGAGAGAAGAAGGTTAGGTCATTGCCTTCAGTGGAAAACTTTTAGTTTAAAACTGGTTTAAAACAGATTATGGGTTAGTTTCCATTTTATTTTCTACAATGAAGTGTTTCAAATTGTTACCTGCAATTTGAAAAGCAGGTATATAATGTTGTGCTTTTTCTTTCTTACAAAGTGAAAATGTAACACCAGAGTCCCTTTACTTGTTGTGAAACTAAATAATGCTCTTAAAATGTAAAAATGAGGAATTCTTAACTTCATGTCAATTTAAATACCAGTATAGCATTTTTATGCCAAATATTGAAGACAGTCTCACATTAGAATATAAAAGTTTCCGAATGTGCCTTTTTGTTGGCGTTTTTACTTTTTTTAATATCTTCTCTCATTTTTTTTATTTTACTATCTCTTCTGCATGTATGCCTTTGCCTTTATTCTTTATAAGAACTTTTAGATTAAATAGCTAATGACTTTTGCTCACAGTGCTGCAAGTCTGCATTATTTTGCTATCTGGCACTACTCTGATGTCAACTTCTCTCTTACCATTTCACATCAATCATAGATATGGAAGAGGATTTATTTTTCACTGTCCCAAAACATGTTGAAAGATATGAAAATGGTTTTTCTAAAACTTTTAGAATTAGGCTTTCAGAGAGCAAACTCCTTTTTTTCTGTCAGGAATAAATAATGTTTCTTAGTGATAGTACAAACTTCCTTAGTGACTTTTATGGAAGTCCATAAAACTTGGTACTGAGAGACCACTGCTTGGACTTGAAGGTAAATTATCTATTTTGCTTCATTAAAACCTTTGCTAATCTGCTGAGCTTGAATGCTAATTGTGATGGCACTCTTTTTTAGATGGAACTATTTGTTAATGTGTGAATCTTAGAAATTAATTTCTTTCAGGTGAGATAGATGGTATTTCCTCATTCCTCATGAGCTGGAATTTTAAAAAATGGAAGTTAGTAGAGGAAGGAAGTCAGTCCCTTTACAAATTCCAGACTCTCAGAAAGAAATTGTCATCAGTTAGAAGAACAGATTAAAGGTAATACTAAAGGTCTGACAAGATAAAAGGGTGTGGAGGAAAAAGTAGAGATAGGTAGGCCACTCTTTGCTTCTGATATAATGTTCCAATGTGTCATTACAACATATAAAAGTCTTAAACTATTCTAGCAAGACAAATTATTAGCAGCAGCCAGCCAGCTCTATTAACTGACTGTGTATTAGCCAGCTCTATTATATCTGATTTTACAGGATTTCCACTTCTGGCATAGGCATGTTTCTGCTCCTGCTAGGTGCTAATATAAAAACCTGCTGCTGCTGCTTTAAGATTTCTCTTTACGCTAGTTGATCCAGATTTATGTCTGAATTTATGTTTGAATATCTCTTTCAGAAACCATTAGCAGAGCTAATTTGATATTAGACAGTGAATCACTTGAGACCATTTCATGTCTAAAAATAAAAGTCAGAGCATCCATGTGTTTTCAGTGGTGGGTTTTTGACTGTTATGGAAAATGTATTCAGAAATTGTCTGCTGATGGTGAGGTCTGTAGTCAGAGCTATCCAATAAGACTTCAATTATTGATATTGGCTGAAGATATATTTCTGCTAACCCACTCTTTGAATCTTTTTATTTTATATAGAAACTGCAAACAGTTGCCTTATTTCAATTTTTACACTAAAGTATGCCAAAGTTAGGGGAAAAAAACACCAAACAACAACCCCCCCACACCAATCTATCAAAAGAAAAAAAACCAAAACCAAAACCAAACAAAACCAACCCAACAACTAAAACAAACAAACAAAACTAAACACAAAATTCAGTATGACAGGCACTAATTTAAGCAAGATTTTATGGGTGCTAGCAGCCTGCTAAAAGCTCTCTTCACTTCAAAATACTACTAACAATACTTCTTAACCTTATTAAAAATGTCTTCAATATAACATATGCTGTAACTCCATTTCCACAACTTTGAAATGTTTTGTTTTTTTTTTTTCCCCCTGCAAGTTGTTGCATTTCTTCAGAAATTCTCTGTATGAAATCAGCTCACATCAAGAAAAGAAGGCTGCAATAGTAAATGTGACTCCCATTCCCAGAACTCTTGCAGTGGACAAGGACTTAACCACTTCAGTATTACTTACTTTTTGCTTAATACATTAATTTTCAAACCCAGTACTGAGCCTTGTATATGCTTATAAAGCTATCACTGGATAAAGGGCAGAAGAAGGAAAGGTTATACAGGAAAACTTACAATGCTGACTCATTTTTTAGATTTCTTGCTCTCTTGGAGTGCTGAGAGTTAATGGAAAATGAACAAAAATTGTCAAGTTTGCTGGGATAGTATGCCCATATTAAGAAACAGATTTACATAAATTTAATTATAGCTTAAATTTGTGAATGGTGTGTGTCTGAAGAGTACGTTGAGTTGTTGAGTATCTCACAAATTTTACCTTTCCCTGATCACAGAAATATGAAATTCTGTGCATATTTTGTACAGCAGTTCAAGCATGGAAAATAATTTTGTGCTTTCCTGGCATGTCATTTAGGTGTAGTCAAAACTTAAAGCCATCTGAGCTCTGCAGAAAAAGTAATAGCACTCTTGAAAAAGAATGAAGAATTAAAAAATGAAAAAAAGTCAAAGATAAATTCAACTCTGCCATACTATTTCTAGTACACGTGCATAAACATTACAATATGGTTATTAATTTTGTGACACAGTGTTATTTCCATGGGATCTTTGCCTCATTTAGCATGCAGATTGAATGGCACACAGTTAATGATGCAGCTGTTCAATATTTATTTTTATTTTCACTGTTTAATGAGTGCGTGAATACCTCCCTCATTCATTTGGTGAAGTCTCAAAGATCATGGTGAGCAGGCATGGGAAACTGGTTCCCTGTCTCATTCACTATCTATACTTCCTTGTCTATTGAAGCTGAAATTAGAAATGCTACACTGATGGAGTTGGAGATTTCTTATGTTTACAAATAATAAATCAAAGGTCTTCATTTGGGTAAACACAATTTGGCCCAGAGACAAAGCAAATCAAAAGATCCCAAATTACTTCTATATCCATGTTCTATTGTTCACTGTGTCCTGAGAGTTTCATTTTGCAGTCCACTGAGCTCTCAGAAACCAGTCTCTCACAAGACAGTCCTAAGTGTTGGAACAACCCTGTTGCTAAATCTCTGCTCCTTTACTTGGTAAGGTTGTTCTTAAGATCTGACTATTAAAAAACTAGAGAAACTCACAGAGTGAAACTAAACCTCCCAGAAATCAGTGGAAATACTCCCATTGCAAATGCTCAGGAATGGTCATCCTATAAGGTTGACTTTAGACCTGAATAAAATTCCCATTTCAGCTCTGGTAAAATTAAGACTAGACTTCATGGAAATGGTCTTAACGTTTTCACAAAAAGTAGACAAACTTATCTGAAATGACGCCATTTCACAAGTATTAAAAAATAAATACAAATTCTGTTTCTTTCTCATCCTAACAAATACTGGAATTTCTTATACAATGAAATTTCAAAATTGGATCTGGTGCAGCATTTGCCATAATACTTGAAGTATTTTTTAAAAAAGGTTTTGTCATATGAAGTTGATTCTATTGATATTGTATTATTTGGATTTTTTATGGTCACACCTGCAGAAACAAGAAATATATTTACCTTTTACATTAAATATTTGTTTTATGTTAAACGTGGCACTCTTATTTGGGATAATTTCCCAGGAGTAGCTATTGATTGTGTCAACAGTGAAATTTCTTCAAATATTCTGAATTTCTTTTGACACTTTTAAACAGGCATAAAATTGTGTTACATATCTTAAATGTTAAACGTTAATTAGTTCCACATACTCAATCCCCCTGAAGTAATTATACTTGTGCAAGAAACTTACAGAACAGTCAAGGGCTGTGCATACTTCACAGCCCAGAGAATAATTGTTTTACATGGTAGTGTCAGGAAATGTTAAGTGTTCCTAAGTTGACTATGCTTGCTGGTTTAATTTGTTTGTTTATCTATTTATATAGAAAGTAAGGAACAGCACAAGTGATATACATGGAGACAAAAAGAATCTTGGCAGTTCCTGTCTCAATAGTTAAAAATAAATCAATAAATGCTGTTCTCAAAGCGTATTATCCTGGGAAAACTCAAGCTTACTGTATAGGGTCTGTGTAGTAAGGTTTAGGGGCAGCAGTGGGGCTACCAGGAGCTTCCCCTGTGTCTGATGGACCCAGCAATGGCCAAGCCCAAGCCCATCAGTGATGGTGGCAGTGCCTCTGGATACACCTCACTGACAATCACTCTCCTGTCCCTCAACCTCCAGATATTCAGTCTCTCTAGACTCTATAGGCAGATGCTGGCCCTGCTTATTCAGCTCCCACCTCAAACCCTGGGCCTTTTCAGGTGCTGGTCTCCTTTTGGCTAGTCCAGTTAAAGCTTGCATCACATGCACCTGCATACACAGAACTGAGGTAGTGGGTACAAAATTTGGCTGGCATTAAAATTTGACAGATGGTAGAGACTGAGTTGGTCAGGTGCAAGGCCTGGCCAACTAAGTGTGCTGACCAGCATCTTCTTTATCTGTAACATTTCCCCTTTTATCCTCCTTCTCTCCATTTTTCAGTGCTTGCCTAAAACGTTTGCCATCATTGCTCTTTCCCTATCCCTGATCCCTCTCCTAAGCACCCCATAGTAAGTTGTATACATTCCCACAATCACCTTAAAACGTCCCACAAACTCACTCAAACACCACATGAGATGCATAATATCATTTTACTCCCCACCTGCCCGCCAGTTACAAACTGTTAGCTGGTTCCTTCAGCAAACAGCCATCAGTGGTGGTCTTGGCTGTGGTCTTCAATATCTGTCTCATATTTCTGGGATTTGTATATCTATCTGTGATTTATTACTTGGCCCATTTCTTACTTCTGGTTTTTATACTCATAAATGAGATATTCTTTTTCTCCTGATATATATGTACCCTTAGAGTTAAAATATACAGACATGTCAATGTTAGAAAAGGAAAATCCACAGCGAGGTAATTAAGTGGGAGTTGTTGAAGAAAGAATAAAGTCTGGATTGCTTGAACAGTGCTCCAACTTCTAAGCTGTCCTTAATGATATTTCCTTCCCAACAGTACCAAAATAAGACAAAGCTAACTTTTCGTGGGTTGTAGTCTGAATTTCTATATCTTTACAGTCTCAGAAAGCCCAAGGATTAACTTTTTTATATGACAATTTATGAAACCAATTAAATGATACCTTAATGATTTTTACCTTCCCTGACCCTTAATGCTATATTAACAGTACCTATTATTTCCCTACCTTACCTATTTCAGGGATCTATCTAATCATCTGTTAGAAAGACACTTCCTTCAGATGTTGTAATACCTCTTATGGTGACTCTGCAGTGCTAATATTTCATTACTGATTATAGTGTTGGACTTCAGTATTGAGTGGCTTTGAATTTTTAACATTTTAATGAGAATGATTGGACACTCCTGTGGTCTTATCTTTCAATGTCTTATGAAAAGTATTAAGTTCTGAAAGAGAGCTGGGGAAACTCATGCAATCATCACAATACAGTGATATTATAGTATATACATTATAGGATAACTCCAGAAGCCTTTTGACTGTCTCACTATTAATGGAGCCTTAGTTTTTCTGAACAGATACTTCTATTTATTTGAATAACAAGATCTTAGGGTTCTAGTAATAAACAAAAATTATAAAGAGAACAATATATATGGAATTTTAGAAAGAATATAGTTCTTTTTTTTTTTTCCAGGGCACAAACCAGTATCTATTGAAAGCTGGAATAAAACTTTCCCTGGGGGGAAGTTATCTCATAACTGCCTATTGCTTCTCTTCACCTCATATTGCTGCATACTCCCAAAGTGGTGCGCCCAGGGTACCTGATGTATGCTAATATCCACAGATTGTTGCCTAGGGCAGCCTCAAGACTCTTTCCCATTATTGCTATGTCACAAAAGACAGCCAGTGATCAGGGTGCTTTATGATTATGGAAATGACCAGTGCAATAAGTAGAAGTTAAGTGTGAAATAAGCTGATACATTTTTTTCTTTAAGGAGAAATTATGGGAATTGCTTTAAGGAAAATAACTAATGAAGGTCTAGATCAGCTGCTGAAGTCAAAACACTGCCTGAGGAGACAGTCAAGTGTTTTCTTTCCTTTTCTTCCCCTCTGAAAATGGGGAGGGAAGAGAGTAGGCGCAGTGTCCATCTCTATTACAAAGATTATTTAGGTTATGTTGTTTAGACACACATTGCCCTTCAGATTACCTTTATTTTTCAAACACTTATAAGCTTCTTGTCCTATCAGATGCAATGAATTTGGCATATATTTTCTCCCATTGTTTTGTAGCATTCAACCTCTAGCGTTTGCATAAAGTTAATCCTGATAATGCAATGTATTTAATGAGTCTTAGCACTGCCGCGTGTTTTTCACTATAGTAAAGGAGAGAGTATTGTAGTGGAGAAAATATTAGTGATTTGTTCAAAAGAAGTGAAACATAACAGACTAACTGGCAATCTATTGCCTCTCTGGCCTGCTGGAAGAAAATTCCAGTTTATATTTAAAAGAAAAAAAAAAATGTTTGTTAAATGTAGTTCTATTAGAATGTAAAATTTGAGAAGCTGACACAGAAATGATTAGCCTGTGACTTATGTATATTTGAAGATGGCTAATCCAAAGAACAAATGGAAAAGGAAAATGGAGTTGCAGTCCTAATTATGTCTTTTATATGTAAAAAGGCTTTACTTCTGTAGTTCTATAGACTTGAGTGGAAAATCAGACCCTTTTAGTAGAAGGAGTAAATGAAGAGTGAAAACTTATTTTTCATTTCTAAGGACTTTCTTTATGGCTTCCTCCATTATATGTACCATTAAGAGAAATATACCATCATGCCTTATTTTGAATAATTTTTTTTTTCATTTCTACACAAATTCTTATTGTATATTATAAATTAGACTTAATGGAACAAACTAAAAAAACTTATTTTTCTGTGTAATATATATTTATAGGAAGAACATTTGTAACGGAAATTTGTAAATGGAAAAAGCAACTCTTTTTCATTACTACTCTTTTTCTGCCCTTAAAATATCCATATCCTTTGTTTGTTTTGCAGGGGGAATTTCAGATCAATCAGACAGTACAAAAATGTATAAAATATTTTTATCTTGAGAATTCTGACAAACTCAAAAGAAACTGTGCAGCTTTTGTTCTGAAATACCACTTCCAAAATCTCAAAAAAGACCCTTATATATCAGCATACTTTCTAAGGAATATATCAGCTTAGAATGCTTTCTTGGAGACGTGTGCATTCTGTGTAACGTGCACACTGAAGTCTCATTGATTTTCTTGTTTCATTAAAAACCTTTTATAACTCTGTATATTAGTTCCTAAGTGGTCTTTTCCTGCTTGTTACTCACACCTGGAGTCATAAAAAGTCTCTGTGATGGGATAAAGTTAACTTCTACAGTGCGATGGAGACTTGTTTGCTCTGCTTTAGAAAAATAGGAAAAATGACTTAGGAATTCCTCAGTTATGTTTGGTAGGCTACAATAATGCTGTTAGTAACATGGCTAATGTTATTTATCTCAAGTCTTCCAGGACCTGTTAAATATGCAATGCAGTATAAGAAACAAAATGCTATAGCAAAAATATTGCCTGTTTACTACCCGGTTTATATGCTATTCCTGCAGTATTTCATGAATATTTGCCATGATTGCATTTCAGTTGTGTTTTGAGTACTCATATAAACAATTACGCAAGTGAATGGTCATGTTTATGACATTTTGTTTCTTATGCTTTATACAAAAATCTTCCAATTCAGTGGAAATACCCTATCCAAAGTTATCTAGAGTAAACCCTTAGTTTCTCTTGCTGTTTCAGAACAGTCCCTTCTGAGTGTGGCCAGGTGTATCTGGCTGGTGGGGGATTTTGCTTGTTCATGGAGGGTCAGTTCTATGCTATGTGAAGCTTCTGTGAAATCTTTGAGTTCCCTGAAGCTCATATTGGCTTCCTTTAAATGGAAGACATCTTGTACACTTTGTCTTCAGGATAATTTCCTATGAATGGGCATGTCACAGGTTTCTGTGAAAACTGCCACAAGGTAAAATATTGGAGTTCAACAGAAATTTCCTTGTATTTTTAAGGAAAAACATAGGAGTCCTTCATAAGAAAAAAGATAATAAAGTTACCTGCAGTGGCTGCAGCTTGTTGAAATTATTATATCAATAATACTCTGCTCACTGTTTTCAGTGCCACTGTTTATGAGACCAGCAGAACAGAAATCTGTTTCAAGCATTATCATTAGTTGTACAACACTGAAGTTTTCAAGGATTCAGTAATGAAGTTAATCTGTGAAATGGCCTGTACACATCAAAAAGTGAGATAGGTAAGAGTGCTATTGCAGGAACTAAAAATTGGATCTTAATGAGCAGGGCACTGGCAACTCTGAGCTAACAAGGAAGAAAAGGAGAGAAAACAAGAAAGCAGAGGAAAACTATTCAGGTTGTAGTGTTGAAATAGGAAAATGATGTGTGAACAAAGCTGTGAAATGGATTTGACAACAAATGGCTAGAAGAATGCAGATTTGTTTCAGAAATAGTGATACAGAAGAACTAGGCACAGAATGAGTGTTGTCAGAATAGGAGGGTAGATGTAAAAAGAATGCTGTCAATCTGCTGGGGCTGGGCTATTTTAAGGAAAGATGTTCTAAAGAGAACACTATGAATGAATAAGAAAATTGTCTCTACTGAAACAGTTGAAGATGTATTACAGAAAGTGTTTGGAGGCAACTAAATACTTAGGGCTTCATCAGTTTCTCATTTGGATGAAATGTCAGGAAACTGAAAGAAATTTTAATGGGGTAGCTGGGAAAAGAAATGCTTTGCCTCTCCTGCTTGTTATTGCTTTTAAGGCACATTTTTCAGTTCCAGGTTTCTGGCAGTCTACTGTTAAAAAGTCCTCTTCAAGTATGTCTTACCTTGTGGATTTCCATAAACTTAAAGATTTCCATAAAATGGCCTGACCCTGGCAAGCTAAATTTTTGGGAGGCTTAATTAACAGACAGTGTATGATCCTGAGGGGAAAAAAAAGGCAACAAACCAAACCACAAAATAAAACATTCCTTACATTCCAGCTTAAATCACAGTTTTCCACAAATTAAGAGTTGACCCATTTATAGTCTCTGCAATTCTATTGACTGTGATTATCTGGACCTCTGAGTGCCTTTGTGTTAGGAGCTAAAGGCTGTCTACAAAAGCCTGTCAAAAGGCTACTTATTTTTGTTTTTTCTAATGTGTAATCACTTTTCTGTTAATTTTGATGCAAGATGAAAAACAAGGGATAAGGTATTGAGTTTGTTAGCACTAGAACTAAGTATGCTTGATTTCCACGTTGAAGGGCTATGTCACTGCTGTAGCCTCTACTGTTGTATTTGATCTGAATCAAGAGATGGCATTGCACACCTTTTAGGCACAGGTTATTAGTACACAGAGGTTAATAATTTAAAAGGTCTCACATCCTTTCACATTTTTCCAGTGAAAGGAAAAATTCTGATGCTGGCTTAAAGGCACATAACAGTGCAGTGCTTCAGTTACAGGCTGAGGGTTGGTTGTGTAGTCTGTTGGTTTAACAGTTTGTTGGGATATTGTTGAAAACCATGGAGTATTTTTTACTTCTATTATTTTAAATGTCTCAAAACCAGCTGAAAACTTTTGCTCTGCTCTGACTACAGCAGTGAGTGAGTCTCCACTTCTCAAGGGAGGAGGAAAGGGCAGAACAGTCATGGACTGTGCTTTATCACAGTGATGTAGGGAAGCAATGAGAACTTCTTTTGTCTCTGTGTTTGCTGCTCTTCCTCATTTTATCAAGCTTAGAAAAAAATTCTCCTGTCTACTTTCAATTTTCTTTTTTCCAGCCTGGTGCCTTTTTTCATTCTTACCTCCCATTCACCTTTAAAGCAAATACAAATGAAAGAAAGGAAAGGGAAATGTGAGAAAATGGCAAGTGTCATATTTTAACTCAGAGGAGGTGGCAAAACTACACTATATTATTCTCGTGTATGTGCTTTCTGTTTATGTTAATGCCCCTTTAAAAAACCAGTTAGAAGGGGGGTTTGGNTTTAAAATTATCTTTAAAAGTGAGGCAAGACAACACATCATAACTCCAGCAATAGTACAGTAGGTTTGTTTCCTCCTATGTCAGAATTAAGACAATATTGCAGGTTGTTGGAAGACAAACTCTTATTGTAAGGTTTGTATTCTGCTAAGTATATTAAGAATTCTAAGGCTGATTTTCTTTAACAGCATTTCTATAATCTCTCTTAACATAAATGGAAATCTTGGCTATCTGTATTAATAGAAGAGCTTATTCCTAAAGCAGGTAATTTGTGTGTGCTTTTTGTTTTCTCTCGTATGTTAAATTTCAAGGCAAATCAGCCTGAACCATAATTAAAAAAATTATTTGATAGAATTCCCCACAGTAATGCCAGAGAAGTAAAACTACAAAGTAGATTCTTTAAGTAATTTAAATAGTCACAGAATTGTAGAGAGTTAAGGGTTGGAAGGGATCTTAAAAATCATCTAGTCCCAGTCCCCCGCACCATGGGCAGGGACACCTTGATGAAGGCTTTGTCCGACCTGACCTTGAGCACTGCCAGGGTTGGGTTATCCACAGCCTTCCTGGGCAACATGTTCCAGTGCCTCATCACTCTCACACTCAAGAATTTCTTCCATTTATCCAGCATAAATTTCTTTCGATTTGTACCCATTACTCTTCTTCTTAGCACTACAGTTCCTGATGAAGTATCCCTCTCCAGCTTCCCTGTGGATCTCCGTCAGACACTGGAAAGTTGCTAAGAGGTCTCCATGGAACCTTCTCCAGGTTGAACAGCCCTAGCTCTCTCAGCCTGTTGTCATAGAAGAGATGATCCAGTCTTGTTATGAGTTTCATGGCCCTCCTCTGGACTGTCTCCAGCAGTTCCATGTCCTTCATATTTCGGGGACACCAGAACTGGATGCAGAACTCCAGGTGGGACCTCACAAGAGCACAGTAGGGGGGAGAATCACTTCACTTGTCCTGCTGGCCTCTCCCCTTTTGATGCAGGCCAGGACACAGTTGGCTTTCTGGGCTATTAGTGCAAACTGCTGGCTCATGTTGAGTTTTTCATCAACCATCACCCCCACGTCTTCCTCCACAGGGCTGGTCTCAGTCACTCCTCTGCCCAGCCTATCAGGGTGACTGGGTTCGCCACAACCCAGGTGTAGCATCTTGCAATTCACTTTGTTGAATTTTGAGGTTTGCACTGGCAACAGTAGATTGTTTAAAAACAATAAAACAATAGATTGTTCTATTGATGTGACCTGCTTTAGATTTTTTTTTGCCACTGTCCTTAAAAGTAGCAACTTTTATGGATTTTAATGCTCCCATGGTTCAAGTTTAACTCTTCTCAAAATACAGAATATCATTATAGGATATGATAGTCATAGATTGTGAAAATACTTCTAAAATGCATGATATGTATGAAATGAAACATTCTTTTTAAATGGCTGACATCAAAAACATTTAAAGAAGATGGGGTGTTATGAAACTTAAAGAGTAGGCAGAAAAGAAAACATCATATGAGTATGAATGGAAGCAGAAACAATTAAAAAAATATGGTGGGTATTTTAAGTGATTTACTTGAAATCAGTGTATCTTTAGGCAAAACACTGTTTTGTCTTCCTATCTCATAAAGGTGTATTAGAATTGTATGCATTGGTAAAATATTAATATAGCTCTGAATGTATAGGAAAACCTCCTAAAAGAATCCTACTAGCCATTCTAGGCTCCGTCTCAGGTCAAGTCCAAAGTCAAAACCTGGAAAATACTGATATTAATGTCGTAATCGGATGTGCAACACATCCTATTTTGCTTAAACATTAAACCAGCTTTTCTAAGCACTATTCAAAAGTGTTAACATGCCTTGTCCTCTTATGTGCTAAGCTGTTTTAGTCTCTTGTTGTTCCTTTTCAGTGTTATTTTTCCCCTAGTGGAAATCTCCACCTCCTAAGAAAACCAATACCAAGTAGAGGCAGACTACATTAGAATGAATCCTGTTAAATATAACCTCAGGTTGTGCACTTCAAATGGGATGGATTTTCCAACCCATCATTATGGCACACTGTGACTTAGATCAACATAATGAGTAGCAGTGCCTGAGGCTGTGTCTACCCTAAATACAACAGTCTTGGTCTAAACTTTTTCCTAGAGTACTCATGAAATCTGGAAACTAAAGAAGTATAAATGAGAGGCAAAGGCATTATATATTCTTTTTTTCCCTTTTTTTTTTTTTTTTAATGCAAACTAAAGCTAGTTAGGTGAGGACTCAAGTTAAATCACCATATATATTTTATGGGGGAAAGCATGTAATTTTTTGCCAGTGCAAATGTGTTTTCTAATGCTGGCAAGAGTTTATTTTGGTGTTCATCATGAGATGTGACCAGAATTGGTGTCTCATTATATAAAGCCAGCGTGTATTAAATAGATATATGTATGCTCACATGTGCACACACACATAATTCTGAAAATGCTTGAAAAATAATCTACGATTTGATCCAAAACTACAGTTTAATTCCTCAGTCCATTGTTTGGGATAAATGGAGAACAAATAATTCCAGTACATCATTCCTGGTAAGCTACTTGAGTGTAATTAAAATAAGAAAACTGATGGTGTTTAAATTATTTGTAAAATCTGTATGATAAAAAAGCTACATTAATTTACCCACAGAGGTAACATGTGAGATATGACTATGGAGTATACAAGAGGCCCATTGTGTGTCTAAATTAATTTTAATTTGTATATTTCTCATAGCGCAATGTAAAGTGAGTTGTCCCTTTGCTGAACTGAGGAAGTGAATAAAAAAATAAAAAAAAAAAAAAATCCACTATCCTGCCTTTCTATAAATGTTAACATCCTTTCTGTCATATCTATTGCACTTGTATCTGTTCACTCAAGGTGAACGTTGCTGGGCTTGTAACCTTTGCTTTTGAAGATTTTAAGGAAAAAAACATCGAAGGTTTTCAGCAGATGTGTTCTGTTATTGTCTAGTTTGTTTGGATGTTGCCATATCTTGAACAATATCCCTCAGTACACAATTACACCTCCTGCAGCTATCTTGGTCTGAAGATCTGAATTTCCCTGGTCTTAATAGCAACCTAACAACAATAGATACTGAGGTTCCTAAAGCCATCTTTTTGCTTGAATATTTCAATGTTTTTCTTATTAATAGAAGTAAAAATATAGTTTTTGTGTTTTCCTTTATTATATCAAGTAAATAAAATTTCAGTGTAATTCTTTAGATGTAAAATAAAGGAACCCTTAAGAAGAGACTTTATTAAATGATAGATTTATATATATATTTATTCAATCAATTGATGGAATAGTATTAATTCCATATCTCATTTACCTGAGAGACTTCTGAAGTGTGTCTATAAGCATACTTACATATGTGTTTCTATGTATACATGTTATATGCTGCCAGCAGGGACTGCATGATACGTAATTTGAGTTAGGATTTATAGAAAATACTTTCAGAAAGGAATAGTTTGTTCTGCTGTAAAAGGAGTGGTCCAGCCACTGGGTCCAGTAGGTCCAGTGCCCAAGAAGTGAAACTGTAGCTTTCTGGGACTGAGTTTTATTGACTATATGCTCTGTACTGGAAGGAAATGTAGATTATGAAAAGAAACGGAAACTTTTGTAAGGCTTGCACAAAGATGTAATAGCATCTGAAAAGCAGCATTAGTGTGGGTTTCCATGCTGAGATTAGTGTTTTAGTCTGCATAAGAAGGAATTAGGGTATTACCAAACCTGGTATGATGCATGAAGAATATTGAAAGTATGTACTGTTTATCTGATATTAAATAATGCGATTGTGCTATGAACTGTATCCTCAGGAAGTGAGATGTATACTGGGAGTGAAGAATAGCCTAAGTTACAAAGAAACATATCAATGAAAACTTACCTAAACTATGCCAAGTCTTTAAAATTATGAAGCAAAGGCCTAACTTGATGTTTATCTTGAGAAACCATGTTGCTGAGACTTGATGGGAAAATGTGTCGGTTTAATTGAAGTCTAGTAAAATTGTCGACAGTGCAGGCTGTCAGCAAGGTCTCAGGTATGATTACATATTGGGATTACTATGTTTTTTTTTATTGTTGCCTGTAGCTGTTCTGCAGAGGATCGCATCTGATGCAGTCCTGATGTGATTGAACAATTAAATTGTTGATTTGATGTGGTTGGGCTGTTTTATTTGGAATGTTACTGTTCAGATTAGTTAAGTATACTATTTCTACTCCTTGAGCATGGATCTACTCCTGCAGTAGAATCTCCCTAGAATCTTTGGGAAATATTTTTTTCTTCTTTTACACTGTCTGCACAATGTGAGCTTTATGTTATTTATCTTTATGCCTTTGTGTTTATATCAGATTAAGAAGGGATGCCTTAACAAAACTCTTAGAGTTTTAAGCAATAAATAGAAGTACCAATCTTGTGCCAAAACATCTGGCAGAGCTTCCATTGTCTGTCCCTGAGCTGGAGCTGCATTTTGCCTTCTGTTCGTTAACAGCTGTGCAAGCACCATATGTACCAAGTTATATGCATGTGTAGGAAAATAGCCACTTAAAAAAAATTATATGAAATTACAAAGATTTTTCTCAAAGTTTAGAATTTCGTGTTTTTCTGTTTGGAAAAAATCAAATGATAGTGGTGGATGGTGTTTTTCCTATGTTTTCATAGGAAGTGTACTAATTGAGGTTTTTTTCTTTGCACATTGAGTTCTATCATAAATTCTGAATGTCTTATTTAAGTAATGAGTAGGCAAGTTTATTGTGCAACAGTCTTTGTGGAATGGGGGAAAGAAATATAAGCTGGATTAGTCTTCTGCATTTCAAAAAGTAACTGCTGTGACCCACACTTCTGAGAACGTATTTTCTGTTCCTTAAGCCTTATCTGATTTTTCTTCACTTCAGATTTTTTGAGAACAAGTGATACCTTGGTGGGATATACACTTAGTTGTCTTTTTAGATGTGTTACTACAGGAACAGAACCAAATTTCTTTTGAAATAGAAACTTTCCCTTTCTTGGCTTTATGATAGCATTCCAAATGTATTTGTCAAGTGTTTTAAGGTTCCTTTACAGTCCTCCTTCCAGTGTAATGCCACATACTTCAGATCATACATCCTTTTGCTGCTGCAGTAGTTAAAGTCATTGGCTACAATTTATTTTTTTTTGTAAAACCACTTGGTAGTTAATATATTGGTTAGATTCCAACGGTAATTGCAATTAGTATCTCTGTTTTTATAGTTGCTTGAAATGAGTCACTGTTGAGTTGAGAGAGAATGTATGATACTTATCAGTGCTGTATTCCATGAAATCCTGACACTAAATGTAATTTGTCAATGCATCTGTAATTGTTATTTCTTTTCTAGGGGTCCTTATTTATCAAAATTCTGTAATTTTTATTTCCAACCTCAGCTGATAGGCCCACATATACTTTAAAAGAGCAGTTTTCTGGTCAATCTTTTTAGTGCTTTGTTCTCTTAAACTGCAGTATTGAACACAAGATACCTTACATGTTCATGATTGCTATAAAGTTCCAAGGAATGTATTTTCTTCTCTTTTCCTGGGTTGCTGTTGTCTTATTTCCATGATACAAATCTTGAAACTACCACATATTTCTATCAAATATCAAAAATATCCTTGCTTTTATGTGGAACTCCTAAATAACCTGGAAGAACACTTGTATCAGAGGGAAAAAAAAGGTGTTGTAACAGTCCTTTTGGAATTCCTGTCTTCTAAGGCTGAAACAGCATTTTTTTTTTTTTTTTTGGCTTGGAAATAATTTGGCTAAGCATTTAAAAATCCCAGGTAGTTATTCCAGTTGCTCTATATTTTCTACTGTAGACTTTTCTGTAATTTTTGATGCTTTTGACACTATGCTATGTCTAGTGATTACATAGTCAACATAGTCTAGATTAATTTGCAGCTGGTTTATTGAATTTAAAAAATCTCATCTGATATTTCTATAATCTGTCAGATTTCCAGCAAACTAATACCATCTGTTAGGAAAGTAATATCATCTCTCAGCACTGAGTCTCTTTATACATTGTACTATAATCATGCATCTTAAATTCTTTTTGTGTTTCTTGACATCTTGCTTACTGCACAATAGAGTGTGTTCTGACTGCCTTCTATCTGTGAGCTGCTTTCCTTAAACTATTGCTGTTGTAATGTTTCCTATTGTTGATGCCACTTCCAAATGCAAAGTGTGTTCCTGAGAAATCATTTACCATATATGTTCTATATTTTCATAGTAGATCAGACCTCTGGGACCCACAATATCTTAATAGGTAATTCAAAATTAATCTTGCAATCTCCTTTCAAACTATTTTTTAGAAGTTTTAAATATATTAGTACTTAAAATCAGCCAAAAAAAAAAAAAAAGAAAGTAACACGAAAGTGTTTTCCTCTGATATTCGTGTCTATATGAAATGTTTATTTTGCAATGTCCAGAAATACATTTTGTACCATGCTGCATTTTTTTTCCAGTTTAAAAATATATGACAAAAGCAATAGCTGATTTTAAAATGAGGAAAGGAAAACCATAATATTTTTTGTAGATACACTATGACATGGATTGTCCAGCTCAGGACAGAAAGGAATTTTCCAGTAAGCAAACTGGAAAATTATCCTCTCTGGAAAAATTATACTTTTCAGAGGTTTGTTGTCATTGGTTTGTAGGCACTTAAGTTTCACATGCATCTTTTATCTGATTTTGTATCCATAACAAAAATGTCATTCTTTACAGAGAGGAAATATTTCTTTTTCCACCAAAGTAATTTTTTTAGATTTCAATTTTTAGGTTTTTTTTCCCTTCCTCTTATAAATAAATATGATTTTAATTGACAGTGAAATAGAAATTAACTGGGAGAGGTAGTAGTCAGGTCAGAGAATAAGCTTTACACTATCCCAAGCCATTTAAATAGCCTCCTGATAGTGATATTTGCCTCCAGCATGGAGTGTTGTGTGCTTCCATCTGTTAAATTTGATCTTATATGTAGAATGTGGGAGTCAGGGCTTCTGAGCTAGTTTGGACATTTACTCCCTGAGTAAATTCTTTCTTTAGAACTTTTATGCTTTTCAAAACATGTATCCAGAATCTTCCTGACAAAACTATTTTTTTAAAAACCTTTTCCATCTGTAACACTTCATGATTTGGCACAAACAGAAGTAGCTCCTATTTGAAAATAATAATAAAAACAAAAATGCAAATAAGCATCTTCCAATAATTCTCTTCTCACATCCCTTTAGATGACTTTTCTCCCACTATATATTCAGCCTTCAGAAGCTCTAAGAGAAGTACTTTGTGCTTTCATGCAACAAACAACTTATTGATAGATCATGAGACTAATTTACTTGTATTGATTACTCTGCACTGGTAAATGCCATATATTTAGCAAGCAGCTTGAGG
The DNA here is from genome assembly GCA_013399695.1 of Formicarius rufipectus. Taxonomy (NCBI): domain Eukaryota; kingdom Metazoa; phylum Chordata; class Aves; order Passeriformes; family Formicariidae; genus Formicarius; species Formicarius rufipectus. Next base: position 108,184 of record VXAU01002192.1, on the reverse strand, counting down.
AAGGGAAAAAGCCAGCTGTGTTCTGCATTTTTCCTTACATGTCCATAGTGTTTGGCTCCTGATATGTTCAGTGATACCTGTTGCATAGTAAACCTTTCAGTCCATGTTTACTGTTGTGTGCAATATTTTACTCAGCAGCAGATTTTTAGTTAACATTTGCAAAATAAAATTTCTGACAAGAAAGAAATGAAATTTTATGCTGAGTTAAGTATGGTGTATTATTAGTACTGGAGGACCAGTTTTGAATGGTCTTTTAATTCCAGTGTATGGCATACAAATTTCAAATATTTCTATGCTTATATTTCATGTTAATTTGACATTTAATGTTATCAACCTGTCTTACTACTAGTAATCCATCTGAACTTGCACTCAGGAATGCCAATTACTGAAAAGAATGAAACTCATCCCTGAATCTCCTTCTTTCTAGTGAAAGTAGACATGTATCATGAAACAGGAAATATGAGAAATATAAAAGTCTTTCAGAAACTCACATATTTGAACACACTGTCCCTAAATGCGTTTGCTTGCAATATGGTCTTGGGGGGAAAAAATCAGATTATTAACTTTTTTTTTTTTTTTTAATAGAAAAAAGTCATGGATAAGCAAAACTTTCTAATTAAAAAAAAAACTTTATTGTGTTATTCAATGTAGTATCTCCATGCCTCTGCTATTTTGCCTAATTGCAAAATCTTTAAAATTTCTATTAAATATTGAACATTGTTTCTAGGTTTCCAGTTGCATTCTGTTGTCACATACACACATACCATTTTATTTAGATCACAGAATCACAGAATACTCTGAGCTGGCTGGGAAAAAAATGCAGAATCTCTTTATATACAGGCATAGAAGACATAGAAGTCTTTCGTGGGTTATAAAGATTCTTGGGTGCTGGTTTGTTGGTTTTCTCATCTTCTAAAACAGGACACAGTTGTTCTTCCCTATGTCTGTGAGAGAGTGAGGACACATTGGTGATAGTCTCTCATGAGATTTTTTTGAGCTTTCATAGAATGCTTGGGGTTGAAATGGACCTTAAAGATCTTCTAGTTTAAACTGCCCCTGTCATGGACAGGAACACTTTCCACTACATCAGGTTGGTCAAAGCCCCATTCATCTCAGCCTTGAACACTTCCAGGGATGGGACATCCACAGCTTTTCTGGGCAACCCATTCCAGAGCCTCACAAGAGCTTCACAGTGAAGAAATTTTTCCTAATATCTTATCTAAATTTTCCCTCTGTCAGATTAAATCCATCCCTCTGCTTGTCCTGCCATCGTAAGAAGTCACTCAAGTTCTTTTGTAGCCCCTTCAGGCACTGGAAGATGCTTTAAGGTCTCCCCAGAGCCTTCTCTTCTCCAGGCTGAACAGCCCCAACTCTCCCTATCTACCTTCATAGGAGAAGTGATTCAGCCCTCTGATCATTTTTGTGGCATCTTCTGGACTTGCTCTGACTGGATGCAGCACTGCAGGTGCTCTCATGAGAGTGGAGTAGAGTGGCGACACCACCTCCCTTGACCTGCTGCCCACACTGTTTTTGATGCAGCTCAGGATAGGGTTGATTTTCTGGGCTGCAAGTGCACATTGCTGGCTCCTGTCCAGCCTCTCAACCACCAGCAGGGCTGGTCTTGATACATAAGTGTGCTTGGAATTGACCTGGCCCATGTGCAGGACCTTGAATTTGGTCTTGTTGAATTTCATGGTGTTTTCATGGGCTCACCTTTCAAGCCTGTGCAAGTCCCTTTGGAGGGGATCCCTTCCCTCCATTGTGTCATCCACACCACACATCTTGGTGGTTCACTATTTGCTTGCTGAGTTTGCACTCAGTCACACTTTCTATTGTCTAAAACCTGCAAGAAATTTTTGGTAATATTTTCTAGTAACTCTGGGCCTTCAGGAATATAAAGGTTACTATGTCATCACCTGGCAGTCTCCAGAAGAAATTGGTACCATATAAGATTTATCCTTTTCTTTTTTTTAATTATTATTATTATTATTATTATTATTTTACTTTACATAGAAAATATTCCTTTTACAAATATTTTCAAAGAGAATTGTTCCATTCTTCCAAGTAAGCAGCAGTTCTTTGAAAATCCCTCTGGTAACTAAGCCTCCAAAGAGGTCACACAAGGAACAGAACAGAAAGCAAGTTTTCTTTTTCATCCTTCTGGAATACCTTGTTATTGAATTTCAGTTCTGTTCTGGAGGTTTTATTTAATTTCTTACTCTTCTTTAAACCTTTTTCTATTCCTGGTGGAGTGACAATGTTCTTATTCTTTTGAATATGCCTAAAATTCATTCCTTCAATCATTTCTTATATATCAAGTACATTGGTCTCATATCAGAACTAAATAAGAGATAGAAGATGATCGATAAGATTTTATTGCCATAAGCTGGTTTGGGCCTTTAATCAGCCTGACAAAAAGTTCTGTGCTTACAGAGGTTAGTCCTGCTAATAACTGTATGCACACTTTGTTAACTTTTCATGCTTGGCTAAAATCTCTTTTAAGTATCTGAAAAAAATAGAATTTATATAAAAATAATTTTATTTTGAATTTTAACAATGCTATTTTTCCTTCATTTCATTGTGTTGGCAAGTATCATGTGATAATCTGGCTTTGCCCTTGGGATGTGAAGCACAGATACACTATTTTAATTATCTATGATAACACAGATCATAGTGTGGCAAGGACTTGAACCCATGATCTTTGAAATAGCTATTACTAGAATTTACAGGTAATTTATTCCCAATATTATACTTGTACAACTGCCTCTGAAGAGATGGGCAAGAGTTTACTTAAGCTTACTCATATTGGTGAATACAAATGCCATAATTTTAAAGTACTTAAGTATACAATTTTCTTTGATGTAAAGAATATCAATATGGAATGATTGAAATTTGAGTTATCCTTGTTTATGCACTATTATAGAGATTTGGAGTTTTCAACAGAACTCAATAGTCTTCATTTTAAGCATTTAAATTTAAAATCATTCGTAAATTTTTATTAACTAAAGTGCATGTGTGAGCATTGTAATTCATCTGCTGCAGTCAAAATAGAACTAGTACTGGTTATACTTGTGTTTACTTTCCAAAAGCTACAAGGATTATCTGTTTTTCATCTTTTACTGTGCTTTCTAAATGCTATTAGGAACTATAATTTCTTTAACTTGTTTATAATTTAAAACAATTCCTTGTTTCTAAGCCAAATATTCCCAGTCCTTCAGATTCATTTATGCCCATCTGTATGTTTGTGATCAGCTTCAATGAGTTTAGTGAATTCATAAATTAAGAATCAGCATATACATTGGCAGAATCAGAATCCCATTATTTCAGGGAATCCTACAGATACTTGGGTAGACAGCGTACAGAGGAAATGTATTGTCCTTGTTCAGGGCAGACCTGAACAAGTGCTCCAATCTGAACAGCTTCTAACTGTTTAGTGCAAGTAATAATTATAGGTCATGATAAAATATCATTTTTTCCCAATGGTTAATGACAACTGATTGTCACAAATGATAGCCACTTTTCTGAGGTGGAACAATAAGATGATGAATGTTACACAGTCTCCTGAGTCTGGGCTGCTCAGGAAAACCTTATGAATGGTTTTTATGATGACTGATTCACTTGGAAAAACTGTCAACAGAATCAGCAGGATACAATAAATACTTTTGTCTTTTTATTTTTGGCCTTATTTTCCTCTAGTAAATCATAATCCTCTTGCCTTCGAAGTAAATAACTTTTTAAGAACAAAGTTTCTGTGCTCACTATACAACTAAGATTTGACCTGTAGGATCTACTTCTTTAAAGAGAAATTAACTCAAGTGTTTATTCCTGAAAATAGTTTCTCTAGAGTGGGGAAAAAAACCACAGCTGTAAATGGTAATATGACACAAGCTGGTAATGCTAGTGAGAAAACTCCATTCTGCACAGGTCTGCATGAAAAAAGCATAACTAAGAAAAGATAAATTTTTAGAAGATAAAGGATAGGGTGAAATATTTTTGCCCCTCTGCAGGAAAAGTCTATATTGCTAGAACAGTATTTTATTTGTTTATCCAATTCCATGTATGTTTATCATGAATCATGATTCTGGTGTGCAGACTTCAGTGGATTCAGAAATAAAACCTAATTTTGAGTGACAGACTGCTAATAGGTCAGTTTATGGCAGATAGGTGGGTATCCTTACTTAATGAACTGTAGTTGGATTTTGGATTAGAGAAACTCTTACGCAACAATCTGCTACTGAGATGCTGAATTTCACAGAACATTTTTCCTCCGTATTCTCCTGAGATCCCTGCTAAGGGTATCTCCATACACGAAACAGAACATAGAAAGTCAGTTTGCAAAAGGGCCACGTTCTTTAAGTTACTTTGCTTCTTACTTAGTGAATTGCACAACTGGTTGGTGTCGCTAGAATTCTGCAACAATTACTCTGAAGTCCTTGAATCAGTAGGTCTCTTTCAGGACAGATGTAGCGCCTTCTTTGTCTTTGAGTTTACCAACTTGGAAACGTTCAGGAATAACAGCCTAGGCAGTGACATACAGTTCTGCTAGGAAGGTCTAGAGCAGGAAGAGGATATTTCTTGTTAGCTTTTAATCTTACTGAAATTTTATTACATATTAAATGTTCAAAATCATAAGAACTTGGCTCAGTAGGAAAATTCATATTGATACCTAAAGATGCTAAAGATTATTACATTATTATATCTATTATACATTTTTACATGTGTGTATAATACATGAGATGTAATTATATTATTATATAATCATTAAAATATTAGTATAGTTATTAACATAAATCTGAGTAAGTTTTCAGTCCCTGGTTATGACTGCAGACCAACAATTTTATAAAACTGAAAATGTACTTCTGATGTACTTTGATATTCATGCATTTTACACTATTAAAATTCATTTGTGGTCTGAAGGATCTCTACATGTACAAAAACAGCAGAGTTGATGGGATGAAAGTGCATCTGAAAGCTAATGTAAAAAAGAGAGCAGATAAAAACTTGACTTACCATACTTATGGGAGACAAGAGTCACTTCTCTGTGTGCTAAAATGGCATCTGTAAAAACACTCTTCCAACTAACACAGTCTTATAGACGGGAGGAACAGAATAAAAGAAGAACTGCCTTGTGGAGACTTTTCTGTTGCAATTATTAAAAAATTGGAAAAAAAAAACAACAACACAAAAACAGATAGGAAGTGAATAGCTCATTCTTTTATTAAATGCCAAGTATTTTGGGTGTTGAGGCAGACTAAATATATAGGGTAAAAAGGACTGGAAAAATATTCAGGGAACTGGCTTCATTTTCCATTTTTCTTTGTTGCTTGTAACAGTTTCTGGCTTTATTGGCCCTTGAGCACTAAACTGCTCCCTGGAGCTGGTTTGTTCAATGGCAAGAAAACCTCACTTACAGATTATCCACATCAGGGGTGCTGGGGACAGCCAGAGATCTTCAATCAGAGGCCTCTTTGTCTGGGGGATCTTGTGCAGAGAAGCTTCTTTTGGGTAGGTAGTGAGTTATTTTTTTAATACCTTTTTGGAGTAGATACATAAGTGAGTGTAGGCTGTAAGTTGATGCTTAAGTCCTCCTGCTTTCCTGGAAGGTCAGTTTGTTATCAGGGTTTCTTCATCCTTTCAACTACTTCCCATCAAGGTTTTGGCTGATCTTACCCAGGATTTCTCTGGGCTTCATGTAAATCTCTGCCAGTGTGTTTACTTGCTTGCCTTTGCAGAGGTTCTGTCAGAAGGCAATGCTAGACACTCAGCTAAAGAGGTAAACTGAATCAAGTAAGGTTCTGGGTCTGTTTCTGCCAGTGTTTGCTGTTCTCTTGTTAACTTCAAGTCTGGTTGTCTGTTCAGGTGACAACCAAGAGTAAGAGAAGTTCTGCTGCATGTAGGATGTTAATTCAATTTGTTTGCAGGAGTCAATGCTCGGTGCTAAAAAGAAGAATCTATCTATGTGAACAACAGTCCAGGGGGTCAAGTAATTTCTTTTGGATGAGAGAAAGGCCTGGACCTGGATGCAAAAAGTATTCCAGAAGTCCTAATATATCCTATAGTTTCAGTCAGGCCCTGCAGAACAGAACCAACCCCTGGACTAATATCAAGTAATGTTAAGGTTGATTTTTATTTAGGGCTGAATTTCTAGGAAGCTAAGTTGACTAACTAAGGTTAGCTCTTGATCCAGAGAAGTTGCTGGAAATCAATTGGCTTATCTGCATGCCCGCTAAGCGTTGCCTCTTAGTAAGAGGGTCCAAACTTGAAAACTAGGATTATATTACAGTTAGATTTAGAAGAGGAGTTCTAGACATGCTTTAAGACTTGATGCTACTTTTAGCCTCCAAAGAAAATTTAGGAGAAGAAATAGGTCACCAAGGTAAAGCTAGGTTCTGTGTCAGTGTTCACATCCTCATGCAGGGAAGGATTTATTGTGGCAAAGGGAGAAAAATGCGCATGTAGGCATGTTTGGGTTTTTTTGGTTGGTTGGTGTGTCGGGTTTGCTTGGCTCCCTGCCAAACACAGCTGTGAGCCGGTCAGTTCTTCCACCCCCCTCCCGACAAAGGAAAAAAAAACTAGCAAAAAAGGAAAAGGTAGTAAAAGAATATATATATATAGATCGATATTTCATGTATATACAACTAAATACTGTGTACATATAATACAAGGATTCCAAACAATCCCAAACACCCCCCAAAAGGGAAAAAGGACCGAAAAGGGTAAAAACAAAACAATCCCACACTATCAAATCTCAGAAATTAATTCAGTAGAACAATTAACACAGTAAGATCTCACCGACTTCCCTTAGGAGTAGTGAGTGCCTTCCCTCATCTACTGACACAGAGAACACGCCTCAGCCAGGTCTTAACTCATATAGATAAGCCAGGCTTAAACACCAAAAGTGGCTGGCTCCATGCTCACCCCACAAGGGAGAGAAGAGGAAAGAGCAAGGAACCTCCCTCTCTGTCTTTATACACCTGATTATGTAAGTTAATGATATGGAATACTTCCTTAGTTATGCCCCCAGTTTCTAGAGAAGGCCTACAGATAAACTACCACAGTTGTTTGTTTGGGGTTTTTTGTTTGGTCGGTTAGGTTTTTTTTTCTTTTTTTTTTTTTTTTTTTTTTGTATTAGGATTAAAAGGAGTAATGAGTTGCTATAGCTTTGCCCATTTCTGTGGCTAACTCTTTTCTAATTGAACTCTTGCGGAAGAGCTCAGCTTGGAGTTGCCACTAGTTCCTGTAGGAGCTGCTGCTGAATTTAGTGGTGCTGAATCCCGAGTCTGGCAGCAGACTTCCATCTTCTATGGCTGAATCACTTTTCTAAGTTAACTTCCATCTTGAATGTGAAAAGTTTTCTCAGATAGGTAAATGTTAAACTTCTTTTTTTTCTTTAGGTTGAGATAAGGCATTGAATTAAAAATATTTTTACATTCTATGAAATGAATAGGGTAAGGTTTCTAGCCTCACAAAAACTTAAAAGAATAGCTGTACCACAAATTTCCCTGCCAGTAACTTAACTGACATGTTCTGAACTACAATTTTGTGATGATTTTTCTTATTGTAAAAAGAAATTAATCTTTCTGGATGTCAATGTCTTTCAAAATCAACTTTTTAACAGGCTTAAAATATGCATGAAGTATTTCTTTAAAGACTTTCTTTGCATAATTCATATTCATTATTCCACAGCAAATGTTTCTTTCAAGAAAAAAAAAAAAAAAAAAAGACTTACGGAGAGTATGTTTAGAAATTATGACTAAGTTTAAAAAAATTTAAATATAGATGTGGCCAAATATACTCTCAAACTTCAGGAGCTTCTGAATATGAAATGGATTAAATTGCTGGCATGTTTTCATACTCATTGAACTACTGCATAGCCACCTAAATCTTGGATTTCTTTTTTTCTCAGAAAGGGAAAAAAGGGCTCTTGTAGTGAAAGATTGGTTTGCAACTTCAAGTGGAGCCTGAAAACGAAATTTCTTGCTCTGTGCAGAAAAACCCATATTTTGTCTGATTTGTTTTACTTTCTCTTTATAATATTTTTTTCTTTAAATCTGTTTTTCTCTGTCCTTGCCAGTATTTCTATATCTCATTAGAAATACATTCTTATTCATACATTTTCACATCTCTGGTTAGTTACCCTTCCCTCCAGTTCTACAGAGGAGCCTTTTCATTTTATACCTTTTTCTTAAAGTCTTTTACTTTTTAAGGTCCTATAGTGAAGTCTAAAGTGGAATAGCAGCTAGCAGGCTCCTGGCTTGGCCTCTGAGAAATGTGTACCTTGTTTTTCTTGATTTGCTAATTAAAGCTTCCACTTTTGAAAATACAAAACAGTTAACAAGTTTGAATAGATTTTCACTGGCCAAAACAATAACAAGAAAAACATTCCTTAAATGTTCTAAAAAATTACCTTTATAGTCTAAGATCTTTTCTTCCTCTCTTCTCTTACATCTGGACTATTTTAATATGTTTCTTCCATAACTTTACTACTGTCTCCTTTCAGTGAATCATTTTAGCCTGAATCAGCGTACTATGAAATTGCACTATAATGTTACATTAGGAACACTAAAATTTGCCTCAACTTTAGAAAACAAGAGGAGTATGAAAGAGCCTGAGAAGTGTCAAATTCAAGGTAGATTTTTCTGTATAACAGAGTATCCTCACTGACAGAGTTCATCTGTATCTCAAATCTTTATAAAAATTAAAAAATAAAATAAATTGGCAATTCAACTATGTTCAAGTACCTGTGAATATATTTTTCCCCCAGGTACATCTCAGCACATTCTTAGTTTTCATTTGTAGCCAGGGTGCCAGAGTGGTAAGGTAGACCAGGAAAGTCACTATTTGAATAATAGGTAGTGATGGAATAAAGTTCTATGCCTGGGACTTACACAAAAGGGAGGTAAGCAGTTTATAAATAATCTTTATAAGGGAAGATTTTTGTAGTGTGATTTAGGACAGATGGCCAATACACCTGTTGGCTATGACAATATGAAAAAATTGGTAGATAAGCATTTAGAAAGTCAAAATTATCTCATTTGTTTATATTTTTAATTACTGTAACTCTGTGCAGCACATGCCACATTAGTAACAGGTTAATATAGATAATAAGTTCTTTCTAACGACTTCTCATGCCCAAATTTACTGTTTAATTTAAATGGAAATATAATAATATTTAAAAAAAATAGTATCAGTACTCCATATATTTTCCTATATATGAATCCTATCTTATACTGAAGTATTTAATTAATTATCAGAAGAGTTTTTTAATAGATTACATTCATAATGTAAATGTGATTTAATATTTATCTTCTCTTCTGGCTCAGTGAAGTGAGTTTTCAGAACTTAAGAGCATTTTGTTCATCTGACATTCATAAATAGATGCTGTCACACTTGCGTTTATTTTTTTGTGCAAATTTCAGCTTATGTTATCAGTGCAGCAGAATCTGAAAATGTCTTAAAACTGTGGGCTGTTGGAAAAAGGGAGCTTCTTTTCTATTTATATTTTGTCATCATCAAAACTCTTTTTCACAGAATCAGATGCCTCTGTGTTTCACAGTCCATTTATGTGTATTTTGGCCTTGTTTAGTATAAAACAATTGTCAGTAGACCTGGGAAAACTAAAATTTTATGAGATATCAGAAAGTGAAGAGATTTTGTAATGGTATCCTTATATGCATGTATGTACATATGTAAAAATATAAAAGTATAGGTATGTGTTGGAATAAACACGGTTTTAGTGCATATTAAGTAGGTGTTTAGCAATGATTCATAGCAGCTATGAATATTAACAGATGCTAATTATGTTTCTTTTCCTTATGACAGGATAGATATTTTTAAAGGTTTTTAAGAATTACAATATAAGAAATGGAATGTTTAAAAAAAGTGCTAATACCTGTCTCAGAAAAGAGAAGCATTCTAATGCTTTATTTTGCATTTGTTCATTAGTTTTATTTACTGTTTTATAGTGTTGGTTTTTTTTTCTTTAAAAATTCACCCAAGGTTGGAGTGTCAAGCGGCTTTTCCTCTAAGATACAACTTGTGTATTGGTTCGGGTTTTGTTAGTTTTGGTTTGGGTTTTTGTTTGTTTGACTTTGTGTTTTTGTTTTTGTTTGGTTTTTTTTTGTTTCTTTGTTTTTGTTGGTTTTTTTTTTTTTTAAATAATAAAAAGAACCCCAAAAACATGGCGAACATTAAAGCTTGTCTTGTGCCTTGGAGTAATGGCTGGAGAGATATAAATGAATGCAGTGGCTGGCTGTGAAATCACAACTTAGTTTAAGAATCAAGTAATAGAGAAACAGGATAATTATCTTTAAACATTTTGAATCTGTCTACTCTGTGCCAAAATAGACCCCCTGACCAACACCAATGTCTGCAGAATGGTTTTCAGAGTTGTTATTAAAACCAGAAAAACAGCTTGAGAAGCCAAAACTGTTAAATGGTTCCTTAATCCACAGGTGCTTCCACTTCTCCAACTTTGGGTGGCATTTCAGCTGCAGGCTTTGCCTGTTCCTACTTAACTCTGAAGCAAAGTGTGTTCCCTGTTGCTTCCCTTATCAGCCTTTCCTACTTGGAAAGCCCTATCCTTACCTGTGTATAACACTTCTAGTTTCATGCAATTGTTTTTCCCATCGTTTTCCTGAAGATCAGATACCATCCTGTCTTCAGGTCATAATACTAAGTTGGTAGCTGAGGGTAAGATATGTAGTTGGCTACTGACAGATGTTTGCTGTTGACATTGAGTATTTTTCCTCTTTTGATGACATTCTGTTCTTTTCAAGTTTTGTTTTATTTTTTAAATAAATTTTTAAAAATTGCAAACAATAGGATTGTAGAAAAACTTTATTTTTTTTTTTTTACTTCCTACTATAAATCATGCAGAAAAATGAATGTTGAGGTATTAGGGATGTCAGTTTTGAGGCCAGGCAGTAAAAAAAATAAATCAGTGCCTCTTGCTCTACCACTACCAGCAGATCTTTGTACTTGGACCTATGAATTTGAATAAATTGTGAATTTGCATATGGATTTTTTTTTTTTAATGCTGAAAGAAAAAACAAATTAAGTAATTTTTACAGCCTCTGACAGGATAATGAAGACCTCAGAGCTTTCAGAGGTATCGTGTGGACATATGGAACAAATGAGTAGTTCGTAATGCAAATGAAGCGAGCAGTGGTTTTGTAGTGTTCAGCTACAGGCAATGTATATCATCTGCATTTATTAAAGCCCAGGCATCTGTAGCCATGTGAAAATAAAAAGTCACTTTCTGGATGAAATATATTTTGGAAGGACACACCCCCAAAAAGAGCATTAGAAAAATCTACTTGTGGCCTTGCCATGTCTACTCTTCAGGTAAGAGGTGTTATTTGTCCAGGTTAATTTTAATGGTGCCTTTCAGTTTTTATCTGGTGTTTGCTCACACTCTCATCTGGTATCCTGAGGATTAGAAACTTACCATCATTGCTCTTCATTTTGCTAACAGGAGTCCTTGTATTTCAGAAGGTTAGATCTCTAGCTTAATAGTTAATTTTTGTTGTTGACCTCAGTGACAAATTTTAGACAATCAGTACTTTGTGTGAAATTATTACCAACAGCATCATATCTGTTGATATGATTAAGACATATCTGTCCATTAATTTTGCAGATTCTTTCCCATTGAAATTATGGGTAGGAGAGGAAGTGTGTAAGATTATCTACTGTAGAAACACCTGACATAAGAATTAGCAGTTTCCTCTTTGTTCTCCTATCAGTTATTTGGTATTGTATCACTTCATTATATTTCATAATGCAGTAAAGTATAAAGGTCTTCACATACTAGGCTGATAGAGGGCCAGCAGCATCTCTGTTTCATTGTTGGTCCCAGTAAATGTAATTATCCAACAGAGTTCTTATCAAGAAAGGCCACTTCTCTCACTGGGAGGTGAAATGATATACTTTGCTGTAAAGTTGATCTTGACCTGAATAGCCAGGAAAACTTTGTCTTGCAGTCTTATTCTCATTGTATGCTAAGTGACTGTGAGTGTAAGCTTTGGTGTATGTGACCGCTTTAGAATCTACAAAGTCAGTGAATTCATGGAGAGCACGTTATGCAAATCATGTTGCACTGGTTTTAGACACTCAAATTCAATTATGTCTAATTACCAGCCAGACAAACTCACTGTGTAGTCTTATACCTGTACTCCTAACTTTGTTTTTTAATTCTCCCTATCTTTGCAAAATTATTTTGATCAGGTAGTAAGGCTTCAGTAAGGGTTTAATAAGGCTTTTATTCTTTGAATTAGTGTCTGCATTGTTATTTCAAATATAGGTTATTACTGAAGTTTATAACATCTAGATGTGTCTGTGTGTGAAGTATTGTGATTATTAAACAAAACCTTCCAGATCATTAATGTGTGATTCAGAGGTCATTATTTCAATAAAATGCCCCAGATTTACAGAGTACTATGTGCAGCCTAGAGAGGAGAATTTCTTGCAAAATTGAGAGAAGCACTTTGTAGTCAAAGTTTCACTCACTTTTGTTTTGTGAAGCTGCAGATTATGTGAGTATGTGGAACGAAATACAGGGAAATAACCTTTCTGACCTGTGCTTGTGGAGCAAAGCCATCAGTACAGAGTATAAAATGTAGAGGTTCATCCCAGTAACACTCAAATACAACTGAGGTGGGGACAAAATGGACAGAGCCTAGCACAGGACTGCTGGGGACTGGAGCATTTCTCATAGAAAGAAAGGCTGAGAGACCTGGACTGGTTAACCCAGATCAGAAGATATCCATGGAAACTCATCAGCATGTACAAATACCTGAAGGGTACAAAGAAGACAGAGCCAGGCTCTTTTTAGTGGTGTCCAGTAAGAGAGAATGGGGACAAACTTCAGATGCTGCAGCGGGTTCCTTCCAAACATCAAAGACTTTTTCACTGTGAGGGTGACCGAGCACAGATTGCATAGAGAGGTTGTGAAAGCTCTTTCCTTGGAGATATTCAAATGCCATCTGGATGTGATCTTGTACAAGTGTGTTCCAGGGTGATCCCATTTCAGCAGGGGGGTTGGACCAGATGACCTCCAAAGGTCCCTTCCAAACTCAACCATTCTGTGATCCTCTGTGAACCTCCTAAAATGAACAGCCTGGGTCCTGTCCTCAGGGCAAAAGTCAGATTTATTTCCTTCGTTGGATTACTTAGGGTCATCTTCTGCCATATCACATTACACTGTTTTGTGTATGATGGTATTTAAGATCACACGAGTAACCCTCAGTGAAAGCACAAAATTAAAGGACTCTCTCTCTCCCTACAGCAGTATTTTAAATTGCAAATTTCTGGCTTATTTTTGTGCTGCTTTAATTTGCTGAGAAAAGCTGTGAAATCACCTTGGCTTGAAGTGCCAGTTATACTATCAATCCAGTTTTAGTGTATTAAGTTTATTGATAACTGATCTGAATGGTGTGGAGGGAAACGCCTCTCAATGACAGTTCAGTGGTTTAAGTGACATAGTGGGCAACTTAAAAAATAAGCAGGCATGCTTCACCATAAAACAAAGAACTTCATATTCCTCTTAATTTATTATGTTTTTATATATAGATATTGCATAGCTTGAAAAAGCAAATTTGATTCTTCCAGATTTGTGCAATAGATGTCCTAGTCTCGGAGTCACGTTCCCTAACACCTAATACTGTTAACCATGGAACTTCATCAGAATACCTACACATGGCTCAGAAAACATTTAATCTGAAGCAATTATCAGATTATTGAAGAGCAGATAAGGATGCCTCATTACTACTCATCTAATTATTTCCTAAGCACTTCAACGGCAGCATTTAAGAAAGAGGAGTGAGGAGAGACCAGAGATGAGTGTGGAAATGTAGCACTTCAATGTACTACTTCATTGTAGAAAAGAAGGCAGTGCTGATGCAGTTTTATGAGTATTTGAATAGAATACTGTCTTCCTGATAAATTCACTATTTGAGCTTTAAAAGTATCATATTTATTCATATGTTTTAATATTTTACAAGAATGTAAGCTCATGCAAGGTACAAAATGACCTGAAGGTACATTCTCAGAAACTTTGTTGTTAAGTGTTCAGTTATTTTAAAATTATTTTTAATTGTTTTGAAATGTGTTACAGGTAACAATTTATGCTACATAAGGGCGATTATAATGCATGTAGATATTGTTTTTAATGTGAAAATTAGAGTTGCAAAAATTGAGCTGGGTATTACTAAACCCTCCAGTAACAGCAGAACATTATATACTGTACCCCTCAAAGACACAGCAATTTTCAGAGTTGGGGTAATTGTACAATGACAAGATGTAGGAGAACTTTATTGTACTAAAATTCCAGTTACACGTCAAAAACATGCATCAATAGGAGCTTAATTGTAAGGAGTGTCCAGCTCAATAGACAAGCTCTAGTTTTATCTTGCTGTAACTGTAGAATTTGAAAAAAAAAAAGAAATAAAAAAAAATAAAGGAAATAGGATGAAAATATTTTTAGTGGTGTTACATGGTAAATCTCTCATGCAAATATGTGGGAAACTTGTAAACCTCTGTGGGATCACTATTGAATATGATGACAAGGAACAGAGGATTAATTTTTCTTCACCTGATTCATTATTTGGTAGCACTTTTGAACAATGTGGGTCTTTGTTCCCTTTCTCATGTGTGCATTACTTTGGGAAGGTTTCCTTCTGTCCTCCTTCCTCTAAGTTTCATTCTGGCCCACTGATTTTTCTTTATATGCACTAAAAAATCTGTGAGGAAATACCTATTTCCTCTCTGCAACTGAAACAGCTCCAATTCCTTTAACTGTAATATCTAGAATAAGATGTCCATGACATCTTCTTTTAGAGTTGTTTTTGCAGGACATCAGATTCCAGTGCAAACTTCAATATTTGCCAGCTGATAGATCACAATTAGTGAAGATAGAGCTGGTTTTCTTAGCTATGATAGGAAAGCTGAAGAAACTACATAAACTCACAGCCGGTTGATTTCAGAAGGAAAACTTTGAGATTAACAAAACCAGAAAGTTGAATGAAAAGTACTAAAGCTTTGTGCATGAGTTGGCTGATTTAGCTGCAGCACTAAAGAAAGGGAAGACAGAGCACAACCCAAAGACCCTGATCTCACTTGCAAGAGTAAACTGAATTGTGAAACCACAGTTTTGGAGTGCCACTGCAGGCTAAGGAGAAGGTGGACAAGAAGCCATAAGGGTTTTGATAGGCAGCCCTTCCCTTCAATTATTTCTGAAAATTACTTCTGGGAAATCACATGTTAATAACAAAGCAGAAAATTATTAGTTACATAGACAAGGGATTTTTCTTTGCTATTTCATATCTTAGTTTTAGGATGGGGATGAGCCATTTGGTGTATGCAGGACACTGGTCCTGATGTCATAACATCATATATGGAGAGCTGATAATCTACTAAGTCCTTTATTTCTTACAAAGTGTCATTTATAGTTAGTCTTCTCATTATTCAAAATACTCACAAGCCACAGGACAACAACAGTAGTGCTGAATGTGAGCTAATAATCTGTGCTATGAAATAGGGCTGCTAACTTGAGTTCAGATCTGTGAAAATGCAGGCACAGAGCTCTCCAGTATCTGTCAGTATTGGAACATGTAAACTGTGAATAAAGAAAAGAAAAAAAATATTTATTGCTTGAGTACACAAGAGACAAAATGTTGGAGGGAAAAAAAGGAGGAGAAGAGTGACAGGAAAAATAAAGAGGAAAACAAGATGCTTGCAGAACCTGCCTTTAGAAGAATAGAAATGAAATATACCATATTATAGAAAGAGTTAGAAAGCCAGACTAAAGTTAAAATTAGGGAGTTGTTCTCTGTGGAGCTCTGTGGCTCATAAGCATCGATAGATGCTTATTAATAGTGAAGAACTTTGCCAAGGTACATTGCCAGTTAAGTAAGGGGGGGGAGAGGTACACCTGACAGATGAAGAAAAACCTGATACCTTCAGCTGGTGAAGGTTGGAAAAGGTGGAATATTCAACCCGTGCTGCTTCTGGAAAATCCTTCTCTGCTTTGCACATTGGTCTGCTTTTCCCCTACCGTGTCTTTCAGTTTATAGGAATATTTTCAGACTGAAACATTGTGTGTTTTAGCAGCAAACAAACATGCTGTTGCTGCAGCTGAAACTCTGGTGCCCTTGAAACTGATAATGTTCATTTAGCTGAAGGGAAAGAAGAAATGAAATTAGGACCTTTGTAGTCTTTCATACTTACTCTTTTCTGTGTTTGTGTAGCATTTACTCTTTGAGGACTCCTGCGATCTTAAGAAAGAAGTATTTTAAATCAATATATTTAGAAAATACAGTGAGCAATCGGTGTGAGTTTTATTTCTGATTCCTAATTTGTAATAGGAATCAATTATTTTATCCTTTTTGCCCGTAAGATGGTAGAAATTTCTTCTATGTCTTTACATTTTGAAAAATTGTAAAAAATATCTTAATTGTAGAAAAAGAAATTTTTCCGCAGGCTTTGCCTCTAGATGGAAATGCCTTATTTCTTCAGCTATCAACTTGTTCTGTTTCTTTCTTATATCTTGTGTTATTCTGCAATGGGGATTAAATATCACATTTTATCAATATTTGTAGTGTTTAAATGCACTAAAGATCTTTCCACATGAAATATAATCTTAAATTTGTATTGTTCCTTGAAATATTTATGGCTCAGATCAGCTTACTAGCCTACGTCCCTGATATGAAGCTACTTAAATAGGAGATGCACACAGAATATATAAAAATATATTTTGTGAATTATGTTTACTAACGTTTATTAAAATTTTAGACATATTTTTGATGTCTAGAAAAGTAAGAAACAATGCTCTGCAAGAGACATTTGTAAATTGTCCCCTGATGTGAAAATAACCTCTTTGCAGTTTTTGCTGCCCTGGTTTCATTGACAATTGTTTCTCAGATCCTTCTTTACTCCCCTTGAGAGCTTGAGTTCTCTTTGTTTAAAACTGAAAGGGATGAGAAGAAGGAGAAATGTAATATTCTTCTTTGAAAACATGTCAGCTTGATGATTTTTATCCTTACATTTCTAGGTAGATTTTGCAGTGATGCTTGAAAAGTTTTCCTATGTTACTAGGTACGGTACAAGCCAAAAAATGGAACAATTATGGATAAATATTCCCCAGAAAGCTTTTTATGGTACAATATCAATATTTAAAGAAGATATACTGTAATAAAATGTATTATGCTTAAATTACACCGTGAGATTTTACATGCTTTGATGAATTTTTTTATTTTTTTTTAAGAAAAAGTGAATCTGTGTAGTGTGTCATGAGAGAAAAGGAAGGTTAGAGGATAAGTTTTCCCTGCTATTCCTGGGCTTCCTCAGGCTGAACATTAACAACGTGACTAGCAGTGCTAACACTAGCAAAAGAAAGTACCAAAAGAGTGACATTTGCATGTGAATTTCAGAAGGGAGTTGTGTAGATTTTCCTGTTGTTCCCCAAAGATGGCATATCCTGCCAAACGGTGCAAACATTTAGTACCAGCAAAGGTAGGAGAGCTTTTTATGCAGTGAAACTCATTGGTTTGCATACTTCTTAATTTCTTGTGTTTAATAGCATAATAAAATTCTCCACCAGAGGAAACATTTTCTTTTAGACTCTTTTAAGGTATTACTCAATGACAGAGTAACTGGAAGTGAGAAAACTGCCATAGCCTAAAAAGAAAAGAGTTTTCCAGTTGCTGTCTTTGAGACTTCTCTATTAATAAAAAACAATCAGGATGAATTTTTGCTGTGGTATAACTCAAAGCTCTTTCAGGTTGCTACAGGTTTTAATGCTTAATACCAGTTAAGTATTTCTAAATAATTTGCTGTTTGGTCCCTACTGGAGCATTCAGATAGACTGTTGCCATTGCACAGTTAGATAGCCATAAGCTCTTGAAAAGACAACTAAAGAAAGCTTGAATGGATGCCCTTTAATTTATGAAAGAAACTTTCAACACTGTTTTTTGTCTTTTTCTGTTTTTTTTTTTCTTTCTGAGGTTTGTTTTTTTTGTTGATGTTGTTGTTGTTGGGGTTTTTTTGTTGTTTTTTTTTTTTAATTTCCTTGCTGTCTTTGCCACAGGATGCAGATATTCAAAGTACATAAAATTCTTTATTATTCAGTAACTGTAAAGAAACCATTTATCTTGCTTAGAGACTTTTAAAAAACACACCTACAATTCAGTCCCAGCTATTGCTTCCAGCAATTTGTAATGCACACGTTTTTGTTAGACTTGTATGTAAATGGTGAAATCCATCATATTTGTGTCTCAGGATTTAATATGACTGTCATATGCAAATTATTTAAAGGAAATGTAATAGTACTTTTTAAAGGAAGTATTTCTTTTTAAAAAAAAAAGAAATTGAGCACAGATGATTCAAGGTAAGAATAAATTACTGTGCAAGAGAGCAATGGATTTGAAAGCTGATTGTTAAAGACTTTAGAATTACAAGCTTCATAGTTAATTTGACAAAAAGTTCTCATAAGATTATCCTAGCTTGGGTGTAGCATTTCACTAAACAGATCCATAAAGAATACAACTTTTTCAGTGATGGGAAAGAAAGGTACCTCACTGAAAATCACTTAAAATTGCTTTTGTTGTCAGAATGTTTTTACTGTTTTCTGTTTGAAATTACTATCTCTTGAATATATTTATGTTCATTTTACTATTTTAGAAATATATTATATCAACTCACATTAATTTCTCCAAAGAGATTTATTATGTTTTGTCAAATAGCTCAGCAAGTTCTTCAGAAACATAATAATAATACACAATTAATGAGAAACGTCAATACAGCTCTCTAGTGCATTCAGAGAATGATGGAGTATTTAATCTTAAATAGGAAAAAAAAAGATGTGGAATGGAACGATAGACAGAGCTTTGATCCTTTAATATTGTTCAGATATGCACGTTAGAAGAAACCCTGGAAATCTTTTCTGTGCTCTAATTTCATTGTATTTGTATGCCCACAGCCAACTGAGCTTTCACTGTGTCCTTTCCCCACCATTTTAGTCAGAAGGATCTGAGATTTAAAATTAAAAGAAAAAGTTAGTAATTCATTTTGAGGCAGTTGACTGACAAAACTAATTAACTACTCAAAGACAATCTACAAGGATAAAGGCTCTAAAACTTGAGAGAAAGAAAACAATGCAGAGTTTCTTGGAATCCCAGCACTGTCACAAGAGCACTCTATTTTCAGACAGAAATTCTGAATAAGGTTTTCTATTCAAAATTGTACTTCTACTAGAATTTAATTGTAAAAGTAATATATATAAATAGCCTTTTATAAAAGCAATATTTAGCACAGACAAAGCTTTAATGAATTGCCTGTCTCCTAAGATCTAATTAACAGCTTGACAAAGTGCACTCTCTCTAAAACCATTAAGAAAAGACGTCCATTCTGCTTTCTCAGATTGCATCAATGACTAATGAAATTAATATTTTACTATTTTTTTAAGTTACCATTTTCAGATTTATATAGTACACCCTTTAAAAAAATCTTTATTTCTATAGGGAGTAAAACAAATTACTAATTCAATATCTGCAAAATAATTTGTTACAAATAAATAGAGGTTTGTAGAGCTGCAAGTGAGACAAAGACCATAGTACAGACCTGAATCAGACTGGTTGAGCTTCATATTGAATGGCATCCTTTTATTCCAATTATCGTTTCATTAATTCATACTTCTATAGTATTAAAAAATAATAACATTTTACAAGAAGTAAACCAGATGTATTTAGCACATGACCTGGTAACACCAGGCATATAATGTCAGTCTCCTACCACAGGTATCCCTTCTGCTTTTGTCTCTTAAGTTAGCAGCCAGTGAAATAATGCATTTCAGTATGTGTATGTCAACATCCACAAAATCAAAAATATGAAAGTCATAAACTGCGTTTCATCTTCACAAGTAGCTTCAAACAATCTTGTTGACTGTCTACTGACAAACTGGACACCATTACAGACAAAGGATATATTTTAGCTGTAGAATCCTTAATAATAGAATTTCTCTAAATATCTCCATTTCAAATGCAAGTAACATTTCTTTACCCCTCTCCTAACTGTACCTTGATTCCAATAGAAGAGAACTATAGTAGTATATTACAACAAATATTAGCCATTTGGTTATTTAAAATTATTTCTTTGAAATGATGATTAGCTGGACATCAGAATAAGGCTAGTGGAAGGTGTTTCTATTTAAATTAATTCCCAAAATAAGAAAAAAAGAAAACAAAGGCTCAATTGATACTTTTTGTACATTTCTATTTCAGAATCCTGTGGTGGTTTTCCCCCAGTGTCCACGCAAACCTCCAGGCTTTCCAGAGGGAAAGGAAAAAGGAGAAAAGGCAAAAAACAGCTGAGAGATAATGGCAAAACAAGCTCAGAGTAGCTAAATACTTACATTTATTACTAACAAGAGAAGAACTAAAAGCACTAAAACTAAAAAGTAAGAAATAAATCAGTCTTAAGAACACTCCTCCCACTCCTCCCTCCCTCCCTCCATTCAAGAGAGCAGGGAATGGGAGTTTTGCAGGCGGCTGTTGTTGCTGCCATTGGCCTTGTCCTGTGGGTCACTCCAAGGGGTGCAGTTGGCTCTCTGCACCTCGATGGTCCTCTGTGAACTGCAGGGGGACAACCTGCTCCACCACGGTCTTCATCACGGTCTGCAGGGGAGCCGCAGCTCTTAGTCCTTCCTATGCTCCCATGGGGTCCTCAACAGACTGTCCATCACGAGTCCAGCCCCCGGGCAACACTTCTACTGGGGGAAAAAACCTGTTTCAGGTGCGTCTCCTTCTCCAGGAGTCATGGCCTCAAGTCTCTTCCAAGATCTTCCTCCATGCTGGGTCTCCTACAGGGCAACAGCTCCTTCAGGCATTCACCTGGTCCTCCAAGGGCTGCAGGGGAGGTCTGTGCACCCCAAAAGATCTCCATGGGCTACAGGGAGAGGGGGGAGTGGGGAACAGCTTTCAGTTCTTCCCCCCCCCGTCCTGCTCCAGCATAGGGTTCTTCCTTCGCCTCCTCCTGCTCTTCCGACCTTGGTCTCTCTCTGTCTGCCTTGTTATCTCAGTGCTGGAATTTTCAACTGCTCAAACATTCCAATTCTTGAATATGTATCACAGAGGTGTAACTATGATTTTTAATTGGCTCACCAGGACAGGAGAAGCTTCTAGCAGCTTCTAACAGAAACCATCCTGGAAGCACCCCCCTTCCACTAAAATTCAGCTACAGAAAACCATGACAAATCCCAAGACCAAACTGCACATTCTAATATGCATTTACTTCTGTTTTATGACACGTTACCACTTGATGCTCAAGCTATGAGAAACAAAAGATGGACAGACAACAGGGGAATGAGTAAATTAGTTCTGAAACAGTTATTCCTATATAAGCACAAAACTTCAAGTGTCAATGAAATAACTCTATCCAATCATTCATTATGTCAAAAGCTAGGCAGCATTGCTAACTAAATTTTCTTCAAAAGGTGACAAAATTAAATAATGGACCTATTATAGAAATTTCTATTTACTTACTTTATAGCAAAATTCACTGTCCAAAGCAACAAAATAGGTGGCTAATAAATAGCAATAGTTTTAGTATAGAGTATTCACTCTGCTTTTAAAAAAATTAAACTGCATTAACTATGTAACATAAAAGCTTGTTGTCCTACCAGTCCTATTTATTTACACAGCCTAATAAGGACAAGTTTATTAGGAATGAAATCACTTAATAGTTGCATTTACAGCTACTGTGAAGTTTTTCCATAAATGAGAATTACTACCACTGCTTTAGCTCGTGCATTTATTTTATGTTATGATGCTTTCTCAGGAGGAACTTCTTGTATTTGTTTAGTCTTTTTATTTGTACCTGTAAATAATGATTATTTCAAAGAATCTTTGCACTTATTTGAGAAATCTAATCTGTTCAGAAAACTATCCTTCCAGCTAGAGATGGTTATTTTAAAGTGAAGAGTAAAATTTTTTTTTATTATTGAAGTAACTATACTTTAGCCTTTCTTGGAATGCAACCAGTAAGTCAAAGATCATTCTTCTAGACTGATAATTCAGACCATTCCATTTTGAAATGATCATTTGTACTGTTATTTCTAGCAACTTAATTCTTTTTCTTCTGGAACTACACTGACCTAAACCATTATTTTGGCAGCTTTCTATTACTTCTGTGTTTTTGTGCTTTGGTTGTTATGTTAGTGCTCACAAGTAGAGAAAAGAATCTCATTTTTCTAAGGATTCCTGAACTATATCAGACTAGTTACAACTTGAAATACATTTTTTTTCATTATATTTCCAAATTCTTATTACAGTTTACTTTTCCTGCACTCCATAGAATCATAAAATGGCTTGGATTGGAAGAGATCTTAAAGATCATCTAGTTCCAACCCTCCTGCCATGGGCATTTGCCTGGCTTTATAAAACAGTAACCTACCTAACAGTGACAATTAAATAGAGGGTAATGAGGCTGATACTGAAGAACAGTGGCAGATCATACTGTGAGAATATTTACAGCAGCATTGCCAAAGCCTTGAGAATTCAGGGAGAAAAAGCGTATCTTATTGGAAAAAGGGAGTCAACCCAAGTAAATGATCTCCAAAAACTTTGACTCTCAGAATACAGAAAATAGATTTTTAAAATCCTCTTGGCTTTTTTTCTTTCCACTTCAGGGGTATACTTTTAACAGTGTCTGCCACCTCAGCGATCTGATTTGGATGGATTTTCGTGTTCAATACTGTCAATTAGCAAGTTGAAAAAGAGGACAGCTACAATCAGGAGACAGAGAACGACTTCAGTGACAGCAAAAATCAAGATTAAAGAGAACCCAGAAATCACAGAGACCTCACTGGAGTCAGTGGAAATGTCTGAAAGACTGGAAATATGTTTTCATTTCAAAGAAAGAGGATATTCTCTTATGTGTATATCTATGTATGTATGTATGTATGTATCTATCTATCTATCTATCTATCTCTCTATCTATCATTCTATTTTCTCCATACTCTTCATATTTTTAATAAGATGAGAGTGGAATGGGTATACTAGGCTCTTGCAAACCTTAGGAGCAGGGGAACATAAACACATGTTTATACTACTACTTTTATCAATGACTGCAAGAGAGAAAAGGAAAAAGAGATGGTTATCTCCCATTTTCATGGGCTGTTAGTGAAAGATTTAATTAACAGCAGCATTGTTGTACAATAAATCAATTAATCTCTCCTGCCCTTTCCCTTATGAACCTTTTAAACCCCCACAATTAATTAATTGAAATCTTTTGTCACTTACTCATTGCCCTACAACCCTGAATTATCCTGTGATGCAATAGAGTAAAAAAATAATATTTTTCTTGCACACAAGATGACCCTTCCAGCTTGAATTAATTTCTGGTAGTTTCTCAGAATAATTTGTAACAGACTCTTTGCTGCTTAGTTTGAAATTTGGAGGGACTGATATGCTTGTTGATGAGAAAGATATATCTATAAATGTATCTAATTTATATATTATATAGTCATATATAATCATACAATGAGAGTTGTAATATCAATATACAATATACAATACACATTTTACCCCCCTTTATCTTTCAGCACACGTCCTTTGTACCACAGTCTTGCAAATCAGATCACAGGGGAAGAAACATCTGTGCTGGAAGTGCTCCTGTGAAGAGGACAACACTGACTCAGGGCAATTCCTTAATTTTTGAAGTGTGGGAATAGCATAACCATATTTTACCTCATATTTCTCACATATCAAAACACTCATAAGTGTTTGAAGTGGAAGACTTATCTTAATGCTGCATATTCAGAAGATAATCTGCTTAAAGAACGAAGCAGGAAGTAAAGGGATGAGTATCTGACTCTTGCCTACTGTAGGGTCTTAGACGTCCTTGAGCTCAGCCTTTGGTTGTTCACTCAATTACTACATCTATAAAAATAGGTCAATAAATCATCAAAGTTAATTAGGATATGTTGGATATCTGCAGAGAGAAAGTGCTGTTATTAATAGCTATCTTTTATGTTTTACCTTCTTATTCATGGGTTAACATGCTAAACATGTAATTTCATATTATACTAAAAGTGTTTTCCACACTTACCATAGTCCTGTCTGAAATCCTGTTGTGAGAAAACTGCAGCCAGGTGCTTCCCAAAGGTCAGCAGATGCTTAAATTACTTTTCTACCATTAAGGTGATATTGATTATATTCTCCCTACTGCTTGATGTTTTCTGTGGGTAGGGTTAAAACATATTAAAATATAAAATAAAAATTCAGGAATGAGTAATACATATTTATAAGAAATTCATATTATTGACAAAGTTTGTTTTGCTGACCCTATTTATAAAAGCACAGGTGTGTGATAAAAGCTTTTGGTTTAAATTATAGGCTCCTTAGATTTGATTGGGCTGCTCTTTTCTTTTTCTTCTGCCTTTTACGAAGCACATTCCATATTTAACAAATTATCTACTAAAAAATAATCAAGATGTTCTAAAGTATTCAAGTTGCCAAAAGCAATCCAAAGACTTTCAGCTTGTCTTGGTTTCAGTTGTTGTCTGAAAAGCACAGAACAAATTTTCGTTTCACCATCGTAAATGCACTTTGATTAATATTGTATACTGCATTTTCATATGGAGATTCCAGATTGTGTCCTGAAATCTGCAGTGAGGAGATGCTGTTGGGAAGGTCTTGGGAAAAAAAAAAAAAAAAAAAAAAAGCCAAAACCACTGATGTTTTTCTATCAGAGAACTACAGCAGTAAGTTCTACCTTGATGTAAGCCAGCACCTGAACTTGCCTGTGCCAGTTCCAAAGCACGTCCTCCTCCTTCAACATTCCCTTCTTTTCTTGTGGGGAATGCTGTAACATAGAGTAGAGGAAAATCTCTTTGACAAAGATAATTTGATCAATATTATAAAGGCCCTTCCTTCTGCTGCTTGCCTAATCTGCACTCATATCTCTACCAGAACGAGTTATTCTTTCCGATGTCCAGAGTACCTCCTCTCAGCTAGTGAATACTTGGAAAGGAATTTCTCCTGAAAGACTGGCTGGAAGTACAAATGCTGAATGGGACTAGATAAATGAGCATGACTGTTCATGAAGTAACTGGGTAAAAGAACTCCAGCAGTCCTGTTGAGCTGGAGTTGCCGGCAGATACAGACAGCCTCTTAACTTTCATGTGAAAGACAAGTTTCAAACTGAGTTCATCAGGCGGTAAGAAACCTGTTTCCTCCTGGTTGTCAGAGAGTCAGAACAATCCACAGTGTCTGTGACTACTCCTAGGACTGTTGAGCTAGAATGTACTTGAAAGATAACGTGCTAAAGCATGACTTTTATCAACGGAATTGTGCTCACTTTTTTTTTTTTTTTTCCTATAGTATAGGATAAAAATCTAAACACTTTGTTAAATATGCATCTTTTTCTTGGCACATGGTTTTATCCCTTAAAAATAGAGAGGACTTCTTCACCTTCACATACTTATTGCAGCACTTCATACTTATGCTAGTGTGAATTTCTCAATGATGAAAACAAAAGTAAATAATTCTAAAATAAAGTGGTTTTCAGACTAATTGCCTAACTTAAGAGCAATGCATTAATAAAAATGCTAAATTTTTGCTAATTATTGAGAAAGGATATATATGTAAGTAAGGACAAATAGAGATTTCGTTCAGAAAGGTGACAGAAGTGCTTGATTTAAATGTTAGGCATATTATTTTTTCCCCTACAAGAAGACAATTTTAGAATATTAGACATAGGCTTGCAGGCTGCCACATTTAAGACCAAGATTTTAAAGCAATAAATGAAAGTCTGATAGTGTTCTTTTCCAGAAAGCTTGCAGCATCCTGCCAGGTATTATCCTTGTCTTAGCAAAAGGAAATTCAAAGGATTATTATGGGGATAACCAAGTTGGAGCAATCTGGAACACTCTTGAGAGCTGAGAATAAGTATGAGGCAGCTGAACCATTAAGAAATCGGTATTAGCCAGTGTAGGAAGGGGGTGTGTGTTTATTTTATTGTTTTACAGCAAGTTTGTGAGCCTGCTGGTTTCTATTCTTTGTGGGTTTTTCTTTTAATTAGATCCGTGTTACTATCACTAAAGATACTGAAATAAAAACGCTGCTTAAGCAGATGTTGTACTAGAAAATGGGTCCAGTTCATTAAATGTATTTGTTTCATTTAAATGATTTGCTCTAATTGTCAAAACAAAATTCTTATAGACAAACCCAAGACCAATACAGATATGAAACTTAATTCCTCATAAAAGCAGATATATTTCATTTCTACAATTTGAAACTAAGATACTACAGTTGATTAGTGGTGAACTCTGTATTTTTTTTTAATTATTCTTTTTATTCAATAACCATCCATCTAAGGAGGAGAAGGGGCATGAACAGTAGATTTATGTTTATATATGAAGTTACTGGGGAAGGAGGGAAAAAGAAGTTCTAAATTGCAGAGTGTTTCTCTCTTGCCTGATTTGTTTGTAATACCTTCAAGACAAATGTACCTCTTTTAATTTGTTGTGAGGCAGCTTCCAGCACCTTTGTAGGTTCTTGGTTTGGTTTTGTTTTTCTTTTTTAAATTTTGCATATCTGAAACTAATGATATATTTTTCCATTGGATTCTTAACACTTCTGTTTTTGTTACATTTGTTATAATGCTTTGAAGTATTTTTAAGGCAGTCTTAAAGAGAAATTGGATTTGATTGTCTGTACTATGATATGGCAACACTGAGCACTGTGATGAAATGATATCCCATGGACCTAACAGCGAGCCACAAACAAAATCTATAGCTTTCACTGTACTTTTTTTATGTCATAAGTCTCAAATAACTCCTGTTGGGAATAGTCAGCGTGAATTTATCAAGTGCAAATAGTGCTTGAGCAACCCAATCAGCTTTTGAGATGAGTTGATTTGTTCTGTGGATAAAGAGAATGCAATAAGTCTGTTAAATTTGATCAATGTACCTGCTCTTCATTTAAGTCTCCCTTGGAAATTTTATGTTGCCATGATATTCAAACTGTCTTATTTGTAGAAGCCATTCTATGAAATACTCTGTGGTGGCCTAAGGAATATTTTTAACTTTTTATATATTTATCCTCTTAGCCATTTTTTTCCCCCCTTTGGTTTTCTTTTGGGGATGCAAAACTAAGATTGTTAATATTCATACCATTGTTCTTGAACTTCAGGAGAGAGTTTTTGTTATTTTATAAAGGTTGTAGCTTGAAATTAATTTTGAATGAAGTTTCTTCTAAGCACTTTTCTTAGTAATAAATATTTTTGACATCTTAAAAATATCTCATTATTGTTTGTTCATCAGAAATCATGAACTAATGTAGGCACCATAAGATAATTAGAGTCTTGTAGAAATATGAAATTGAAGGTCCTTAATGTGATGATATGAGAGAGCTGGAGACTGTGTTATATTTTTTATCACCTTTTACCTTTTTTTTTTTCCCCCCTTGTATTGCTTTATGCAAGAGCTGAAACATCTGAATCTAACTCTCAAATGTGTTTTTATTTGCAATATGTAACAACAGCAGTATTCTGTAATAATATCCTAGGAAAGCTTTGCTTCTCTGTTCAATCAGTTTTCTTGATTTTATTGTCAAGTTCAGTCTTCATGTAAAATATCACAGTGAATTTCTTTGTAACCAGCTGAGATATAACTGCCCGTTCCAATGGGGATGAAAGCAGACTTTGGAGATTGTTTGCCCCTTATTTTGTATTTAACTTGTTCTTCAACAACCTGTCCCCACAGCTGCCTCACTCCACCACCAGAGTCCTTAATCTTCTCCTTCTGCGTATAAGCAACCATTCATTGAAGGGATATTAGTGATGATATAATAAATTTTGGCCTTTCAATCTTGAACTTTTTGAGCAGTCTGTAGCCTAGAAATCACTCCATTGGCCATATTTCAAAGTGTTTTTTTGTTGGAACTTGCCCAGCACAGAAGGCAGCTCACTTAAAAGTTAATCAGAAGTGGATATCAACAATTTATATTAGGAAATAAAAATAGCTGAATGGGTCGTAGATTAACCATTGATGTTAAAGTGAAAGTAACAATGATAAAAATTTTGTATTCTCTCCTGGATAAAAAGGTATTGGAGACAGGAACCTAAAAGAGAATGACTGGTTCAACTGATGTCATCAAGCAAAATATGTTTTCAGGATGTATTTGCATTTCAAACAAATGTCATACCTTATTAAAAATAATAAAATAAAAAAAAAAAACAACCAAACCCCAAACCCCTAATTTCACAGTAATTTGAAAACTCTAGTCTTAATTATAGATTATGTCTATAGACATATATAGATTTTGTGTGAAAGGATAGGACAACTGGACATCTTTCTCTGTTCTGAATTGTGCAGGTACTTGGGGGAGGAAGAAAGTCAAGCTGTTTTCAGAAGTATTATATTATATATTCTTCAAATACAAAGTCATAAAATATTCAGAAGTAATTTATTCTTCTTCTTAATGATTATGTGCTTATTATTATTCTATTTTTGGATAGAAAAATGACTCAGAAAAAAAAGTGGTAAGTTCCTGTACTGTGTGGTAGTCTAGAGTTAGCTCTTGGATGGATCCTAGACTTCTTGCATTAAATTTTGTGTGCCCCAAACAGTAAATAAATGTCTGATTTTCCTCCTGGCCCCATATGTGTATTCAGCTCTTTAGAAAAGTTATTTTTTCACTGGTTACATTTGTACTTTACTGTGCAAGACAAATACATGCTATTACTAAGGGGAGTGCCATTCAGTTCAGCTGCTGCTGTTCGGTTTGACAGTGATTGTGAATCAAAGCCATCAGTTGTCACAATTCAGACTAGTTTATTAAGTGATATCAATAGTAATTTACATTAGTGCATTGGGCTTTGAACGGGTGCAACTAAAGTGGTCAAATTAGTTTTTTGTTTTTTTTTTTTTTTTTTAGATTTCTCTATTTTTTGCAGTATCCTCTGGCTGCAAAACTTTAAATCCTGCCTAGCTTACATTGCTAGAGTTTGCAAGAGCTGCTCTAATCTGCAGTTCCCAAGGGCAGGAGATAAATTAATTTTTAATAATAGCAATAAGAATAATAGAAAGGGAGTCTGAGTCTACCATGGGACACATGACATGGTTCAGAATATTTTTCAAATAAGAAAGATGTTTCTGTGAAATCTGGAGGACAGGTGATTACTAGTGGGAACTAGAGTGTTGATTATTAATCTGTCCTTTCTAATAATAAGCCCAACTGAGCCTTGGACTATAGTGATTATAATGGGCACAAAATGACAATTTTTATGTTAAATGCCCACAAAAGCACCACAACTTACAGTATGATGCTGAGCGCAGCTAAGAGAAGCAATAATTTTTGCAGGTCCATTCAACTTCCTAAATGTGGAAGGTAGATTATTCAACATAAATAGCACAACATAGCATTAAAAGTCAATGTATATGTTCCTTTTCATTGTTTTGTAATATCCCATCCTTATTTCTTTTTTCTTTTTTTTTTAGATTTTTTAAAGAGTACTTTTATGAAGAATTATTCTTTGCAAAAGTAACTGTTTCCAAGGGCAAACCTTATCTCAATGTTCAACTACTCAAATCCAGATAAAATGACCGTGAGGATGAAAGAGTTGGAAATGGAAGATTGGTGAGGAGAAAGTCGTTTTTATAATTGTTTTCACTCAAAGACCAACCCAGCAGCTGGGAAATACTAAAAACATAGTTATTGTGGGAAATTTCACAAATTTTTTTGCTATAGGGCTGTCCTCTATGTGCCTTGAGAAGTGGAGTTTCAGCAGAGGATAAGAGGATGTCATGAAAAGACTTAAAACGTTCTTTGAGGGGCCTGGGCCTCTCATTGTGGTGGGGAAAGATAAGAAGCTCAAAGGTTTATGAAACCCAGTCTGGTGAAGTAATGTTCATGGGCCAGGACTGTTATGTAGGTGCTGGGAACTGCCCTCTCACACTTTTTGCTCCTCCTAAGTTTGGGCTGAGCTTAGAAATGTTTCTGTCCCTGAGATAATGGAATAAATCTACTCTTCACACTTCAGCTGTGGATCTGTCTTGGTGTTACCTCTGTATAGTCAGTTCTCACAATGACATATATAGAGATTAGGCGTCATGCCCATGTTCCAGCAACTCGTCTTGATTCCATCAATTTTTATCAGCAGCAGAGGGAGATGGAAAGGCAGAATGTAATTATAATAGTATTAGTTTACAACTGCATATTTTCAATGATGTTTTTACTGAAAACAGCTCTAAGCAAGGTACCTAAATCCGAAACTGGTTAGACTGTTAGCCAAATATCTTTTTTTTTTGGTGTGTGTGTGTAAAACATTTATATGTTTCATTATTGGATTCATCTGAGATGCAGTGAAATAATTAGAAGCAGTGCTTTCTCCTTTTTGTAGTCTGTAGTTATTGTTTAAAATATGTTATTTATTTGAATTATTTTTATATGCATTTGGGATGTTGTCTATTTTTGACATCTCAAATACTTTTTTCAACGTCTGTTTTTGAAATCTGGGATTGTTTTCCAGAATAATCATACAATTATAAACATACATAATAGTATTCACTTGGCTTAAAGCAAATTCAAATTATAAAAAGCAAGTATATTTCTAATGAAAAAAGTCCATATATTGTGGTGTCAGTTTGCCATTGGGTTCTCATTGTGAACAGCATAGCTTTGATGTGGTTAAAGAACAAAACAAACAAGCAAAACCCCCAATTACATAATTATTGTTGTTTGCTGTTGTTGTAAAGAGTTAATTCACTTTACATTTTAATTTTAAAAATTCCCTTTCTGCATCTTGATCAAATCTATTTGAGTTCCTTCTTGGATACTTTCTCTAAGCCAGATTTCTGTTCAGATTTCATTTAACAGTCTTTACATATGCCTCAGAGGGTTTTCCATACTTTTCCTCCATTCCCAGTAAAACCCTTGTTTGTGAGTCTTCCTTATCTGTCAGTCTTATAATAATTTTATGTTGTAGTCTGTAACTAATGTTACATATAAATGTTATAAGTAGCATACTCAATGTTTCATAGTATTTCTGTAAATATTATAACTTTATGATAGTGGAATATCTTAATGCATCTTCTGCATAGCCTGGGGTTTTTTCATTTTATTTGTGTGTATGATAGTCCTAATTTGATGTTTTTATATATCCTATAGTCTATTATGAGAGTAACTTCTTTAACAAAATTTAAGTGTCCAGTGGACAACATTTATGAATGGAGTAAATGTCAGTTGTTTACATTTTAATTATGAAAAACCAGTGCACAAAACCTATGTTGAATGGAGTGTCTTCTGAACTTAATTGCATCATGTAGCTAAATATTGATTGGACTCTTGTTAGTGACAGCAGAACGTGGCCATTAGTTACTAAATCGATTCTTGTTTTGCTTTAGGGATGCTTTATGCTACAGTCGTGATTAAGCACACCTTCCATCTGTTCTGGCTTTAACCAAGTTACATCTGAACCAAACAAGAACCATTGTGAATGTTGGCACCTGTTCACACAAACACAGGCTCTGTCCTAATGTATAAATTTCTTACAATATTGGAGTCTTTACTGGAAAAGTTTGTATGGAATTATAGAAGGTACAAGCCACTTCAGTCTTCCTCATCTGCCAAATTAAGGAGAAATAAACCATATTCTTTCTCCATGATTTTACTTCATTTCTTCCCAGCACATTGTTATAGGATAGTTTGGAAGGATTTGTGCAATTATTTATGAAATTTACCCTGAATATTTTAAAAATTCCATCCTTCCAAATTCCACAAGTGACAACACATCCATAAGCTTTAATTATTTAATCTTTGAATCAGGATGATTCTAATGCTAGTCTCTTAATACCTGACAGATGAAAACAAATCCTAAATTATGTTAGGTCAGGTGAAGTTTGATTCCATGAGAAAGCTCCATATTCTGTAGATGTTCAAGGTGACAGCCCAGACTACCTTGGGACATATCATGCTGTTATGTTCCATGACATCTTTGGCCCAAAAATTGAACAGTATTTTCATCCTTATTCTGAGTTTTTTTAGAGATTGAAATGGTTCCAGACTCTATCACATTTCCTGGCTCAGCATTTTTAGCTGTAACTGTTTCATTTCATTAAAAAGTCTGGCAATAAAAGGCTTTCAGTAA
The DNA here is from genome assembly GCA_013399695.1 of Formicarius rufipectus. Lineage (NCBI taxonomy): Eukaryota > Metazoa > Chordata > Aves > Passeriformes > Formicariidae > Formicarius > Formicarius rufipectus. The sequence continues at coordinate 76,042 of VXAU01002192.1, read as the reverse complement.
AATAAACCTTTCATAAAAAGTCACAAATGGAAGAGAGTCTGTTGTTCAATATGATCAAAGAAAACCAAACATTGGCTTCATCCCCATATCACATTTTATGACTTTTTTTCATAAACTCATTATGTAAATATTACCACAAAACAGCTTTGGTTGTAAAGGACATTAAAGATCATTTCATTCCAACTCCCCTGCCATGGGCAGTGACACCTCCCATTAGACATGGTTGCTCAAAGCTCCATCCAACTTAGCCTTAAATACTTGTAAGGATGGGGCATCTGTGGGCAACTTGTTCCAGTGCCTTCACAGTAAGTAATTTTTTCCTAAGGCGTAATCTGAATCTGCTATTTTTTAGCGTTTAAGTGATCCTGTGAAGCAAAATAAGCTTCTAGGAAAGACAAATACTCTCACTAGGTGATGAAGAAGTTGGGGTTATGAGCAAAATGCATGTCTTTTTCTCATTGCTGTTCCATTGAGTCTGGCATCTCACATGTAAAGGAATCAACTTCTCACATTTTCAGAGGGAATGGGAAAAGTTCAGTCTTTGCATTTATACTGTCCTGGGTGTATCATTACCTTGAAACAAGCTTTTAAGCTATTGGCAGAGCAAAACAGTCACAAGCCAGATACTGTCACATTGCTATGTTGATTAAATCTGATTAAAGAAAGATAACGCTCCCACACACACATTGTGGTTTGGTGTGGAAGCTGTGTGAGTTGTTTCTTTTTTTTTAAAAAACCCAAAGGATTGTGCACCAGAGGAAAAGATTCTGCAAGAGCAGTCAAACTACGTATTAAAACCCAAGGAAGTTGTTTAGAAACCTCTTGCTGTCAGTCAGTTTCGCTCAGTCAAGCTTCTAAACAAAACGTAAAATGTCTTGCAAGGGCCAAATCAAAGTAATCCATCCTGTGGTGAATCAGGGAAGGGTAATAAAGCCTGTCAGATCATTGAAAACTGGGGAGCAAAGGAGGACAAGAGACTTCAGTGAGAAGAAAAAGTAAAGGAAGGCAGGTGCCAAATGTGGAGAATGAGAGCAGGCAGTTCCCAGAGAGTTTTAATCTTCATAATAATTTAGTAATTTGTAGGAAATTGCATATTGGATCACACAAGTGACTTGGTTTGCCTGGTACCCTTCCTTTGGAAGTTTTCAGTTTCGATGACTCCTACAGAAAACCTGGAAATTAAATCAACTAGAAGTTGATGGATGGACTAAGTCATGACATCTCTTAATTAAAAGTGCACTTGCAATTACACATAAAGAGTTTATATAACTATATTTCATTTATGTGTGTGTGTATGTAAACGTGTATATACAGATAGAGTGAACTCTTTACATAATCCTTATACTAAAAGAAAGTAGAATAAAAGGTTTTCAGGAGCACTTCTGTTCCTTTTATCTTGTTGACCACTAAAGCAGTGATCAACTATCAATCAAACTAAGCTGACTTTTGCATATTTCTGCAGTTCTATCTACATTTACACTTTATTCTTTTTGCATCTCCCTCTCTTCAGTTGTATCTACCTCTTTAGCTTTTCATTGTGAATTATTCGTGTAGATATACCAATTTAAAGATGAAACTGCAGGAAGGGTAGAAAAGTGCCTAGCAGATGGTACCTAAATTAGGATGAGTACATTACTATGTCAAGCTTTTGCAACCTCTGTATTTTCACAAGTTTATTAATGCTGACAGAGACACTTAAGAGAGAGAAAAATTTTGCATCACAAATGGGGAAAACAAATAGGTGGGATGGCTCTACTAAACCGACGAATCATTTCCCTGGAGTTTTGTATAAGCTTGTACCTTAAAATGACAGTTCAAAGGTAACAGAATTTTACTGTAATTAGCATAAACAGCTTAGTGTTTTCTTTAATTGCCTACATAAAACATAGTACTAAATTAGAACTGAAATGGTAAAACGTTTTGTTGGTGTTTTTATAACTCTGCATTGTATTCACTTGTATTTAGACTGCTTTTCCCCCCATACTATTTATTATAATTCACCTAGAAAATCAGCACTTTGCAAACAATAGTATGCATTGTTTCTGTTTGTATGATTCTGATGAGTATATATTTAAATATGGAAACATAATACAGAGATAGGAAAACATTCTTTGTTTGCTAGTGGAGGACGTGGGCAATCACTGAAGCATGTGGAAATCCTTATTTGATTAAAAAGCTATAACTATGTTTTTTTAAGAGTAAAGCAAAAAAAAGCTGGTACTTGGAAAGCTCAGGTCTAGTTTCTACTGTTAACATCTGGGTTAGAATGCTAAAAGAGATGACCATGAACAAAGCTGAGAATCTTCTGATTGAGGTCAGTAGAAAAAGAGGCATAATAGTTGTGTTGAGGATGATAAAACCTAATTACTAACATAATACTGCATATATTCCATCTTTGTGGCTTTTTTTTTTTTGAGAGCATTAGAATAGGCTCAGAGCCTCTTACTGCTGTGGGAGTTGCTGAATTAAACTAAACTGAGTTGCAAGTTATGCGCTTGGCATGAATCTACTCTCCTTATGCACATATTTTCCAGTTTAAAAGACAGTTCTCCAACAATAGCATGCAGAATATGATCTCATTGGTAAAAAAAATAGAAAAATAGTGAATAGAGGAAGAAACAGAAAAGGATTACTTTTTCTCAGTCTGTGAAAATGTAGTAAGGAAAAAAAACCACCCAGGCAGGTTGACAACTGAACTTAAAACATGTAATAATAATGAATGACAGTGATATAATAAAATAGACATATTGCAATCTGTACCATTATTTTGATGAGATGACTGATGCGTGCAATGACTTCCTCTGCTGTCTGGTATTTCCTATCAGTGATGTGACCTTTGCTAGACAGGCTGGCAGCTTTATTGAAAGTGAATGTCTAAGCACATATGTAATTTTTTCTCCCATATGGTTGTAAACACACAATTATTAAATGCATTAAAATTAGGGAAAAATACTCATGGTTGTCTTATCATGGAGTTTTTTAAATACTGAGAAACTGAGAAAAATAAGACCATAGAGGGAAAATGTAGTTCATATTAAGCAAATTCGTAAAATACCACTCAGTTTGTGATGCTGGGTGGGGAAATCTGATAATGCACACAGAAAAATTATCCTTTATTAACAAAGTTTATCAGTGAGGGATCAGGCAGAACTTGAACCATTTGCTTTTTTTTCCTTAATTAGTTGTTCAGAAAATGAGAAACATTTGGGTTTCATGACTTCTCCTGGTTTGAGACAGCTTAATAAAATGGTGGACATTAAATAAAATCCTTTTTCGCATATAACCTACTGATAATAGGCATGTGAATAACTCCAGGTGAGCCAGAATTGTGAGGTTTTCATCTCTAAATTTCATCAATATTTTTACTTCTGTCCTATCATCATGCCAGCACATATCTGTACTTTTCCATAAGCTGCAGTTTTTTAATAAGAATAATCTACACTGTAAGTCATGCATAAAAATAAGTGGTTACATTTGGGGTTAACTGTGAAAATTACTTAGTTTTATTTATTTATTCGATGTAGTCCACAGTCATAAATATTTCAAATGTTCATAAAAGTACTTGTATTTGTAGGTACTTCAGAGTCCACTACTATTAACTTGAAATACAGATGTGGAAAAAGAGATAAAACACTTGAATACTCATTATTTCCCATCTTGACTATAAACAGGGAATGTATAAGTGGCTGCCCACATTAAAAAAAAAATATGCATGTCTGCTGAAAATAATTAACAGAATATCTTGGTTTAGATGCATGAAGTCTAAACCTAAGAGCATATTTTAACCATTGTTCCTGTTGGAAGACCATTCTGTTCAAAGTTCAAGCATCAGTATCCATGGGGATAAAGCAAGAGAACAGGGAAGGCGTATCATGCATCAACATATTTTAGCCAATATATTCATTATTGTTTGTTTGACTCTCCTTTGGAAAATTATTCTTTCGGTCACTGCCCTTGAGCCAGTCTGTCACTTTTGTTTGTATGAAATAGTAATAATTTATCCAAAGCTACTCTACTTGACTCTAAGGTTTGTTCACACGCTAACTACTTCACATATTATGAGTGGCAGTGTGGGGTCATTTACTGCTTTTATCTCAGTTTGGGGAGGAATAATGTCTAAATTAAGAAAAATTAGAGATATGCATCATAAAGACTTTTCCATTTTCATTTAATAATCTTTACTTATTTCAGTAAGTTGCTTAATAGGTTCATTTAAATGTTAATAATAATTTCATGTTGTTAGGTGGTTTTGGGGTATAAACATGCACTAAAATACTGTCAAGGAAGAGTAGTCACTGTTGCATTTTATAAGCAACACCAGAAATTAGCAGAAAAAATGTAATTTAATTCCATGTTTTAGGTAAAAGCTGGAAAGGAGTTTTCACAGTACCCCTGGACTCCATTCACATGAGGAAACTTTGCTGTTTAAATGACGTTGTTTAAAACTGTTGGGGTTTTATTTCTTTCAAGGCAACTTTTTTTTTTTTTTGGAACAGCTGTCTCTCTCAACTCCTCTGATATTTCTTCATCTTCCAGAGTGATGCTGCCCTGAATAACATCAATGCAAAAGTTTTGGTAGAATTTTAATTCCATAGGTATTAATTCATGAAATTATCTAGGAGGCAAATCCTTCAAGGTTTGATCAGAGTTGCTTCAATGTTTGCTGGATTTCTGTACCAGTTATAAGAGATGTTCTCTTTTCCTAAAAATATCTGTAAGGAGTGTTAGAATTAGAGCATGGCAAATTTGGAAATATGTAACTAGGAACTTGAGTAGAGGGTGGCCTGATGCCTCAGTTCGTACTTTGTGTTCAGAATTTAGCTTTGATTATTCCAGCTTTCCAGACTATTACTTACTTACCGAGCAATTAAGTAGGATAAAATGTTTTGATAATTAAAATTAAATAACTATAGCATGCTTCCTCCCGATTTCTTTATGATGTTATTTATTGTGTTTTTATGTAATATCTTCCTCTTTCTTCCTTTCTTTCCTATTTATCTCTTCTTTTCCTTGGAGAGGAAGACCTGTATGTGTGTGGGTCCTTTTGTCAGGAAGAGGTATAACAGTTTTATATGATTGCAACCTCCCATCTTACTCCCTTCTCTGGAATACTTCAGAAGTCCCTATTTCCAGTACACAAGTCTTTCAGTGGCCTGGCCTTTTCAAGTGGAATACTATTTCTCATGAGCATTTCCTACTAGATCTACTACTGAACTCAATAATTATATGATCTTTCTGGATAGCAAAATGGGAGCTGACTGCCTCTGAATCTAGCCAAGAACTCAGGAAAATCCAACTTTTAAGTAAGGCTTTACCTAACAAACTTTGACTTTAAGCTCCATACATCACAAAATACTTTTTTGGTCTTGGGCCAGGAGACTCAGCACCATGCACAATCATGTCCTTGATTTGCTGGTGTGCCAGTATATCTCTTAAGGTTAATGTCATAAATCTCTTTGCTGCAGATAATAGGTAGCCAACTCCCTTGACTCTGCTCTTAAACCTGTGAGCAAAAAGTTGCAGAGTTCCCAGAGCATATATGAGTTCCCTCCAGTGATGCCTAGGCTTATTCCAGGAAAAATGATACATCTTAATATCCTCAGGATCTTGTAAATGAAATAGAAACTCTAGCATACAGGCTGCTCATTTTTTTAGGTTTTGTTTTGTTTTTATTTTCCCCATTAATTTCACATATTTTATATACTTAGCTTGAGCAGCCTCTTGATCATACAATTTTACTTCCTGCATATTAAATAGCCATAGGTCCATTATATTGCTCTCTTACACATTATTGAGCAATAAGTTCAATAATTGGTTTCCTGAAGTCTTCAGGAACCCTTGGAACAAACTTATTTATTTTGCAAAACTTAATGTCCAATGTCTATTTTCTAAACCCTACTGTTAAGCTGTGAGTTGCCCCCCTAAATAATGTGATCCTCCAAAGGGACTAGAAATTCAGCAACACCACTGAAGGTCAAAGAATATTTACCTTAGTAAGTACTAGAACCAAGGCTACAGCAGATATTTGCACTATATTTTTAGATTAAAAATTGAATCATGCTATAGAAATAAAGAGGTCCAATTTCTGAAGTTTCACCTGGCAATGAAACAAATCTCTATTTTTTTCCTCTTTTGTAGACTGCCAATATTCTTATTTTTTATGGCAATCAAGACAGCTAGTGTGGATATAAAATCATACACTTAGTTGATGGAATGTTCATTCTATCATAGTTCAAATAAATGAAGAAGAATAGTAGTAAGATTAGTCAAAAAAAATTACATATAAAACATGACAGTAACTGATTTATTGTCCTCCTTGAAGGTACCAGTATATGGAATCACTTTTAAAATTCTCCTAGAAATCTAGTCCTCTCTGCAGTAACATCTCAATTATTTTCCTTTGATATTAACAGAATGAGAACTAACATTTTCCATTTAGTTGGCTGTGAATCCTTTTTGGCCAATGAACTGCTTGTACCTTTTAAAAACGAATAAATTAGATTTCCATGATAAAGTACAAATTGTCAAAAGAGAGAAATAAGACCTTAATGCCCAAAGGACTGAGTGGATATAACTCTGTTGAATGGTGAGTTTTTCCCTTGCTGGCTGTGATGTTGCTTTGTAGTAAACATTATGCTGGCTATAGTGAACATACAGATGTGGGACAGGTTGTACTGTCTGTGTATGATTATCATGAGAAAAGATTAAAAATCTTGCCTGATTTATTTCAGCTTTCATAACAGTGCTTTTATATTGTAAAAGTAAGAATACACAAAAAAATTGCAAACAACATATTTTACATTTTTGTTATTTATTTTATAGTTTTATTTAATTAAATTTTAGAATATAATGCAAGGAAGCTAATGGTTCAGTTGGTATTTATAATTGTACATGCTAGTATGACCAGAGTTTTTAGTGTTTTCCTTTCCATATATGTATTTTCCTTCTGTTTTCCTTTGTGAATCCTTTTCTTTCATTTGCACTGCATTAAGGAAGTAATTATTTTTGCCAAAATGCAGAGACTTGTAGGTGTTTACAGAATACTTAATGTTAACAATTCTGACTAGTTGTCAGCTTTACATATAATCCTGCACAAAAACTTACATTCAGTCCTAATCTTTAAAATAGCAAAATAAATAAATAAATCAGCAGAAATAAGGCTTCTTGTGGTTTTAAGTTAAGTCTAATTTGTTAAGAAACCATTTATTTTACCCTTACACTTACATTTTTTGATTTTGGATTTTATAAATTATGCTGCTTTAATACCAAAGGTACAAGATAAATACATTATGAATCTTCTGCTCACAATGTTTAGAGTTGATAACTGAATTTTTGAAAACAGAACTTTGTTCACTACTAGTAAATTAAAACCTTGAAATAATAGAGAAAAAACCACAGAAAATCTGTAACTAACTAGATTTTTCCACTCTTTAAATTGTTTAGCACTCAGCCCATTCTAAATACTCCCATGTTGAAATTATGGAGAAAGATAAGATAGACTTCAGGTCATTTTCCTGATAATCCAGGCAGTCACATATGATGTGGAAGAGTCAAATGCTAACTCTGCATTCTGCATGACCATAGGTGGTCCAGACATGGGATTTCTGACTACCACAACCTAAATAAATAATCCAACCCCTGGGTTTATGAACTTGATCTTCTTCTTCTTGGTCTAATGAATATTGAGATATTGGTACAGTTGTCCTTTAAGACTTGACTCACAAACAATGAGATGCTTCTGACTAAGAACTGGAACATCTGCTCCTCTTCTAAGGTTCAGGCTGTTAAGAATTTTATCAATTTTTCTTTCCCAAACCTTTTAATGTTTTCATTAAAAATTCTTGAAATTAGTGGAACGTTCCAAAGTGACCTTTGCCTGTCAACAGATCATGTTTTCTGACCAAAACAGAAAACCCTCAAACCCTCTGATTTTCTGCCTCATTCAAGAAAAAATTCTCCTCTAACAAGCTCAGAAATTTAAGAAGACATAAAGCCGTGGCTGATTATCTTATTTTTTTTTATCTTTTTGTTTTCCCTCTCAAAGTCTTGTAATTAATGTAAGTGATACAAATTTAACAGGTTGTCAGAGCTATCTATAGGGAATTTTTTTATTGCTCTAACATTCTACTATCTTGATAAGTTTTTATACATTAATGTTTTCTACCATCCATCTGTCTTTGCTAAGGATGCCTAATTGTGAAAATTTTACACTTTCTGAAAGCTCAAAATACAAGAAAAAAACCCACAAAAACAAACAGCAAAATAAACAAACAGACCAAACCCAAAACAAACAAGACAACATGCATGAAATTTTAGGCTTGATCTTATATAAAGGTGAAAAAAAATCCTTTATTTCTGACAATTGTAAACAGACGTTAATATTTCACATGCTAAATCCATTAATGCTTTTTCTTGTAGACTGGGATACAATGAATTGTTTCCTGAAAAAAATCTTCACTATTTGTAAAGTTCTGTGACCATGTATCTAATAATGATCTGCCAGCTCTGATCCCCAAACCAAACCTAAATTCACACAAAAATATTTTTAAAAAGAACTCCCTTTCTTTTTTATTAAATTACATTAATTTCATGCCACTGGGCTTTAAGTTCTGTTCCTTTAAATTGCTATGTAAAAAGGCACATGGGCATTGGGTCATTGAGACTTGTTTCTGCTGATGTCAAAAGAATTTCTATGCAGAACTGGAAAAAAAACCCAGCTGAAATATAGTAGTATAAAATATAAATAGGCAAAATAAGCACATTAAACTCTATAAATAGTAGTTAATTATACTGGGGCTTGCTTTAATTTAATTCAATGTGCCTCTCTGGCACTAATGACCAGAAACTTTCTGGTTTTAAGGTCATTTTACGGTTTCTATAAAATGGTAATGTTCCATTTAAATTGTCGCTGCAATTGCTCATTCTTGTGTTTTGTAGGGTTAAACCCTCGGAACTGAGGGATAAAAAAGAAGTAAGATTCCTCTTATTGTAAGCTTTGGCCAGTAAAAATAATAATCTTGAGATAAGAGAGCTAATTCCCATTGTTTCCTCTGGAGAATGCAATTCCATATCATCCAAATGGTCTTTACCCCAGAAAGAGGTTTCAATGGAATGAAACATATAATAGTTAATATATATTTTTTTCTAAATTTTCTTTCAATTTCCCATTGTCCCTAATCAGATTTTAAACTATGAGACAGAAAGTGCCATTGTAAACAAAACCCTAGTAATAATTAAGCCTGTAAAGAAAGTACATCTGAGAGTGTAAATTGACAACAGCTCAGTTAAGCTTTTTTCTTTTCTTTTTTTTTTTTTCCCCTCTCTCTCTTTATCTTTATATGAAGTATCACTTCCATCTAGTGTATGCTAAAAAGAATATTTTTCTGGTGTCACATGTGCACATCCAATAAAAGTAGGAGGATGAAATTCCCCCAATATGAGAGAGTTGGCTCAAGTTCATGGATAAAGTAGAAAAAAAACTCAGACTCCTAAAACTATTGCCAATAGTGGACATGAAAAAAGTGTAAACATCAAAAATAGACACAGATACAGCAGAGAGTAACATTTCCAAACAAAATCTAAAGCTCAGGTGAGCTCATATTTGTGCATTATGGCTTATTAAATACTTTGGCTTTTTGCAAGTAGAATTGGAAGATTCACTTTACAGAAAATAATGTAAATCTTACTTAAAACCTGGCAAAAAAACCAAACCAAACCAAAACAAAACAAAAAACCTTATGCAGTTGCATGCTAAGGCATAAAAACAAGCTCTTTTGGAACTTTTGTAGCTATGACAGGGTGGGGCTGAATTGCTACGGCAAACCATATTAAAAAAACCCCAAACCTCCACAAAATAGCTCTCAAAGCAAAAAGCAACAAGAGAGGACATCCCATGATTACTATGGACTTCCACATATTAATTTCTCAGCTGGAAAAGGGAAATACAATTTAGAAATTTATAGCTTTTCACACTGTTCTAGGACCTAAATGTTAAGTACATACAAGGAGTATAAATGTATTCAACCAAGCAGTCAAGTGTAACAACTCTTTTAATGATTTGAAACACAGTAAGATCCAGAATGCTTACTATAATATATTATTCTGCAATTCTAAAAGCTGCAGTCCAATTCAAAATTATTAGCAGACAGAAAGTTTGTCAGAATATAGTCATTCCACAGTATTGTTCCAAGGTGCTTTTCTTCACTTCCAGTTTGCAGTTTCACTCTTCCAGATGATTCACTCATTTTGGCTTGAATGTAAATAAAGGTGAATCTATTTACACTTGACATTTTGAATAATCTTATTGTCTTGGACACAGGTGAAGGAATACAAAATTCAAGAGCAACTGTAACTGCAAAATTTAGCTATTCATTCTTCTGAGGACTGACAGTAATTTCTTTGGGGAGGTCGTAATTTTTTTTCTCATGTCTAACTGTTTCCAATACCATTGTGAAAGCCCTATTGATTCGTTTCTCCTTAAGAAACTGAAGAGATAAAAAGTTTGTTTATTTAAAAATCATAGAATTGACTGTGTTGGAAGAGACCTCCAAGACCATCAAGTCCAACCCTTGATCCAACACCACTGTGATTTTTAGATCATGGCACTGAATGCTACATCCAGTCTCATCTTAAAAACCTCCAGGGACGGTGAATCCACCACCTCTCTGGGCAGGCCGTTCCAATGCCTGATTGTTCTCTCTGTAAAGAATTTCTTCCTAAGTCATATCTAATGTTGGCAAGTCCATCCTCACAGATTTTTTTTCTGTGGATCTTAGGTCTAGCAAAATTTTGCTATGAGAACCAGGCTATTTTTAAGAGGTTCACTAGACTGAAGAAAATGCCTACACCAGGACTTTGCTCTACCCCCAGGTTCCTACGGAACTTGGCATTTTCTAGGTAAACATTTCTTTTTTTTCCCCTCTATGGAGTCATGTATATATATTGCTTCTGAAGGTTCTGTTTACAAAGTGTGATGGGGATTTTTGGGTAAAGGCTGACATTGCTTTACCTCAGCCATTTGTCTTTCTTTTTCTTTCCTAATTTTTTCTCATGAATAAAATAACCCTTCATTGTATTATATATGTCATTATTTTGACACAGTAAAACTAACACAAGGCAGAAAAAAAGAAATCCCTTTAGCAACTGACTGCTGCTGCTTTGTGCCCAGTCTTGCCTGACTGATCAGCCCTGTGTCAGAACTCTGTCTGCAGATGTCTCCGACAGGTGCACACGTTGGTAGGACTGAGAAGTGAAGAATTTGAAAGTCCCTTTGCTGGAGAGAAGCCCATTGTTGCCTTAACTCCCATGAGGTCTTCCATGGCATCAGTGTCAACGGAGATCTAGCTGGAAAGAGAAAGGTTTTCAAACAATCTGGAGTCTCTAAGAATAGATTTACTCATCCTTCTTTAATTCCTCTGCCCATGATGGAACTGTAGTGATGAAGCATGACAGTATGGGAATATGAAAATGCTATTGCAACTGTAGAAATTCAGACCAAAATGTGACTGCCTGCATAGCAGAACTGTCTTCCGTGGCAACTATGAATGTTGATAGCAACAACATTAATAAATAAGTATAAATATTAAAGCATAAATGTATACTTTTAAAATTAATCTAAAATACTTTGTTCCAGTATGAACATGACTATTTACTTTAGGTTTTGAAATTGAACACGAGAGTGCTGTAAAATGTATGAATATTAAAAGTTCATTATGGATGAAAATGTTTTCTAGTTAGCCTGAACAACAAATAGTATTTAGTCTTATTACAAAATATATATTTAAATTCGTATATAAAAAGGCAAAAAAGTAAAGTGCTTAAGGTCATTATACCATATATTTGTAAAGTTTTGATTTTATAGGTTTATAGATTTCCATATCATTTCAAACCAGCTTTGATGTTAAAGTGAATAGTTTCCATAAAAGTCTATTCCGGTAGATCTGTGGCAGCAGACTTACAGAAGAGGAGTGGGTCTCTAAACTGCCATAGTTGTTTTTTTCATTTCCATGTGACACTCCAACTCATAGTCTCAACAGAATTTTTCTGTCAACATGATGAGATTGTTGTGACATCTTGCAAGTCCCTGAAGTGTATGGCAAATTGATATTCATAACATCCTATAAAGGGACTGTGGTAGTATGCACTTAGTGATTCTTTTTTAACTCAGTGTAACTTCTTTGGCCACTGTACATCAAAAGCATTTAGAATTGTAGGTAGAAAGTATTTTACTCACTGGCAAACTTCATTCAAGCTATTGCTATGACTAGCCAGGCATTTTCTACAGATCTGTGAAACCAATCCTGGTTTGAGGATTTTTTGTCTTGTCATAAAAATGGGAGAAAAATAAACTTAGAGGAAATCAAAGTAACATTTTGGAATTGAGTGCAGAAAGCATCAGCACAAGGAATGTGCAGTATAAATTGAATAATATGTTTCCTTTGCTTTGCTAGGACCAGATCTGAAGAGAAACAAAACAGTTCTACTTCTACCTTTTTGTTAAAGCAAGAATAGTTGAAGAAATTGCAGAAAGGCTGTGAAAAGCTCATAGATCAAAACAGAAAATTGCATTTTATAATAACAAACTGCAGCTCTGGAAAAAGCATATTGAAAATTGTTATATCTCATTATAGTGTTGCTGATTTGTCTGCTGGGCTGTGAGCTCCATGTTCATACTCATTCTATAATTTAAAACCTTTCTGGATTGCAATTCACTCCATGTTGGCCCTTTGGATCCTTCTTGGAGTTTATTTTCATATTCTGTGAAGACTGGTTGTATCTCACTCCTCTCCTAAGGATTTTGGTCCATAGTTTACCTTCAAACACCTTTCCTATTTCTCCTTGCCTTTCCCCATTGTTGCCTTTGATTTCTTTGGATCAGTGGCATATGGGAGCAGATGCTTGGTTGTCCCCAGGGAAGAAGGTAATGGCTATGTGTTTCCAGGTGGTACCCAAGGAAAAGCAGCTTCTGCCCAGCTGTTGTATTTAAGGCAACACAACAAACAGTACTTGGCTCCTCTGCACAGTCAAGTTCAGGTACACTGTCTGTGCTGTGCACCTGGGATAAGTACACACTCATGTTGACATCAGCAGTGCTCTTAATTCTTGAGTTTAGTTTTAATTTTAGTGTTTTGATAGCAGTTTTTATTTCACTTAAATCACCTTGTGGAACTGAAGCTTTTTACAGGACTTTGAGAATTGTTCTGGACTGATTGCTACTGAAACTTTATTGTCTTTAGAAATCAGCAGCATTCCTAAAGAAAAGCCCTTTGTTTTTTTTTTTTTCTTGTGTATGGAACCACTGAAAACTGAGGTCTCCATCTGGAAGAAAATGGTGATGTTATGAAATAATTACTGTGCTTAGTCTGAGGCTTAACAGCACTATGTTTAGAAGCTGTGACAGGACTGACGTTGATTTGTTACAGAAACCAGACTCAGTTCCTGAGTCATCCACTCACCTGCTCATTGAACCAAAGGCAGATGAATTTGATGAACTGAAGTCAATTGAATGAGTGGCTACAAACCATGATGTGTATTTAGCATGCTGTCCATATGGTTTCTGTAAGCTGTGGGAGACCTATGGCTTTTTGGTTTCTGCCTTGATTTTGACCAGTCCTGTTGCAAGGGAGAGTTCTTATTGTTAGCTCTGAGCAGAGAAGGAATTCCTATTTACATTTTCATTCAGGAACATTGTCTTCTAGCAGAGGGCTGCATTAGAGAAAAAAATAGTGATTTAGAGACATTCTCTGGCTGTGGATTATCCCAGTGCAATACCTGCTTTCAGCCTTAAGAAAGGTCAAAGCTATGGACCAATTTCATCTCCAACTGAAATAAATGAGAAGACTTCAATGACTTCACAGGGAGCTCAGCTGGCATAGCAAAGTCTTCCTGAGAAGTACTATGTGGCCTAGTTGAAATCCACAATTATACTGTATTTTACTGCAATGTCTCTGTAAAGTCATAGTTATACAAGTCCTCTATTTAGTGTGTGCTCCTACAATTCAGACTGTGTCATGGTAGCACCATGTACACAAAACCTAAAATATAACAACTTTGATAATCCTTTTATCTTGTTTAACAAATAAGGGGGGCTTATTTTGTTTTAAATTCTCATTTCGCAGTAGTAGTGGTTGATCTTAGACTTTGAGCTTTGTCCCACAAACTTGACTTGTCCATAAACATGTAAGTAAAGTAAGTGATTTTGAGTATTTTCTTGAATAGAGTCTAAATACAGGTTCTAGGACAGTCATTCTTACAAATATGTTTCTAGGAGGTGATGATCATTTGTAAATGATTTACTTTAACTTTCTGTTTCAAACTAGTGTTTTTCTTGGTTCAAGGGCCATGGAAAATTTGTCATTCCAATATATATTTATTTTTCTTAAGACTGTGTGAGATATCTTTGATTAACTGCTTTCTGAGGGCATCCCTGCCTGGCAATAAATAAACACATCTCTGGTTTAATGCTCTTTCTTCCCTTGGGTGTCTTTCAAATGCTTTTAACTAGAAGAGGTTTTGCTGGAGTAATCCATCAACAGCACTAAGGCCTCATTCAAATTGTTGAGGCCAGTAATAGCTACATGACTGCTGACTCTCAAAGAGGTTTAAAGTATGTTTACCATGCATAAACCCATGTCTATTTCTCATAGGGATGTTAATCTAGGTATGAAAATTTTAATTAAGGAAGCTAAGCAGAATTTGGAAATGTTTCCTTGATTTTTCATAGCAGTTGGAAACCACTTTGAATATAAAAGCACAAGCTTTAGTTGCAGAAGATGAAAATAGGAGAAACTAAGAAAACAAACCAACCAACCAAAGCCGTGCAACAACTAAAATTCCCCCCAAACCCCCACACACAAAGAAAGCAAACCCTTCTCTGATATTTTCTGCCAGAGATTCAATTGTTAATGCAACTACAGAATTTTTTTCTTTCCCTCCAACTGGTGTCATGACAGAAGGAAAAGCCAAGTATCAGGCAGGGAAATTCTTGGTTTTCTCCATCTATGACAATTTTGATTTTTCAGGTTTTGAATCAGACAATAAACTCTTATAAAATCAGACATTGAACTACTATATGTTTTAAAAAGCAGTAAAAAGCCCAAAATCTGATACTGAACTTTCAATTTGGAAGCAGTTTATAGCTTTATTAATAGTTTTGAAGGCAGTACTGTATCCCTGGAGTCAGGCTGTGAAGCAGCTGAAGGAGAAATCTGAGAATGATAAATATCCTTGTGTTCTTTTATCATGTTTTATACATAATACATGTTTTATTTACCTTATTTTATTCCTGTGCTATAATGGCTATTGTGCCCTGGATATTTATGTGCAGCTTGGTATGCAGGTATATTAGTACTACTCTAATAAAAAATTGCTTTTCAGTTGTTTTGCAGTGATAACAAGACTTGAACAGCTGAATAAACCAACAGGTCTCTGAGGAAAGAAAGTGTTTCATTACAAGGGACTTGTAGGTATATAAATACTTGATGTTCAGCAGCTATTGTTTCTGGAGAGACTTATATGCATACCCATTACATCTTGGAACTCAGTGCCAGGTTACAGCTGACTCCAAGGCCGTTGATATGTCAAGATGCTTTACCACAGCCGTGCTTTTCCTCTGTGCTTTTTGTTTGTTTCCATGCTGAATGAAAGCCTTCAGACTAAGTTACCCCGTAATTCTGGATAATTGAGTTATTCATTTTAAAATCCTCAGATGGTAGGAGGAAGTAATCGCTGCGCCTGTATGGATTGGAAAGGTGCCATTCCATTGAAATCAAGGTGAGACAATTTGTTTCTGGAATACCAGTGAGAACTGAATGGCTGGAGAATAAATACCTTTTTGAGATAAAACTAGACTAAACAGCTTTAAGCTTTCCTTGTTGGTGCCTGCAGTTCTGAACATTTTAATTGCGGCTTTTCTTTTGTTCCATGTAAAAGAAAGCTTTTCTGTCCGTTTGAAGTGAAATGCTATTTAGCTTAGAAGAACCCTTTTGATAGTTAAACTGTAGTGCATTATTTTAAAGCATTTGGTCCTATACTTAGTTAGTGTAAAATAAATAGTGACCTTAACAAGAACTATATATCAGAAAAGAATCTAATAATTTACTTTTTCTACTACATTTAATTCATAGAAAGGCCAGCATATAATATTATCTTAAGGTAAGAATTGCCATTTTGTGTATCATACAAATGATTTTATCATTTATACAAATGATTTTGGGGCCTTTAGATATTTGCTTTCGGCCAGGGATAAACTACCACAATTCTTTTTGATTTGTGAGATGTGAAGCCTTAGACACTAATTAAAAGGTCTAGCTTTGGATGTGATGTTTCTGCTTCGCTTTCTCTCCCTTCAAAATATGAATATATTCAAGATTTTTAAAAAATTATTTATAGTTATTCCAGACTACAATCCGTAAATCTAAATAACAGATATTGCTGAAGCACATCTACTTTAATTTCTTCAAATTCAAGCATCTCTAAACTTTACTGCATTTCAAAAAGATCGATACACAGATGACACCACTAATATTTAAAGCTGAGTGTCTAAAGATTTGTTTTATTAATAAAACATTTTGTCACTAAGCAGCAGAACACGTTTTCACATCCATTATCAGATTTCCGAGGGAAGTGATGATGTTACTGTTTTCAGATAAAAGACAAATACTTCAGGGGATATGTTTCTATTTCCTTTCTGATAATGACTATGGTCTTGCACAACTGTTGTTTAATTTAATGTAGACTGTGTAGAATACAAAGAACTATTGAAGAGTACATGAAGTTACAGCTTCAGTCATGGAGGACATTTCATTAAATGGGAACTATTTGATTTTAGTCATAACTGATCATAATCTGTAAAATTTTATGCTAAGTGAGTTTTTCTTTGGAGTTGGCTAGTATCATCATTGCTGTTGAATAGCACTGACTATAAGCAGCTTAAGACATATGGAAGAGTCAAATGCTTAGTGCATACAAGAAGAGGAAGTCCATGAATAAGAAAAATAAAAATAAAAATAAGAAAAAGACAGTGCAAGTTTCGTTAATTCAAGGAATAGTCACCAGACAATCAACGAGTTTAAAGAGGTTCACATTAATGGGTAACATTTACTTTGTTGAAATTAGTGTCTAGAAAATATGCTGTATAGAACCATTAATATTTAATAATATAAATATATTGAATGGTATTATCTGTGGGCTGATGATAATAGAGGACACTTAATTGAACCATTTTTCAGTCATGCAGGAATGATAAATGGAGACATTTTAAGTAACAGTTATGTAAATCTCACATAAAATATATCTATCGGAGAAAATAAAAATGGAGTATAAGAATACGGAAAGAATAAGACTTTCAAAGCTGCACCATCTCTCCATAAAAAATATTCTTAATTCTAAAAATTCAAAAAAGTTTAAATAAAAAATTTAAGAATTCTAGCTATTCTAAATAAGATTATTAGGGAAAACAAGGGTCTTTTGTAGCTTCTCATAACAATTACCATTTGCAGTGTTGCTCAGAGATACAGCACATGCATTAACTGTCTCGTGACTTGCACAAACTTCTTTCCATGAGCTTTGCCTGGACTCAGCCTGCCTAGACTATTTGTCTTGACCTTGATGGATCAGAATTACCATTTCAGCTGATGTCTACTTTTGCAGTCAGCGAGAACTGATGATAGCAGCATGAATTCCAGCTTCAGTTCCAAAGCCTGGAAGTAGACATCATTGTGCATTGTGGAAAATGACCTGTGGCAGACAGCAGAAACATGAGATTTCTCTCCCATTTGAAAATTGGAGCTTCTGGAGGAAAGACGGGTTCAGGAGCTTCTGAAGATAAATTTCTGTGTTTCTCCTTTTAGGCTATGTAGCAACTGTATGGGAATACCTCAGCAAGAACTGCAGAAACAGAGGTATTAAAGAGAACTAAAAAAAATAAGTATGGTGTTATATGTATGTGTATAAATACATTCATTTGCAGAGCTATTTTCTAGCTGAAGGGTTCAAAATACCTGCAGATCAAAGGACAACTCCCTTTAGTATGTGGCATCCCAGAGCCAGGGAGGAGCAGGAGTGTTTCACTTCAGGTGGAAAACTTGTTCCTACCTTTATTAATGTAATCTTTTCCACAGCTTCTCTTCTGATCTTTCTGTCATATGAACCAAGGAAAGCTTTGATCCTATAGCAACTTAAAAGAACAAATTAAATACCAAGGGCTAGATTTTTTCTTACATAAATAAAGGACAGAACAAGAAAGCAGCCTCTTTCCTTTGGATTTAAAGATATGACTGTCTTGGACATGACCCGGCAGAAAGCCTGTGGAGCTGATCAGAAGATTAGCATTTAGACCAGCTCCTGCTGCTACTGAGTGAGAGAAAACCAGTTCTTATTCTACATATTTCTTCAGCACTTAAAGTACAGTTCAAACAGGCTCTCCATAAATCTATTCCAGCTTCATTTTCACTGAAATTTAAAGAACAATTGAATAACAGTTTTCAAAATACCTGCATTTGTAGAACTGGCTGATGAATCCCTTCCTGAAAAGATACATGCTAGTTTATCACTTCATCTTAAACTAGAACAAAAAGTCATAAAGACTAAATATGTTTTAGAAAGGGATGTCTAGAAATAATTTAATTTGAAACAACGAATTTTCCTCCTTTTTGGCTGCTCAGCTGGAAAACACATACTGAAAATCAGTGAATTAAGGGTCAAAAGTAATTTATATTGCCCCAAGTGAAACTTTAAAATGCATTTCCACTTTAATTTGTTCTTTTAATGACTTCTTTTAAGTAGAAAGAAATACTTACATATCCTCATATAAAAGCTTTTAAATTAGTAAACCCTTTCAATGTATATATCTTGCTCTCATGCTGAAGGGAGTAGATGAGTCTGAAATTTTGTACTATGTAATAACTCCAAATGAATTAATCACTGAAGATTCAGGGACACAGTATGAGAAAGACTGAATCTGAGAAAGGAAAAAGTGTTAGATACCTTGATAGAGTGATAGAAGAGGAAAAGATGGACTCGCGTAAAGTAAATCATCAGAATAGCACTGGTTTGAGTAATATTGCTATGATACTTAAAATTTCCAAACTACTGTTAAGGGGGGAAAAAAATCCAGTGTTGATTTCAACATTTGTGCCAATATTGGAAAAATAAAGGTAATGGTAATAGAAGTAGGATATTGAATTATAGACATATTTTCACTTCTCATATTCCTAAGTAATTCTGGTGACCTCTTTTCTTTGTAAGGAACCTACAAGTTCCAGCAACCAATCCAAGAAAAGCTCATGAACACAGTTTCCTAATACCTGTTACCGTCTGCTTCCCTTGGGAATAAAGGTGAGCCTGTTAAACCTAGTAAGATTAAATTGCTTTTCTTAATGATATTTCAATATTACCACAGATTTCTATTATGCTTGCGACCTATATGGATTCCTACAACTATCTGCTCATTGGAATCTGGAGATCTGTAATGTAGCCTTAATTTGCTGTTTTGCATTACCAAAAAAACAAAACAAACAAACAAACAAAAAAACGCACCAAAATTTAACCTCCTCAAGGTTGAAAGAGACTTTCAGAATCATCCAGTCCAATTGCCAATGCAGAACTACCACTCTAACCCCTAAGTTGTGTCACCCAGTGCCAGATCCAGTCACCTTTTGAACTTCTATGGGATGGTGCCTCTCTGGGCAACCTGTTCTAATGCCTGACCACCCTAACAGTGAATTATTTTTTTTCTATTATCTAGTCTGAATCTCCCTGTCTAAGCTGTGCATATTTCCCAGAACATGTACTTATATTACACTTGGTGACCACCTTATTGAGAATAATTCCACAAGCAAGGAATCTGGTGAAATCTTCCTGTGGATTTTCGCCTCATGATTAAGCCTTATAGTATTCAGTGTGAAAATTTATAGTTCAGTTGGTAGCTCAACTCATTTGATAGAGAAGCCAGAAAAATACCTTTGTGTGTTTCACAATCTGTAGAAATGTAGATCATTTGAAAAGTAAGGTTTATCTCCAAACAGACTGAAGTGTAACAGTGATTTCAGAACTGCTAGAGAAGGTGGGGGGTCAGACAGAGTTTATTCTGAGGAGTGTGTTTGAATGTTTTATATCTTGGCCTAATGTTTAATTTCATGTATGTGCAAAAGTCTTGCTGATTTCAAAACCTGGAAAATAGCCTTGGGATTTAGCTTCCTTATCTCCAAATTTAAATTTACTGCAGAAGAAGAAAAATGGTATTTCAATGCAAATACTCAGCAAAACATGGGAAAGTAACTTTAATTTAATAAGCAAATTATTTTCCTATTAATTAAATGTGTATTGATTGTTGCAAGAGCAATTATTGAGTTTAGCAAGTATGAAAGAGATTAATCTAGTTGCAATATAATTAGTTTAGAATTGCATGGGCAATACAAATACATAATTAGAAAGAACTGCATTTGCAGGCAGTTAAGGATTTATTAATGAAAAATACTATGATTGTATGAGTACATATTGTAGAATTTACATAAGAATTCAGGGATGTAACAATTTTAGAAAACTGCTAGTTTACTATCTCTCCAGAAAATAATATACAGAAGAATACATGATGAGACAGGTACCAGTACAGCTTAAAGCTTAAGTCTGTATTGAAACTATTTATTTTAAAAAACTAAACTCCATTTTCCTTACCACCAAAGGAGGAAAACCTGCTATTTAAAAGCAAACAGACCAACACTGTCCCCCCAAAAACAATTTCACCAAAACAGACCAACCAGACTTCTGTGCTTCTGGGAGATGGACAAAGGAGAAAATAATGGAAGGGCTGCCATTAAAATATGGTGTTCACTTTTGCAGAGTAGAGTAAAGAAGAGCACAGGACAGATGGGCTCTGTTCTGTCTGAGGATCTGTATATGTGAGAAGCCTGAATAAAACAACCCAGTGAGTATATTTGTGGAACAAGGCCCCTTCTCCCTCTACACATACAGAGAGTTATGAGAGACCCTATGACAAATCTTACAGTGTCTTTCCTAAATGTTATTAAATTAGAAGGGTTTCCTTGACAGGGATGAATGATTTTTATGTAGGAATTTTGAAGTAGATGGAGTATAAATTTTAGCAAGGTTTGGCACTCTGAGGTTTGTGGGTCATTTTGAAGCCCTTGCTAGAGAAACAAGCAAGCAATGTGTTTAACTCTAATGTCATTAATGGAAAGCAACTGTTGAGATGTGTCTCAGAAGATACTTAGCAAAATTTTGAGAAGCATTATGTTGAGAGCAAAACAAAAACAATCAATCAAGGAGAAAAGATGAATTAATCTTGTTGCTGCAATATCATGCAGAAAGGACTTAAAATGTCAGGTAGTTCAGAAAAGCTGTAGTTAAACATTTAAAAATTTTTCAGGAGTTCTCAGACAAGAGTTAGCATTCTAAGAGGCACATTTTTTTTTACTGATAGAATTAAGGTAGTTGATTGATAATCAGATGCAGTAGAAACAGAAATGTAGAAGAAAAAGTAAAAAAGCAAAGAGTTCTTAGAAAATGAAAGAAAAGAACTTTTGTCAGACAAATGGTATGGAGAAACAGTATATTTATAAAAGATATAATAGGATAGCTAATAATTGGAAAATAATTTGCTGTGCCTGAGTTGTGAGGAAACTTTCTTCCAGATTTCATTTTCATTAGTGCTTCAAAGCCAATATCAGTCCATAAAGCTTTCCAAATCATTTCACAGAAATTTATTAGCTCTATTAGTAGCTGTCTTTCAGAACATACAACAGGAAAATGACTTGTCGAAGATCGCAGTGGATCAGTGGATCAATAGTGTCAGTGGGGATCAAATCCCCTGAACTTGTTTCAGTTCTCTGCTTTTGTTACTAAGCTGTTTCCCGTCAATTTCTTTGGATAAGACAATTTGAAGCCAGTCAAATAACTGTGCAACGTCATCCTTGCTTCTCCTTGTACTCTCTTCAAACCCGTTTATTTTGCTAAATAGAATGAAACTCCATCTGTCTCAATTTGTTTGAATTCTCTCTCCTTCACACTCCTCCCAGCTAAATATTCTAGGTCATAGGCTCGCTGCAGATTACTGGCTCCTTGCCCATGTCTTTCCATTCACAGTTCCAGTGCTGTGAGAGCAGGGGGCAATTAGTTGCCTTCTGCAGCAGCTCTTCCATCCACTGAAGACACAGACAGTGCATTACTGGCTTTTAGAGTGAGAAACTTAGTGGCATCCCCTGACCTATTGCTAGTGTGCCAGTAAAAGAAGCTGAAACAGCTCTTTCTCAGAGAACAGCAAATGTATCAACAAAACACTTTGTTGATATAGCCCCTGTACCTAGATGTGGCGAATAAAGGCTATTTTGGGTTGTCAAATATATAATAACTCATGTGTAGAGATTTGTAAAAAGCAAAGTTTCTTCTGCACAACTTCAGTCTTTTCAATGTGTAGGGCCTAGGAAAAGTTGATCCTCTTTTAGGTCAAGGAGATATGATCTGCAGTGTTTTCACTTAGGGTAAACTTTGTGAAGGAAGGTAGGATCCCTCTGCTCTGGGACTGTGTGACCTGACACCATTGCTGCCCTGTCTTCCTGTTTCCTTTCAAATTCCCTGCCTGCTATTTCTCCTTTCTATTTGTTCTTTTTTGTTGTTTATTAAGTTTAACTAACTTTTAAAACCACTCAAAACTTGCATACTTCACCAGGTATGAGGAGACAGTGGTGGGCTTGCCAACAAACATACACTTGGGTTCTAGCACTTTTGTACTTCAGAAGTCACACCAAGAAGAGGAGCAGAAAGTACTACCTTTCATATAGCTATATCCTTATATTTCTACTCATTACTGGACTATTCCTGCTATAAATTAGACCTCAGTGAAATTATCTTCCTTTCATATTTGGCTACATTTCCTTTTGGACATTGCTGGTCAAGGTAACACCTACACCAGAAAAGAACAGTATTCAAGGGGTGAGAGCTCCGAAGCAAACTGTTCAGCATTCAAATGTATGCATTTATAGGAGACTGGATGAGTAAGAGGGAATAGCTAGGCAAAATATTGCATCCAAAACATACTACAAAATATTAACCCAGCTTATGCACTAACTATTAACAATCACATACTGTGTATTCATAATACATTTCTATGAAAAACAAGAAAAGGGTGTTGTTAGTGTCTGTTTTCAGGAGAAATGTTTCAATGAGGAAAAGAATATTTGATGTTTTGAGCATATGTATGATGTTTTAAAGAAATACCCTTTCAAGCTTGATTGATACTGTGTGATATAGTAAAGTAATAAAAATGCATTTTGAACATATATCCATCTGCAAAAATCCAGATCCAATGTTTGTATAATTTTAAACAGAAATCTCTTAAACCTGTTAAAGCAGAAGCAGTTTATTTGCTTCATGTGTGGCTTTGCAAGCCAAAAGAATTCAAAAATTAGAGAAGGAAATGTATGCACTTCATAGTGGGAGTATCTTGTAAGGACGTCAGAAGCTGTTCTTTAATTATGTACGTCGTCAACATTTAGCTAATAATAACAAGGAAATATATTTCCATTTCTAGTTTCCTGTGGGTGCAGTAGAATGCTGTAAACCCAGGTCATTGTAACCCATACTACAGATTATAGATTACAAGAATCCAGCATCTTTCATCTGGGAGTTATTATAAAGCAGCTATTGACAAATGCAGAACCTTAATCTTTTTGAAAATCTGATTTGTTACTCCTCAGAGCTTGTGGTGCTAATTTAGACTAACGATTGAAAAACAATCATGTATATTTTTTAAGAAAATTAAATTTGAGCTGCAAAGTCTGACACAGAATTTTTTCAAAGTGCTTGGACCATAGAAAATTTTATTTTACTGCTATTTTTTTTTTTTTTTTTACATTGCAGTAGAAGGTCACATTGCATGTGATGCGCAGCTGCCGTGATTTAACCACAGCCAGCAACTGAGCCTCACACAGCCACTTGCTGTCCCCCTGCAGTGGGATGGAGGAGAGAATGAGAAGACAAAAAGTTAGAAAACCCATGGGCTGAGATAAAGACAAGTTAACAAGTAAAGCAAAAGCTGCACATGCAGGTAAAAGAAAACAAGGAATTAATTCACCTCTTCCCACAGGCAGGCAGCTGTTCAGACATCCCTAGGAAAGCAGAGCTCCATCACATGTACCAGTGAGTTGCAAAGACAAAATGCCATCACTGAACATCCTGCTCTTCCTCATTCTTCTCCAGTTTTATACGCTGATCATGACACCATATGAAATGAGATATCCCTTGTGGTATTTGGGGTCAGTGGCCTCAGCTGTGTCCCCTCCCAGCTCCTCGTGCCCTGTCAGCCTTCTTTGAGGGTGGAGTGAGGCAGAAAAGTCCTTGACTCTGTGCAAGCCCTGCTCAGCAAAAATGAAAACATCTCTGCATCTCTTTGTATCACAAATGTAAAACACAGACACATGGCAGCTACTGTGAAGAAAAGTAACTATGCCAGCCAAACCCAGCACAAATGCTTTTGGATATCTCCCATCACCTTTCAATAATTCCTTGAGTAAAGTGTATAAGGTTAGGAAAGCTCCCTAGAGGAACAGAACCTACTCATGCTGGAGACTTTCTCTTTTTGGGAGAACTGCTGAATACACAGAAGTTTCAAGAACACGTGGAAGGCAGACAAAAGCTCAAAACATATGTCATGTACACGAGCAGAACTATTCTAATTTGATCAGCCCCACACCCTGGGAGTTAAAATAAATATATTGCTGAGAAGGAAGACTGAACAGGCATGTGTCTGACAATGATACTGGATCTCCCAATTTAGAAATAGCCAGTGTTGTCTATCATTTTCTCTGATAGTAGGGGAAGTATTTGCAAGATTCAATCATATCTCAAAAACTGAATATTGATAAACATTGATTGATCTCTTTATCTTATTTTCTCTCCTGCTACTGTTTTTCTAATTCTGTTGTTGAATGTGGTATTATGAGGCCATGGATGTGTAGTTGAAGTGTGTTCTGATTCACAGACAGAATTAAATCTTAGTTTTTGACCACCAGAAGTCAGTGTGCTGCTCTGGCACTGGAATTTTTTGGGTCTATAGGGCAGAAACACTGATGAACTGAAAAATAAAACAGACAAATCCTTCCAAGTGTGAAGGGGAGACAGAACATACTAAATTTTGTAAATGTGTTTAGCTAGAGAGGTTCTTACTGAATATCATTTTGACACTGAAGATTCTGGATGTCTTTGTTTGGGGTTGTTTTGTTTGTGATTTTTTTAGCGACATGTTCAACTGTACGGAATAATTTTGTTGTATCCTTCTCAGAAAACAGTTTAGATAAGAAACAGAAAACATCAACATTGCATGTGTAGCTGTCACTGAGTATTTGTGATGCTTGTCTGAAGGGCAAAAAATAGTGAATTTATGATGAAAATATCTAGAAAGGTGCCATGGTAAGCGATGCAAAAATATGTTACTTAAGAAAATACACTAAGCAGAATAAAGCAGACAGAAAGAATATTTTATTTGCAAATTACCTGAAGGTGAATATATCTGCAGTTCAGAAGGTAGCATTAGTGTTCTAGAAAATAAATGTGTAAAAGATACACCACTAATGAAATATGTAGGATATGGAGTGTTTTTCCATGTACTATACTCTGCCTATCAACATCATATACATAAAGTAAAAGCCATTATCTGTCACTGTATTTTAGCATTTAAGTATNTTTTTTTTTTTTTTTTTTTTTAAATCCCATTCTAGATGCTATATTAGAAATTTCTACTATAAAACTTATCATTTTAGGTGAAACTGTTAATTTTTTTCAAATTACTTTCTACACTCTGAATGAGAGCTCTAATCTCTTTAGCTAACTTCCGTTGCCACCAGGTCAACACACATCGTGGTGAGTGAGCTTGTGGTTGTTGTCTTTAGAATGTTGCACATCTAGTTAATCACAAACACTGAGTGTTTGGTGTTTTGTTTTAGTTTGTGTTTTGGTTTTGTTGTTTTGGGTTTTTTTTATTATTATTCAGTTATGGCTTTTTCAGCAGAGCTATCTGTTCCCTTCATCTTTGCTTTTGACGTGTAACATTAACAAGGAGAGTATTTGTGATAGCGATTGCCAAACAAGGAATTGTGAAAATAGATGCTGACTGGATAGCCAATGCAGCTAACAGATGGTCTGGTAGCACGTTCCTTGAATCATTAAAAAAAGAAAAATAGATTCACTTGAGCTTTTTTCTTTCAGCAGATGAGCTCTATGACAAACAATAGAATCCTTCTGGTTCTTTAGTCATTGGAAAAAAATACATTGTGTGCCTCTAGAAGACAAGGAGAAAGACAAATTTCCTAGGAAAAAGAGCCTGTAGGTGATATTTGCTCTCTGAGTCTAACTCAGTGTTCCTGAGAAGGAATGCTGGAAACCATAACCAGCAGTACACCTATGCTATTGAAATGCTGTGGTGTTAATGCTTTTTCTTTATCTCTTGTTTTTAAATCACTGATTATTCCTAATCACAGCCTGCACACAATTAATCATTGTCAGGTGACAGATGGCAGAAGAGTTTGAAAAATATTCTCTTTATGAACATTTTCTTTGGGTGCACTCACATTTTTTATACTTTATTGTTTTTCCAGCCTTCGAAAAGAAAATTAATGCAAACCCAGGATATTTTGTTTTTAGAACCTCGATCTGACTTGCTATGCATAGCCTGGGGCATGAACAGCTACTTACAGGGTAACAAACAAGATGGAAACTTTTCTGAATCAGCAAAAGGAAAATATATGAAGATATCTGGAACACTGTTTTCTCCTATTATACCTCATGAGGTGACCGTTAAGTAATAGCCTTCTACAAGTTTCTGATGCATTGTGTTTTGTGAATTCTTTCTCTTCACTTTGCATAAGTGACAACAAGACTTTTGGTGACAAGTTAGGTTTGTCATCTGTTTTGCTGTTTTGTGAAGTCTCT
Organism: Formicarius rufipectus; assembly: GCA_013399695.1. Lineage (NCBI taxonomy): Eukaryota > Metazoa > Chordata > Aves > Passeriformes > Formicariidae > Formicarius > Formicarius rufipectus. Next base: position 49,102 of record VXAU01002192.1, on the reverse strand, counting down.
GTTAAACCAGGTTGTTCAGCTATTTAAGCGAGCTCAGTCCTGAGCTCTGCCATGTCTCAGTTATGTAATGAATTATTTAATTATGGCTTAAGGAATGCAAAATGTAAGCTTTTGCTTTCATATGCTTTTATTTTTAATAGAAATAGGACTTTTCAAAACTTTTTGAGTCTGAAAATGGCATCTAGGCTTTATTAAAAAGGACTTTTAATAAACTTCAAACTGATCCTATGGAGCTGGATGACTTTCAGTTGATAAAAACATCCATTTGTTACTGGGCTATTAAAGATGCCATTTGCTAAGGTGAAAGGGCTCTTAGAAGGCACTCTTTTAACAAGTCCACCCTAAGCTTCATCCACATATCAGCATAAATTCACCAAGTCAAGTGAAACGCATGGCAAGATGTCAGTATTGATTGGCAGACTTGGCCTGGGAAGCTCTTATGGGCACACGGTGAAATCCCTTTCAGGGAGTGATTGGCACCTTTACAGCCATAAGCAGCTTCATGAGGGCTAATGTGAGGAGAGATGAGGTTCCAGCATCTGTCCTTGATTATACAGGTGTATATCTATCGATTTCCAACTGGGAACAAAAGTGTCAAGGTGTTGTATATGTGCTTTGTGTAGCAGATAAGGTTCTCTAGGGGGAGATGCCTGTCTCCTCATTTTGTCATTCAGTTTCTACAGGTTTCATGTTTGGTCCTGGGAGCAAATTTTGATAGTGAAATGCTTAGGGATGTAAATTCAAGAAACAAAATTTCCACTTCATGTGACAGCAGCTTCAGAGATGTTGGAGGTATGCTTAGAACATCATACTCATAGCAGAGATACAAATATGCATGATTTTCTATGGAAAGATGCAATGTTACAAAAACGAAAGCTTCATCTCAGTGTCAAGGAGATTTGCTTTCCTAAGAAAAGAAAAAAATATTTTAGTTAAGCTTTTATTTCTGAAATTTTAAAATTATTGATTTTGTGTGTGTGTTCCTAGATAACCTCTTGTTCTGGAAGGATTTTGTATCTGTTAGGCAGATAAAAAAAATATTAAATTGAAGCAAAACATCCATTTACAAATATTTTTTAAAACTAATATTATTATAAAATAAATTATTGTTTCTTTCACATTACAGCCTGATAAAATATAATTCTTATAGGAATCCTTAACCTCCCAGTAAATCGAAAACAAAATTGAACTTCTTTCCTTCAACCTCCACCCCAGTTTTCTTTATAATAATACATATACCAGTACCTGTAGTATCTTTATTGTAAAAAAGAAGCAAAAAAGCTGATATTTCTAATTTGGAATAGATAAATCACACTTGCATAATTATGCAGATATGCTACACAGGCTCAGATAGTAGCTTTTACCAAAGTCCTTTAAAGATTAGATAATTTCTAAAAACATAATTTACTCTCTCAGCATTACAGGTCAGTACAGATGTGGCATTTTTTTCCCCATCACTACCCATATCTTATCCTGTTTCCCACATTTGTCTGCCACAGGAATATCTTTGTCATATTGACTCCATTCTTCTATTTCATCATGAATCTCAGTAACTGTTTTAAAGGAGCAAAACTGTTCTACTCTGTACTAGTTAAAAGTCCACAAAACCAATGGACTCAGCTCCCTAGTCTTTGAAGTTCTTTCATTTCACCTTCAAGTTAAAACTATGTCATGGGGAGGGCAAAAAATCAAAACAAAAAACCTATATATAAAGTGCATGAAAATTCTTAATGATTAATCAGGGAAAAGGTACTTTTGCAGGAAATATCAGTGAAGAATAAATAATGTGCAATAATAAATGCACTGAAAAATAACATTGCATAAGTGATCTCAGGAGAAAAGAAAAAAAATCATTAGATGATTGATCAAGACTAATGATTTTATATTTTTTTTCTAAATATGATGAGAGTAATGTTAACATTTATCCAAAACATTCTTTTTTCTTTTAGTGCCAGTTTGAACTGAGTGCAGTACCTTATATATTGCACAAAATATATCCCATTAACCTTTGTCTCTTACTAGAAAATAAAAATCATCTTTACTCGTCTCACAAACTCTGCCAAATAAGAGTTCTGCCACAGAAGTTTGCATTTCATAGGTTTGGCCTCATTTCAAATGGTTGACCCTAAAGAACTGTGCTCAGAGTGTCCAATTTACCTAAGAACATTCTACCATAGGTTTTATGGAAAACTAGAAGATCAATACTCAGTTGACTCATTTTTTCCAAAATGTCAGAATATTATAACCTTTAGAAAAGCAGGAATATTAAGGTTTTTGGAGAAAAAAATTCTAATGATACTATCTTTTATTCTTACAGAAAAGTGTTTAAAACTATTAGGACATATATTGGCATGTAATGTGAGAAAATTATGAGGAACAAGAACAGCTCACTATTTGCTGAAAGGTGCCCATGGGACAAATAAGACTTTTGAGAGCATATTATACTATTCTAGATACACCTCAGTCAACCAAATGTCATTTTAGTACCAAAGTAACCTCTTTCCCTCATTGTTACATGGCTCAATTTTGACTTGCGCTATTACAAAAGCATCCAGCCCTATCTTAAGTGGGTTTGGAGAAGTTGTTTTGTTTGGGTTTTTACACTACCCATTAAATTCTCCTTGTCATTTTCAGCTCTATCATCCCACACTGTGCACATCATTCCAGTGGTTGAGACAGTTACTGTCATCTTTCATAGAGCAATTTTTTGCAGAGTAAGAGCTGCAGAGCACTCTGGGAGATCCTGCAGTTGCTTATGACTCATAAATATGGCACAAATATTTTCAGCTTTGGTTATTGTTTCTGTTGGCAGCTTGGGAAACTGAAATTGGTTCTTTCTATTTTGGTTTCTACCCACATATTGAAAGTTCTGGCTCTGTCTTCATGGTGCATTGGTGGTTTTTGAAAGGGAAACTATTACAATCCTATTGCTGCCGGACTTTCTGCCAGTTTTGCAAAACAAGGTTCACAGACACTGTTAGATGTTGAACTTCCTGAGGTACTCCCATAGTATCTCGTTTAATTCATCAGGTAAATATTTCATGTGAACCTTTGCGAAGATTAAGATTCTGATTTCAGAGTACATGCTACAGTGGATGGAACTTACCCTCCAAGTTATTGCTGTTCTCATGTACAAAGGTGGAGATTTGTATTCAGACGTCAAAATATGCTTTTAAAATATCTCATTTCACTCCAACCCCACCCCTCAAAAAAATGCACTTTCTAACATTTATGGAAAAATCAAACAAAATACTGCTAGAAAATTGTACTTTTATTTTCTTACAGATAAAAAGCCCCATGACTATCTGCAGAGAAATAAACATAATAGTCTTATTATGATTATTGCTCTTCATTGCTTAGCAATTGCTTAGCATTGCCTACATCTTATTGTTTTGCTCTCATTCATCCTATTCCATTAATCTCGTTCTCTGGTTACATTCCTTCTCATTAAGAATATGAGAGATTGCAATGAGAGATTATTCATTGGTATGTTGTCTATATCAGTATAGTGACCAACATTATGCTTGGCTGAATGCAAAATTACTTACTGGATCTGTGCTCTAAGTAAGGGACTGAATGTATATTTAGTTTCCACCTTTCAATTTTTGTAGCAACCAAGGCAAAAGTCCCACAGATGACATCTTCATTCACCATGTAGCCCTAATTTATCCCTCGAGCACTGTCCATTCTGCACAAAATGCAATTAAGTAATTAAAAACTGTATCAAAATGCATACAAGCAGGGGGCACAGGGAATTAAAAATGCTCACTCAGTGTTAATTCTAGCATTTCTTAATTTTTCAGTACTTGACTTTGCAGATTAATGATCTTTTAATAGAGTTTTTGCATGCAACTTGCTATGTTTGTTAAAAAGTAAATTGAAAGAAATCAAAATGACTGTCTTGGGGATAGAAATGAGGCCCATACAGCTGCCCCTTAGAGAGGTCAAGTCAAGAGTTCAGACCTATGTCTATTCAGCTAATGAGATTTATAAGCAGTAGAAGTTGCAAATTGTCACCCTACATGAAAATCAGTTATAAGAGGAAGATATGGCATGTATTTTCCAAAGGGTTTCTGTATATTAGTTGATAAAGATATACTACCTAAGACTGCAGTATATATTCCAGATTTTTCATATATTCAGTCATTTTTTTTTGCCAGCTCTGGGTAGTTGAAACAATGTGTGCCTTCTCTGCCTCTTAAACTCCTGAGTTCCTGTCCTGCTCCGTAGCATGTAAGATTATTAATTTTAATAGTATTAATTGTAAGGTTATTAATTTTAATATGACTTTCCCCTGCCCTCTAATATTTTAATCTGACCATGACTATGCATGCCAGGTGTGCAGTCAGTCTCTGACTTTGAAGGCTCTGACAGGGGCTAAGACCAGACTCAAAATTAACGGTATACGTGACAGTCAGTATACAAATGCATAGAAGAAGGCAGGAAGGTACTTCCTGATTTATTCACCAAATAAAAAAATCCTGGCTTTATTTACAAAAGTATTTCAATAAAGTTATGAGCACCTATCAGTATGGAATCTGTAATAAATACTGTTAAAAGACTGTGGTGGGACTGCTAAGACTTCAGAGAAGTTCATAATCTAAGAAAAACAACACCCACAAGCACTATAGGAGCACTTTTGGGAGCATCAGTATATGACATGTCAGAGATTTGGGCATATGCTGGAATATTTTTTTATCCTTTCCAAAAAAATTTCAATAATTCTTGTATTCATCGTAACTTACATGTATTTATAAAAAGTTTATATTTCATGTCCTTTTACATGCATTTGAATTATTTTTCCACTTTTTAATTCTGCCTTTGAAGCACATTAGCTGATCTGGCTGTTCAGTAGAATTATAGTTTAAAAGAAAACCCTGGGAATTTTGCATGGATTCCAGAAGGCTTTAGGTTAGAACTGAATGTGCTCATTGTAAGGTGCAGTTGCTGTGTAGGCCATCAACACAGTGACATAGGAAACTCCCTTTATTTAAGGCCTTTTTTTTAAATGAATAGTTACACTTGATTTAGAATCTATTGAATCAATATTTGTAATCAATATCAGAATTTTCTCTGTAACTTACTGAGTTGCATAATAAATGTCTGCATGAGTAGGCAATAGCCTGAAACTCCTAAAGGAAGAAGCATGGCTTGACAGGATAACATTAAAAGAAAATTGAGTCTAATTGTACTAATTATGATGTCAACAAAATATTTTTAGATCTAGCCTTTCACTGAAGTAGTCTAAAATGTTGGAGGGAGGAAAAACAACCTTTTTTGTTAAAATAATTATTGTTTTCCTGGCCTAGGACTTGCTTTGTAGATTTTGAAGTATGTAATAACCCTCAGGGGGAACAGCGCTGTTCTTGAAACGTGTGAGACTAAGGGCTGTAGAGATGTTGAAAGGAATGACAGACAGATGCCTCTTTGTACATTTGAGTATAATGCTGTTTAAAAGAAAATGCAATGTTTAAATGGTCCCTGGTTGTCTTTTTGACATATTCTGATTGTAGTCCGCTCTGGAGAGAGATTTAGCTGTCTGTTCTGTCAGATGGAAGACTGGGAACTATACAGAAGTTAACAGAAGCCACAGATGAAATTTGCTTCTACAATTACTTGATAAGTTCTGTTCAAAAGAAAATATTGTATTCAGTTTTACCTGTGACAATTCCATTCTGTTCCCATCCTGGCAGACTCTTCTGATAACCTCCCAGCTGGAGGCTGCTCTCAATGGGAAGCAGGTCAAAAGCACTGACCCCAGGAATGGGCAAAAAGCTTGGGACACTAAAGACATGAAATTAAATATAATTCAGAAAAGATATTTACAATGTAATGAGTCCTAGGGGTTAAAATTGGGGTTAGATTTTAGATTTCTAAGATGTGTATGTTTGAGTGATAAAGTTTTCATAATAGTGAGAACTATTCTGTACTGTTTCTAGACTTTCCCTAGTGAAGAACCAGGACACTTGACTCCTTGCACAGGACTGCAAAGGCAGCCCAAAATTACTGTCTCTGCATGTTGTAATGATGACATGAAACTTCAAAGGTATTTTAATAAAAAAAAGTATAATCTTTCCTCTATGTATGTTGTGTATTAGTTGTCTGTTAAATGCTGTTGAGTTGTGAATGTGAGGGTTCCCTTAATGTTCATTGCTTTTATGAACATACATAAATAACTTGCTCTAAATAACTTTGCCTCTTCCAGGAAATTTACTTGTAAGAAGTTTGTATCTTAGGGTAAGTCCTCACATGTAAACGGTGAACAGAATGTGTGGAAGGTGTTGTTTGGTGTCTATTTTAAGACTAAAGATAAGTGAATGGGACATTTATCTCAGAAAGTCCCTAAGCTGCTCGCTGTGATCTGGATAGTTCTACATGGTGAAGTATCACTAAAACCTGCTCTGTTCTCATGTTCTTGCTCTAAGCACCTGCTCCCTAGTTAGGTGTGTACATACTCATTTTTATTTGTTTCTCAAGGTCACAGTAGTTATATACATAAAACAATATGTACTTGGTGTAGTTAAAACAGTAGAAATTTAGTTGTAAAGTTAAAAGTGTTTCTATCTTTGATCTTTTAAAGGAATATTTCTTTACAATTTTCTACATCATTATTTATTGATGACAAGGTTTAATGTTCCTATCAGAATTGTAGAGGTATTTTTCTCTCTTAAATGTGCTAAAATTGCTACTGTAGTTTAAAGGTTTATGTATTAGCTCAAGTTTTATAGAACATTTCTTCACTTCAAAAATTAGATTTTCCACAGTGACCATGATGACAGCATTGTCTGCAAGGGCAGAGAGAAGACACTTCTCTCATGAGGAAAACTCTGAGTTATAAGAACAGTTAAGGCAGGATGGAAGAAATACCATTAGTAAACTCATAAAGAAATTTGGTGTGTCTCACCATTCAGTAGAATTGCATCCATTCACATCCCTGTTGTCCAATAATTTGTGATTGATTCACCCCATCCAACCTACCATCTTCAACATTTGACTCAAAAATTTTTTCTTTTCTTCTTTTCTTTTCTCAGAAGAAGCTTGAGGCATGGGAACAAATCACCTTCAAAGTGATTTCTCTTAGTCAAGATTGTCAGCTGATAATTTTTTTAATGCAAAGGGATTAAGCTGACTGTAAGGTGGGATTTTTCTGCATTAATTATAAGGCAGGTTAAATAGTGTCTCTTTTAGAATTGGTGCAGTCTTTAGCTTGTTGGCAAGCAGAGTGGTTCCAATTCTGCCTGTAAATGAAAGGAACTACTGTTTGCCAATTAAATCAAGCAGCTGTTTCACAGACAGTACTGCTAATAGCTACCAACTAAACTCCAAGCTGTTACTCTGGATTGTTTAATGAACTGCTTTTAATATGTAGTAAATGCTAACCTCTGTATCTCAATTTATAGAGCAAGAAGGGAGGGATATTTAAAGGCACATCTCCCTTCACACTTCTGTATCATCATAGGGACCAGCTGTGATAATGAAGCTCAGGGGTTTGAGACTTCCTTACACTATTTATAGGAATCCTGGGGAGAATGGTGCTAGCTAAATTGGTTTTGACAGTGTATGACAAAATTTGCCATATTCTAGTGCTATACAGTGATTGTAATTTTCTCTCTTACAAAGACATTGTAGGCATGTTATGTATACTTGCAGCTTGAGTTCTGCCATGTTAACTGCACAAGTCTGATGATAAAATAAAAATGCATCTCATCTGGACATGCCAATGTCTGTAGCAGTCTAGTGTGATAAATGAATAAAGGGATTGAAAACAGTGTATGGATATCAAAACATATCCTAGATATACATTATATATATATATTTGTTTTTCATGCAAGACATAACCTCTGTTCAAAGGAGAACATTTGTTCTCCTTTGCTCAGAAAGCCTCCTCTACATCTGAGAATAAGCATAAGGAAAGGAGGCATCAATGCTCTCTCTCCTTGACTTGGAATGGGGCTTCAATTGTCCAGAAAATTACAAAACTATCTGAAGAAAAAGTGATAAAAATTAGTTTATAATGTGAATCACAAATTGGGAGAAACACTAAGATTGAACTTCAGCACAAAAAGGAAGCACACAGAAGATGAAAGCAGGGAGAGCTTACCCATGAAGACCACAGTGAACCTGGACATGGAAGGATGGTGTTAGGAAAATTACACCTCAGATAAAAGATGGTCTGCTTTTTCCCCCTGTTCCTCAAGAGAAATTCTGAGTTGACAAAATGCATAATCAGCTGTGTTAAAAAGATCTAAATGACTTTATTGATACCCCCTGTATTCTACAGACACTTTTATATCAACTTAAACTGCAGTTAGTCTTGTTTGCTATATTTCTATGACTAAGTTTTGCCTTCGCCATACAGAATATAGCAAATGGTATTTTTTCTTTCTTAATTTTAAACCTCAAGCAGTCAAACAACAAGAAAAATGTTTTCATTTTTTCTTGTTGTTATCTATGTCTTCTACACCCCTTAAATGCAAAACAGTTTGAAAAATATTTCTTAGAAGCCACCTCCATTTCTCTCTTTATTTTCAGAGTATATCTGTCTTTAAAAGGAAATAAAAATAATACAAGAAAGGAAAAATTAATGAAATTTCTATAGACCTACTGCAATCACCATTCTCTTTGCTTTTCTGTTAGTGTTTTATAAGTAAAACTGACTAGAGAAAATACATTTATAAGCTGGTGGGGGAAGGTGGGGCAACAGCCAAAAACCAAACACACAAAAACCAGAGACACAAACTTCTGACTTTACAGATGGCTCTTTTTCTTAATTATATGGATAACAGTTTAGAAATACCTAATTGGTCATGCTTGACAAGTAATAGCAGTTTTTCCAAGATAAACAAATGTTCACATTTTTCATACTTAATCAGGGAGTTTATGTGTAAAAATGACCAAATGTATCATCTATTCTAAGCCTCCTATGTTATTTTGTAATAAACCACCATCTGTACTTTGATTTTACAGAATCTGTGTGTGATGACCACAGAATCTAATTATATGGCAGATGGGTTTGAGGAAGAAACTGGATTTTTTTTTTTTTTTAAATAAACTGCAAAAGCTCAGAAATGTCCCCAAAGCAAGTTTATTTCATTTTTATCTGGAAAGTAGTGCTCTGAACACCCAGTAACTGCCTTAATCTCTCTGTTTTCCTCCGCCTTCCAAACTCATAGATGTTTTTTGATGAGTTCGTGATTTTCTGTATTTGTTTCTGTATATTTGTGTATTAGTTGTTGATTTTCTGAGTTATTTAGTTTTTAGTGAATAAATTTGTCCATTAAGGTTGAGATATTAATTTAGTAATATTCTGAGAGCTTATAAATTTACTTTTTTTTTCCTTGTTGCTAGTTTTCTGAAACCTCATAACTCTGCAGGCTTTGTTCTAGTGAGTAAATATGCCCAGAATATTCTTCACTAACTTCCTTTGGTGAGAAGCTCTTCTTTCACATCAATAGTATTTCTGGCATTTGTGTGTGATTAATATGTTAGCTATTTTGAATTTGAATAATGTAAAATATTTAATTATGTAATTAATTATAAGAACATAAATAACTAAATTAAAAATATATATATATGTACTTTGAAACATTTTGGCAACATGCTATGGGATGGGGCTGTGCCAGGAGGGAGAGCTTTAGCAGAGGGGTGGCATCAGTGGCACAGCTGTGTCCTGTCCCCCCCAGGTCAAAGCGTGGTCCTCCTCCCTTCCTCCTCAGAAGGGCTCCAGCTATGCCTACAAGCCAGACTGGGAATGCACCATGTCATACTCTAACCGTGTGCAAATTAAGAGCATTTAGATAGGAAGACAGTGAGGGATACTTAATGCAATCTGATATTCCACCTTTACCCTATTTTTCACTGCCTTCTCCGTTTAGAAAAGGTCTTGGCTATCTCAAAGAAAATAATCTGAAAGCCTGCCTCCTCTACTCACCCCACCTTCTGATCATGCCTGCCTCAATTCTATGAAAAACAGAATTCCCAGTGAAACTGGGAGGAAATTCAGTAGCTAGTTCTCTGCTACTCTGAAAAGTGACCTGGAAGTCACTTATGCTGCCTCTCTACACACTTCTTCTAGCTGGGGTGGGTTGATTCTGGATGGATGTCAGGTACCCACCAAAGCCATTGTATCACTTTCCTCCAAAAGTGAACATGGGGAGAGAAAATGTAATGAAAGGTTCATGAGTAGATATAAAGACAGGGAGTAATCACAAACAAATTATCATCATGGATAAAACAGATTCAATTTGGGGAATTTAAAAGAATTTCTTAGTAATCAAAGTCAGAGCAGGATAACAAGAAATAAAATAAATATTAAAAAACTATTCCCCTGCACTTTCCTCCTTCCTGGATTTGCCTCCTCCCCCCTGAGCATCACAGGAAGATGGGAGATCATCACAGGATGTTTCTGCCACTGCTCAGGCAGAGGAGTCCTTTCCCTGCTCCAGGGACCCTCCCAGATCAGACAGTGGTCCACAAACTTCAACATGAGTCCACCCGCTGGGCAAGAGTTTTTCTCAAACTGCTCCACTGTGGGTGCAGTGTTTCCAGAAGAGCCTGCTCCAATGTGGGTCCCTGGGAGGGTCACAAGGTTACAATTCCTACTAGGAAACATACTCTAGCACGGTCTCCTCTCTCTCCACAGCTCTGCCAGATCCCTGCCAGTAGAGTCTTTCAGCACGGGCTTCCCAAGGGTTCACAGCCTTCTTTTCAAGCATCCTCCAGCTCCAATGGGGTATTCTTCCACAGGCTTCAGGGGGATAGCTGTACTCCTGTTGACCTCCCTGGACTGGAGAGGCACAGCTGCTTCACTACAGTCTGCACCATGGGTTGCAGGGGAATCTCAGCTCTGGCTCCTGGACCACCTCTTCTTCCTCTTTCTTCACTGACCTTGGTGTCTCTAGCGTTGTTCCTCTCACATATTCTTGCTCCTCTTTTCTCGTGCCACAATTACATCTGTGCAATATCTTTTCTCCCCCTTCTTAAATCTGTTATCACGAAGGCATTACCACCATTTCTGACTGACTTGCTCTTGACCAACAGTGCGTGTGTCTTGGACGTGGTGGAAGCCTCTTCCAACTTCTCAAAGAAGCCACCCCTGTAGCCCCCTCACTACCAAAAGCTGCCCACTCAAACCCTTTCTTCCTGTCCTTCTTGGCCTTTAGGAGTTGCTCTGTCTAAATTGTGCTCCTTAGGATGCCTTGAGCATGCCGTACTCTGGAACAATGTCCCTATCCTTCTTTCATGAAGAGTAAATAATTAATTGGGATAGATGTTAACAAGATTCCATGTGATTAAAATTTCTGGTGAGTGGAGAGTCCCAAATGAGGGTAATCTTGGCCTGAATGGTCATGAGACTGTAATCTTTCTCCCCTGTCATGAGCTAATTTAGGCTGATTCACATAGTATGAAATGACAAGATTGCAGTGGAAAAGTATTTAACCATAATATAAGATTCAGGGCAATTTCCAGTTCAGCTGTTTAGACACACAGTACAGGCCATTGCAAGAGCATCTGTTTTTGCATCTTATGCCTTACAGGTTTGTTATTTTAGTAATTTTAGATATAAAGAAAAGAGGAAAACTGTCTTTGAGGATGTTCACAAAATACCTAAAAGGATAAATGGAGAAGTTTCATTCTTTACTGTCTGTTGATATTTTTTAATTATTATTTTCTTTCTTGTCTCCCTTTCATTGGTTGCTAGTCTGCTGTTAGAATTAAGTTGGGTGTTCACAATAATATTTCAACTTGAATCAAGGAGTATAAATATATGCAAAAATGGCAATTGGCTATTAAAAAAATGCATATCATAGGCTGGTTTATATCCTGTCTGAAACTCATTAAGATCATTGGCCTTTTATTCACACTTAAGTTGGATTTCAATTTACAACACTTATTTTCAAGTCAAGTTCTGTATTCATTGGATTCCATTAATAACTTGAAAGAAGTTCAAACAAATTAATCTTATCAACTTAAATCTTTGGGAACAGGCAAACTGTTCCCAAGTGGATTAAAGCCATTAAACATCATTTAGATATATATCAAAGCCTGAAACACTGAGGAAAATGCCAGAGGAACAATCAAAAGCTCTGTTGTGCCAATATACACTAGAAAAGCTTGAACATGATCAACTTGATAAAGATTGAACAGGTGGCTTGAATTGCTGGATAACATCTCTTTTTAAGAGTAAAGGAAAGTAGAATATAAGAGTAATACCTATCGTGGTTTGGAAACATGAGTTCTCTTTAATACATTTCTTTGGATTTTTTGGTGATCTCATATGTTGGCTGATGCAAATGTTGATACTGTCTTACCATTTGTGATTTCTGTTACTCTTGCATGATCTTGTGATCAAAAAAATTACTGCTACAGTGTATCAATAAACCAATATTATACCAGGAAATCTTACCCCAACAATCTGCTTTAAGTTATATTCTTCAACAGTCTATTCTTAGCCCCATTACATGCATCTTCCACACTGGTTTAAAAATATATATAAAATTAATTACATGTAATATTTATTCATCATAAGGAAAATTATGGGACAATGAATAAAAAATAAATATGTACCAGCTTAACTATATTCTTTGGCAATATAGCAATTAACTAATAAAGATCAAACACCAAGTCATATATCCTAAAAAACATAAGTAGTCATTTTTCTGTGATGGTGACAATTATAAAAATAAGTCATTTAAGACATTTATGTATTTATTTTATATAAGTGTATTATCATTATATATATAAAATTAAATAAGATGTAGTAAACACTGAATTTGTTATTTAGGAGTATAAACAGGAACATGTCAAATGGAAGATATCAGAGATAGATATTTCATTGTGCATGACAGATGAGGCAATTACTAAAGAGTTCCTGAATGTCCAACATCCACAGTCTTGAAATAAAATTGCAAAATTAAAAAAAAAACCAAAAAAAAAAAAACAAAAAACAAAACAACTTTAAAGCGTGGCAAGAGGGAGAGAGAGAGAGGGAAAAAAAACTTCACCTAGAGTGTTTCAATCTGTTTAGTATTGCAGAGTTATGCTTAGCCTTGGTCAGCAAAATGTTGATATCCTTATGAGTAGGAACTGCTTTGAGAAGTTTGTGATAGTTAAGGCCTGGGGGGAAGGGTAAGAAAAGACTTAACAAGGTCTATAGATGATCCACTTTTTGAGAGATGGTACTAGTCAAATGAAAACCAGAAATCAATAATTAATTTTCCATAGTGAGGAAAAGTGGTCTGGAATAAACCATTTTGAACTTTTCAAGACCTAGTTTATTTCCAAAATAGTGTCAAGGTAAAATATACTTTGTCAGCTATATAAAAAATGTTGTGATGCACATGAGTGATGTTAAGATTTTCAGGTCCTAATTGATGTTTATTCTTAGTTGGTAAAATAAAACCACCACAAGATCTCACAGTGCAATTTTGAGAAAACATTATATGTATGAAAGAAGCACAGATATACTGAGAAGGTAAACAAGACTTAATAGATTTCTGCGTTCACAAACTTTGAAAAAAAAATCTTGAAAGCACAAAGTGAAAATAAAACTACAGTTCAGAAATTAAATTATACTGAGCTCAAAAAAGCCACCCCATAGGTCTGGAAATGAAGTATTCTTGACCAAAAACACTCCAGGTTAGTAGCTGGAGTAAATGGTATCCTGCAGTGAGCAAATGTTTATGAACTTGAATTTCATTTGTGTTTCCTTAAAGGGGACTTTGATTTTCCAGCTTGTGGTTTGCTAAAGCTGCATACAAAAGGCCTTTGGTACTTATTAAGCCTGGTATTTTCATTTGACAGGTATAAAGAGCTAAAATTATTTTAACAGAAAGTCACTTGAGATAAGTAATATAAAAAATGCATTCACAGGTTCCTTCTTTCGTGCCATCACTTGATCCTTGCAATCTTAGAGAATAAAGGATGAGATCTTACTCTGAGCCCCTCAGAGGTGCAGTACAAATCCCACAGCACAGGGAGGTGATGCAAGCAGAGGCTGCCAGTTGTACAGCAGCAGACCAGAATGCACATACCTGTCTCTGAGACCCTCATGGAGAGATTTGAGCAGACAAGAAATTGAGCAGAGTTAAATATTCCTGATTTCATCAGTTGCATTCAATTAAATCAACACAAACCTCTTTCTTAAAAATAAAAATCTGTTTTATGTAAAGATATATTCCTTGCTGTACCCTGGAACTGGACAAAATCCACATATGATGAATGTAAGTGAGACCTTCCTCATGGAGCACCTTTGTCCCTCAGTTGTTGATTGTTCAAGTGCCATTCACTGTAAGAACTCTGGGTCTGTAGTCCATTTCATTTAAGCAGTCTTTGAGAGCTTTTCATCATTTCATTAAAGAGCTGCAGTTGCTGCCTTTTGCTTTGGTCTATTCATACTGGTCACACGATTATTCATATTATCATTCAAACCTTGATTGTATTTTGAAATATTTTGATGTATCTACAGAAGCAACTTCAAAGACAGCAATGATTCCCAAACCAGCCCCACTGTTCAGAGTGACACAGAAGATCTGCAAAAAGACATCTCTGATCCAAATCTGGTCTAGCTGTGTTACAAAGCCAACAGCCCCTGCCTTCAGCAGTAGAGGACTCTCAGCAATGTTTCATCATGCTTTGCAGTGAATAAGGAACATTGTAGAGGATCCCAACATTAACTTCCCTCAGTGGGTCATCCCTTGTGCTATCACACTATAGGATAGAAGATTCAGGTATGTGAGTACTAATTATGTGGTTGCACCATGGATCTCATGCACAGCAGCTGCTGCTTCTCATATTTGCCTGTGGAAAAAAATAATTATACAAGCTTGCAGGTTACCTCTATTTTCAGGATTGCCATGTTATGTTTCTGATTTTCCCCACTCTGGCATAAATTGATCTAAATTAAGATGTCTTTACATGTAATATATATTAAATATGAACCTCTCCTGTTGTTAGTGCTCCCAGATATGATACTCCCAGATGTTGTTTTCATGTTGATTTTCCTGTGCTTCTTAAAACCCTGCATGTAGTGTACCAGGAGATCATGACTAAAACTTCTTTGGTTTTTGGATGTTACCATCATACAAATTGAGAGATGCCATTATTTCTTAATTCTTATTTTTCTGCAAAAAATCAGAATATCATTTCCTTGTGCAGCATTGCTATTACTATGCTCAGGTTTTATGTGAAAACCTAGAGGGTGATACTATGAAAGCTGCCCACAGATGATTTTAACAAATTTTTTTTCATCTTGTTCCTTTTTTTTTTTTTTTTTTTTACCAATATTTTGAAAAGAAGTTGTGTAATTCAAAGAGTTTCCCTTCTGTAAACTTTTAACTCTTGTTAAAAATTAAGTTCTGAATTCTCCTAATCAGAAAGTACATACCATCCTATATATTTCCTACTTAAGATAAAGAAAAATGAATGTTTCTGTTTTCTCAACCAGACATAGTCTGAATTAGGCATTGTTTTGATGATATTTTCATACATCAGTTTGTACTTTCATATATCACTTTATACTTTCCAATAGGATTTGTACCGTCAAATGTATTTTGTGCATTTTGACAGCTAAAGGTTCAAGGTCATTCTGAAATTCTGCTTTTCCGTTCTGCACAGCCCAGAATTTATGTAGTGAATAGTTCCCTATTACTAATTACAGTCATTTATTTTCAACATTTCTGTCTTGTAAAGCCTACTTCAAATTTATTTTTAAGAGAGAAACAGAATGTTAGGAATGCATTTTGATGCAGTATATCTGCATAAGATGGGAGCTGTATATGTGCCTTGATTTTAAATCTCTGAATGCCTACTTAATAAGGCAATTTGGACAAGGTTTGCTTCTTACTAATGGCTAGCCTAGGACAATATGTCCTGGTCTTTGGCTTAGGATGAAGGTGCTACTGCAATACAAATAAGTGATAATAAAAAGCCACTCGTCCTGCTGAACTTAACCTATAACATCCCATTTCTTTAGCAACAAGGCCAAGCTCTTCTGCACTAAATCAATTCTTCCTCTCATTTGAACCTTCTTAAAATTCCTCATGCAAATTGCTAGTTAAAGTCGGTTCAAGGACATATCCCAGAGTTTTAGTCATTTGAAGGAACACAAGGGAATAAGTGGAAGCTTGGTACTTGCCTTGATATATTTTTATTTACTGATCTCTCGTTCAGTGCACTTAATTTATGTCAGATAAATCACTTGAATTCTTTTCAAAGTTCAAGTGGGGAAAGTGTCATAGCATTAAGCCTAAGTATCCATTTTTTTTCCTAAAGGTCTTGTCCCCAGGTACATGCATGTAGAAGGTTCTTGAAGACAAGCACACACTCATTACAATCTCTTGTCAGATTTTTACAATATTCCAATCTTATTTATATCTGAAGTCAATTTACACTAGAGAAAAATTAGCTCTTTTACTTAAAATAAAGATTGCTGAGATTAGCAGTTGTAAAAGAAGCATCTGTATTTATGCAGTTGAAAATATGTTATTTTCTCCAACCATCAAGATTGAAGTCACCAGGTGGTGCTATTACATAGTATTGCAAGACCTCCCTCAGCAATTTGTTTAAATTTTTTTTTTCATTTTCCTTTTTTTTTTTTTTTTTTTAAATTCTTTTCAGGCAATGTGGTATAATCCCTTACAGAGAGGCTATAGCAGCACATTGACCTGTGGGTTTTAGTCTGGAGGTCGGAGGACTTTGTGGGAGGTGGGCATGGGTGGCGTAGATTGTCGTCCTCTGGAATGGTTTCCATTGTGGCGGCCTTTGTTCCTGATCTGAAATAACACATAACTTAGTATGACATGCCACATATTTTTGGCCCCTTAAACCACAAGAAAAACTTAAAAAAACCCTGCCAGCAGGTCAGAAATTGTGTTTGGAAGAGAAAACACATATCAGAAGGCATGACTGTGCTATTGCTTGCATGGAGAACAATATCGTGACTTTGGGGATGGGGGTGAAGGTGTTGTCTCTTTAAGACAAAGTCTTCATAATTACTTTCCTTTTATCATTGAATTAAATCAGAGAGAATAAACATTAGAGTAACTCTAAATTGAGGTGACATTGATTTAGATTTTTATCAACAGAACCAGTTGAAATCATAAAAATGTAAGTTGAAACAAAAAAAAAGGGAGGGGAAAGGTAAATAGTCGTTATCTGTCAGTACTTGTAGTTTCATAATAGTGATAAAGAAAAATACCTTAATGGGAAGGTAGCCATCTGGAGTTTGAGGGAATAATGAT
Source organism: Formicarius rufipectus (assembly GCA_013399695.1). Classification (NCBI taxonomy): domain Eukaryota; kingdom Metazoa; phylum Chordata; class Aves; order Passeriformes; family Formicariidae; genus Formicarius; species Formicarius rufipectus. Next base: position 31,862 of record VXAU01002192.1, on the reverse strand, counting down.
TCATTCTGCTTCCAAAGACTCAGCAATTTTAACAACAAAAAGTCCTCTTAGTAACTGAGATGAGACTCATTTGTCGCTCTATACATGGAATGTAGATGGTGCTGTTTACCTCACCTCATTAGCATTTTAACTAATAGGAAAGACAATTGTGCAAAGAGAATCTGACTTGGTGTGTATGGGGGAATCTTTCCTGGTACCTATTGACATGTATTTATATAGTTCACACAGACATGTGCATTTCTTACTTCCCAGGGTAGGTTTTAATTTTGAAACAACTTCTGGTGATGGTTTTCTTCCTCTGATGGGGTTTAACTAGCACATTAAGTCTCTACAGATTGCAATCTCTTTTAAGAATACCCAAAATAAATGGTGTAGCTGCATGAATATGAATATCATATGAATTAAGTCCCTTTTTTCTTCAAGTTTTTAAGTAATTTCCTAATGGTGGTGACTTTGGCCGAAAGGAGAAAATTAGCTTGCTTTATACCAAAGTCTTTTATTGGATATCTAAACTAGATTTGAAATATCAGCCAGCTCAGCTTTTGAAATAGGTGCTTATTCATGCTTTAAATATAGTTTCAAAATAACTTAGAATTATTCTAGGTAGGTAACAGCTGTCTTCGTAGGAAAGAATAGGAACATATATTTTCCATTTTCCAGAACTATATTTCTGTGCTCTTTTTACTAATGAGTTATGATTAAGTTCCACATTTAATACAATTTAGGACTTGGCCATGTTGGATGAACTGAGATACTGGTCCAAACAAAAATTGTTCTTGAGAGAAATCATTTTTGTTTTTTTAATTTGCCTGACCTATTAAACAATTTGTCATGTGAGTAATAGTAAATAAAATTCCCTACTGCCATCTTTAGCAGTTTAATATTGTCTTTCATGTTTACAGTATTGAAGAATATAATTCATGAATCATATTTCTGTGTAATGCTAAATTACTCTCACTGAAATGTACTTTTAATAGTTCACATCATTTTCATTAACCTCTTGATACTTTATTCATCTCCATTAGAGCAACATCACACAATCAGACCAGTAGATAAACATAAACAGACTATTCTAGAGGCAGAATTTAATAGGAAATCATTGGGGGGAAAAAACAGATTTCAATGTGATCAAATCTTCATCTTTTGGGGTTTTTTGTCTCTTCATGAATTTCCTCTGCATGAGCATTTCTTGCTATTAATTGTATTTCTACATTGCCTTCCAATCTGCTCTACTTCATTAATATGAGGAACTGGAAAACAGGCTCATGGGTGCAATGCTGAAACCTTTATCGAAGGCATGGAAAGAAGCCCAGAGTTGAGTAACATTTTGACCTAATACATTTACTGTGCTGTTACTCTGCTGACATCATTAGACTTTCCCATTTCTCTCCCTTCATTCACATAACAAAAACTGAATCATGGTCTCTGAATCCTAGAGAAGGCTTCTGGTTTCATTATTAAGTCATTATTTTATTTATAAAACTAACACACCACTAATTTTCAAGATGTCAAGCTTTATTTTGAACTCTACTCCCGAGTTATATGCTACAACATTTTGTTCTGTAACTTGATGATGTGTGACTCCAGAGTCATATCCTACAAGGATTTTAATAAGGAGGAGGTTTGCAAAGTGAATCACAGAGAAAAGAGGATTGCTTGCTGAATTGGATACACGTGTACTTTAGCTGTCTGAGCACAGAAAATGGGTTTGATTATAAACCCCTTTTCACAGATTCATTTCTTTATTTCACTCTCTGGATAAATACACACTTCAAGATGTCACAAATATGTTTTTCATCTTAAGAACATCTGGAGACTTGTTCTGTTGGAAGGCTCTCCAAATCTTTTGGTTTCCAATAAAATAAGGTTATATACAAGAAGAGTATTTGAAATAATAGTTTGTGGGTCACATTTAATGTCTCTCTACCCTAGAAGAACAAGAAATCTTAAAAGGAAGGATTTAAGCTGACTTTGGTCTTAAGGGATTTCTAGAAGATATTCCTTCAAGAGACATCTAAAAGAAAGGAGGTAAAAGCAGTGGAAGATGGATTTAGATTTTTTTATTTTTATTTTTATTTTTTTTCATTTTTGATATGCAAGATTTCCTTCTGAAGTGAATGAAACTTTTAGGTGTGTGCAGATAGAAGGTTTAATAGCAGTAAACCTGTAAGACTGTAAGCTCAGTGAAAGTTTTGGAAGCAGTGAGGACAATAAGGCCACTAGGTAATGCCATGGAAATTAAAACATATTTATGTGTAGTCCCTAGAGAAAGTAATATAAATCTACACATGGTGAAGTTTATTTTCTAGTATATTAATTCTGTTCTCATTGCTAAAGAATGCCTTTTCACTGAGTCACAAAAGGCATTGTGCTTTGTTCTGGAAAAATTCCATCTCAGTATTTTT
>VXAU01002192.1:17063-28379 GCA_013399695.1 Formicarius rufipectus | reverse complement strand
ATCTCAGTATTTTTTATTACTTTTAAAAAAATTATCCTCTGCCTCCCTCATCAATTTGCAGTGCCCATTTTTCCAAACTCAGCTTATAGTTTTTATGAATCCAGTCCTGAAAAGAACATCCAAATATGAATAACTAAAAGAGATGAATATCATCCATGATTATTTTCTGTCTACCTATGCAACTTAGTTTCCCTAAATGGTAACTACAGGTAGTATTAAGAAATATTTTCAGGAAAACAGAAATAGGCTAGTAGGAGATTTAAAGTGTCTAGATGGAGAATGAAGATAATCAATTCAGAATAATACTATTAGTAATATCATAAAGTATATCAAGATGTTTATTTTTTCCTCTTAGAGGATGTATACAGAAAGTAAATGATGTTCCAGATATCAACTACACCAGTCTAAATCTACATTCTGTGGACTAACCTGATTCCCTTATAATTTCTGTTCTTCCCTCTAATTTGTGATATCCCAGATGAAACTCTCAGTTTCTAAATTTTTTGCTTCCAAATGAGTCTGCCTTTAGAATGAGTTCAGAACCACTTTCCTGAGGCCAGCTCCCTTTCCTGCAGCATCTCACCTGCTGTACTTCACATTTGCAAACTGTCTCAGACAGAAGTTGAATCCAGAATTCTCCAGATTTCTATTTCATGATTAGTCTTTTGTCTGTCCTTTCTCACAATGTTGCAGAGATGAGCAAGTTTTGTTTTCTTTTTTAATCTGTAAGAAAAATGGGGGGGAATAGTATTTCAAACCCTGTTTTCTCAACATAAAAATGGGAACTACACTGCATATGCACAATGGCATTTAACAATGTTTAGTATGTTAATAATGTAATTTAAATCTGAAAGAGTCCTCATACAATCTTAATTTCTAAGGCCTCTGAATTACATCTCTGCATCTGTAATTTTGTGTGTCTTTAATTTTCTTTGTAGCATTAAAACAAACACTTCACTTACTATAAATTACAACACATTTATGTATTTCTTTGGCTTAAATAAGGTGGTGGGTGTTTTTTTAGCAAGAATGATATATTTTCTGAAATAGAATAACTTTATCTCAGATTATAAAATAAGATCTTTTCTTCTGGTAAGAGCTCTGTGTAAATTTATTTGTATGGTTGATTGTTTATCAAGGCCAGACTTTACTGAGAATACCAGGATATGGGACTATGAACCATATAACTATTGAAGTAGGAAAAAAAATATGCTATTATTTGCTTACTGAATCACAATTTTATTCAGTATTAATTTCAGTTATGTGGGAAAATTAAGCACAGAAAGGAAAACTTCCCCACAGATTTAGCCTGAATTACAAAATGATAAGAACTAAGTGGCAAATAAAATGTAAGAAAATTAATTGATAATGGCTCATGTTTATCAGTAGATAAAGTGCGATGTATTTCATAAACAATAGAATCATATCACTAAGATAGCAAATTGTATCCTATCACATTTCTGAGCTGGAGAAAAAAATAACTAAATAATTTATATTAAAATTATAGGAAGCCTTCCCTAAAAAAAAAAAAAAAAGGAACTCTTTAGACTAGTTATGTTAACAAAAGAGACTACAGATGACAATATGCATGTTAATGAGCAGCAATCAATTTATGTTCTTGAATCTACTTTGAAGGACATCACATCAAGAGTGTCTTGGAGAACAACAACAATCATCTGACAGGAGTCCTTACCCTGGAGGGAATTGATATATAAATCAGCAGAATGATTTGTGAAAAATGAAAGAGTTTACCATAGGAACCAAAATTAGGCAAGGAGTAATTCTCAGATGTGAAGACATCACTTTAAATAAATCTGAAAATGGAAAAAAAAAAAGAAAGCTAAAAATTAGCTGGGAATGAGAATGAGAATCAGATCTTGAAATTCACAAAGGAAAGCAGGCTGAGTTTTCTTGGAATTCATTTTATTCTTTTACTTCTTCAAGGCTGAAGATAGAGGTACTTGGTTCATTTTGGTCCTGAAAAATTGAAGCAAAATGAAAATACAGTTTTCTTACCTTTTCTTTTGTTTTATTATCCTTTTTTAAAGTCCTGAAGAGGCATTTTTTACAATAATAAAAAGATCCAAAATTGTCAATACTGAGGTTCATTTTGTTCTTTATCTATGCAGAGTCCCGTGGACTGCAGAAGAATACCTGTGTTTTAAACTACCACTCATGTAAATAACTGCAATGTCAGTGATGTAATCTTGACTGTGTAGTTCAGTAATGGAAGATTCACTCAGAATGCAGTTTTGTTTTCTTTTAGTAATTTTGTCCGACTACCATTGCCTGCAATTCTTCTCTTAACACATGCAGTGAATATGCAACTGCCGTCAGCAGGTAGGAGTGAACTGCTCTGTAGCACTTTACTATACCTGACACCATTTGCAGATTTTGGAGTCCACAACTTGCTGGAAACCCCTGGCATTCAGCTTTTATTGTTCCTTTCCTCTGATGCAGTAGGTGCCACTAATGTTTTAATCAGCTGCTTCAGATGATAAGCCAGATGCCATAGTCCTAAATCTAAAGGAGTTTTATGGGATGCTTCAGCAGGCTTAGCCAGGTAATTAGGAATTCAGCACCAAGTCCAAAACATCTGTAGAAAAATTGTTAAGGGATGTTGAGTAGGATTGGACAGTCCTGTAAATGTAGCCATAGTATATGAAGTTAAATAGCTGTAATTTATTTTTTTGTTTGAAATGGTTTACTAGAATAAATATCCAGTTGTTACTTTGTATTGCCTTCAGGCATGTTTGAAATATGAAGATTATCTTTGAAATGTGAAGATCTGCAGAGAAATGAAGGTTTTGTTTTGTTTTGTTTTTGTTTTTTTTCCTTCAAGTAGGGGTAGTCTGTTTACAGCACACAAGCTGTTTTCCTGTTCTCTCAAGTAAATCATAATATGATGGGTGAAACAGCAGGTCTTCAATTCATAATTGCCATAGTGAAAATAATTTGTCATCTGAGTGCAATTCTCACTAGGGAGCTCAAACTATTTACTGTATTTGTTATTGTATCAGATGAAAAACCTAATGAAATACATAGATGTCTCTGCTACATTCACATTTGCCTGTATACAGTCTCACTTCTGACCATTTCATTGGTCCGTTATGTATGTTGATAAATCTGTAGGTCACATTTTTCACAATTATTTAGTAGCCTTAAGAGCAAGTTTCAGCTGACTTCTATGACATGAATAAGGAACTACATCTTATCTCCTTCAGACTTTGATTTTCATGTTAATTGGCAGAGAAAACAAGGTTTTTGGGGTATCATTTGACCCTACAGCCAATATTAATTAAAGTTGTTGTAATATGGATGCAGTTTTCTGAATATGTAAGGCTCCAGGGCGACCTTAGAGCACTCTTTGAGTACCTAAAGGGGTTACAAAAGAACTGGAGAGGGACTTTTCAGAAGAGCGTGTAGTGACAGGACAAGGAGGAATGGCTTAAAAATGAAAGTGAATAGGTTTAGGTTAGATATCAGGAGGAAATTCTTTCCTTTGAGGATAGTAAAACATTGGAACAGGCTGCCTGGAAAATCTGTGGATGCCCCATCCCTGGAAGTGTTCAAGGCCGTATTGGATAGGGCTTTGAACAACCTGGCCTAGTTGGAAGGTGTCCCTTCCTGTGGCAAGGGGGTCAGAACTACATGATCTTTAAGGTATCTTCCAACCCAAGCCATTCTACAATTCTCTGACCTTGGCAGAGCTGAGACAGGAAATGGAGGGGAAAGGGCTGTATTTCTGCCTTGAAGAATTTAAGCATTTGTTTGAACTGACAAGACTGACAATGAGACGATCCCTTGAAACTGAGGGATTGACTGGAAACTTCATAGGGCCATCTTATCAATTTGCAAATCTAGATCCAAACTTTTCTCCAAATAAATGGTGAGGGGAAGATTTGGAACGGGGACAGAATACAGAAAAAGTTTCTCACTAAGATGTTCAAAAGTTACACCGAGACTCAATTTCAAATTTATTGGTTTAATATTGCGCTAACTGGGACTAATTAATTTTGGTTTCAAGAAGTGGCATCTGGCTTACTCAGAAAGTAGGCAGGGTTTGTTCGTGTGTGCATGTCAGCCTCTGTATATCCATATTGGATTTCCTGAAACCAGTGTCCAATCTCATTTTTGACAAGTGTAGCTTTTCTGTCTCATTAATGAGCTTGCTGAGTCAGCACTACAGAAGCACTCGTAGAATTGGTGTGGCACGAATCCTTTGCAGGGACCAGCACCTGGAGCTGAGCACGCTTAGATACCTTGTTTAAATCTTTATTTGGAATCACTAAGCAAGATTTACCTAGTGCAGGACTCTGTGCTGGCATCCTGAATGTGTGTGAACTTCACAGCATATACTTGATTTCGGCACTTAGTGGGAAAGTATGCACTGGAAGAAATAACTCCTATTTTATAGTTCCTAAGGGATGCAGAATATTAATGCTCTCCACGAGCTTCATGAGGCTTCAAAGTGCTCAATAACTTCAGTATTATGCTATTAATATTAACTCTACAGGGATAGATTAGTCATTCATAACCAGTTTTTTATTTTAACTGTTTGTTTTCTATTAGGAAATATTTACTTATACTTTGTTATCAAATATAAATACATAGGGAAGCAAAAAAAACATATCACTTTCAGGCCCCATGATCATAAAAATATTCTTTTCAAGATTATAGAGGATTTATTATCTGTTAATTCTCACTTATATTGGGTATGTTTTCAGGATAATTTGCATGCAATATTGCAATTTTTCCACTAGGAATTACTCTGATGGTAAAGTTTAAAATAGAAACAGAATCAGCAAACTCAAAAATGAATACTCATAAAGACTGGCTTTAATTTAATTAGAACTGTATAAGCTAAAAATATCTCTATTGATATGTGCATACATTGAGATATGCTATTGAGTTATAGGTCAGTGTCTTTTAAGTTGTTTCAGTCTTTTAGCTCTCTTAAAGTCCACCTAAGATATAAATGCTGAGAAGCTCCATTGCTTATAATTAAAGCAGAGATGTTGAAAGAGAAACCTATATCTTCTAAATTTGATTTTTATTTATAAAGTTTCCAAGATGTCATTGCAATATTGCTGCGTTATATAACAAGGAGATAGTATACAAGGCACCACTGAAGAAGTGAAAATGACCTAATTTCACAGGATAACAAAATACCAGAAATGAGATACACTTCAAAATGTCAATAAAATAAAATAAAACAAATTGCTATTTTTGCAAAACCTGAGCAACACTTTAATTCAGGATTTGCTACTGTTTTATTTTTATTGTGTGTTATTTAATGGGAGGTAAAAAACCTCAGAGTATATTGCTGCAAAACAATCTCTAGAACTTGAAGTAGTTTTGGTAATATTAAGTAGGTTTTCTCATATGTGTACCAGCTTTCTATTTTTCTTCCTGTAATTAAATTAATGTGGAAACTTTCTGAATAGTACAATGTTATACATAATACTTATTTTTATAAGTCTTTAAGATTTCTTTATTAAGCCATTATCTTAACATATATTGATGTTTCTAGACCTCTGAATCTGCACCCTCAAAACTAATTATAATGTTTCACCAAAGCAAGGCCATTCAGCATAATTTAAACAGTTCCCTGGGAGGCAGCTCAAGATATTTAGCCTCCATTTTCATCACTGTTTCTTGAAGGAGCTTTGTGGGTATCTGCATTTGGGATGCAATGAACTTCCACTTGCATCTAATATCAGTTAGTGATCTCTAAGTACATTTCTTAAAGGTGAGCCACTAACTATGGTTATCTAATATCTGTTTTGTATAGCAAAGTGAAGCAGAACTGGTTTTCTTGGGGCCAGCCAGAGAAAACTGTTAAAATTAATAAGTATTTCAGGAAATATATTTCAAAGTATTTTCATGAGGTGACAGGCTCCAAAATTGGTTTCAAATCTGTGAAAGTATCTTTGTCCAGCGGTGTTCTTTCAAACAGTTTCTTTTGAATTGACTGTATGCTAATGTGTATGTTATAGCTAACTGTCCAAACTTATGTATTCAATATGTTCATTAATGCACTTGAATATAAAACATTTGTTATACTCTCAAAGGTACAAGGGATTTTTATTTTTATATTATTGCAGAATTACATTACAATATATTATGCTGAATTACTTTTGCTTCTTCCCACCCTTCAAAATTCTCATTTTTGTAAAGAATAGCAGACTTTTAATTTTGGAACTGTCTTTTTTTAATACCAGAATTTCCTACTACTACTCCAGTCCTGCCAGTATCCTGCCAGTGTGCTCTTTTCTTCATTTATGCTGGCTATTTGTTACTGAACAGAATTATATTTTATTCCACAAGAGGTGTTTTTGCTGCTGCTCAACCCTACACAAATGATGACATATGAGACAGTCATGTGTATCATTTTTAAACTTCAAGAACTCCTAGTTCTGAAAAGTTTCTCTATCACTGTATTCAGGGCTGTGAATACAAACACACAGAAAAAACAGAAGGTATTTATAACTGACAAATAGGTACTGGTAATTTTTCTTTGTCTTTCTGAAAGAATTCAACACAAGCTTGGAAATACTGATTAAACAACACTCAGTAAGTACTACTGGCTGAAAAAAAATTTAACATTTTCTACAAATTTAATCAAAGAAGCTCTTATAAGAATGTGGAGTCTGTAACAAAACATACTAATATCTGTTTAAAAATTCCATATCTATATGCAGGGACTTGTTTATTTTAACATTATTTGTCAACAGTTTAAAAAGGAGCTGGGCAGGCAGGTGGATGGTGTGACTCAGGTCAGTGTAGTATCACTTTCACGTGCTGGATGGGTGACTTATTCACAGAAATCAACTTTGCAATGCACTTGCCTAACATTTACCTTGAGACTTCACTCTGTCAGTAGGTTTTTGGTATTATTATCTCTGACAGAACAATAACAGATGATTGGCAAGAAAAAAAAAAGGCAACATACTATTTCTTGTAGAGAGGAAATGGCTCTTAGTGAATGTGTTTTTATTTGATGCATTATTCCCCAGTTGCAAAATAAATATTTTAGAAGTTTGTACTGCATTCCCACTCTGGGGGTGTTCATGCTTTACAGGAAAGTGGTGGGATTTGTTTCTTCTTTTTTTTTTGATTTTCTTTTTTTTTTTTTTTTTTTTTTGGTTTATTTTGGTTGGTTGGTGGTTTATTTTTTCTCTCATCACTTCTGCTACTATTGAATTACTTGGACTCTGTTTAAAGCCTATTGCTTTAACCTCAATATTTTTTTTCCATTCTTTGTAAACAAGATCTGTTCTGGTAGATTTCCTTTGCTGCTTTATTCCATTTTACTGGGAAAAGAACAGCTATGTATAGTTTTACTAGCCTACAGCAAACTTTGAAGTGTTTCTGAAGTATGTGATGTTGAGGAGAGGAAATAAAGAGAAAAATGTCTTACTTTATAACAGTTAAGAGATTTCCTTGGCTTTTTCCAGATTCTCAATGAATAACCATGTAGAGATGCCAATTTACATAAATTTGAAGGACAATTAGGGGGGAAAAAAAAAAGCCAAAAAACCAGTCTCATATTTTCTTGCATTCCCTCCCTTGCATGAGTAAGACGTTAGAAATATAAATCCTAGGTATGTTAGACCACCCAGGGACAGGGAAAAAACCCTTATGTGCAAATAAATAAGATAAATAATCTTTTGGAGGCATAAAGGAAGGAAAATGTATAGACAGGCAATTGAGACATTAAACTATTGCACACTTCTAGAGTCAAGTCTGTGAGTAAAGACAGGGCTTAGAAAAAATTAAAATCGTGGCTTTGACTTATTATCATGAAAAACTTCATTAGTATTTCTGGCCAGTTTAAAAAAGAAAAATAATCTTACCTTTTCAGCATTACTTTTTATGTTTCAAAGAAAGAATTGCCTTAACACAAAAACTCCCTTAACAAGCTATTATAATATAGTCCACAGCTGCTGTCAAGGTAATACTGACATTAGAAATTTACAGAAGCTAAGAAAATGTCTAAACATGTTTAGATTTAAAAAGTAAAATTATATGGATAAATAAATAAAAGACCAAACTTCACCCTCATAACAAATTGAAGTCAGTCAAAACTTTACCAGTCCTTTATCAATCTGGCTTTGATAGGTAATTTTTATTGGTACTTCAAAAATACACCCAATATACTACTGACTTACAGGAATGAGTAAAAAATATTTTACGTCTGCAAGTTTTCTAGGAATGTACATTTGCAGTATGATTTTTAATATTACAGCTTTGCTACTTTTATTTTTCTTTTGAAGACCAAAGGAGCAAGAAGCTTTTGTCTTAACAAGAGGAATAAGCTGACCTGACAAGATTACGTCCTAATGGAATGTACTCTTCGCATTTGACAATAAATATAAGCATTAACATTTTTTTATTCTGTTTTAAGCACTTAAAAATAGATATATTAATAACCTACTGGTGTATTTTTCATTTTCTTTATCTTTGACAATAACAAACACTTGTAACAAATGAGTTAATGAGAAAGTTTTTGCCATTTGCAGCACAAGGCAATTAAACCCAGAACTCAGGCGCTTTTCATATTTCATACTAGAGCAACTTGTGATTTATCTAGTGACTCTCCTGGTAACTTCTGCTGACTGAGTTTAAACAAGAACTCACTGATGTCTTCAAGTTATTAAGTTCATACTCTGGAAATTATATAAGTGTATATTTAGCCAAATTCTAAGAAGAAAAATCAACTTTCCATAAAGAACAGTGCTTGTTCTGGAGTCCTGTTCTCAAGAAGCTGTATAGTCAGGGAATAGATAAATTCTCTACCATCATGATCTCACTACTCTTCACAGGGAAGAGATTATCCTGAATCACAGCACTGCAGTGCCTGCCCACAGACAGGGCTCCTTTGCTCTTCAGATCACTGAATCACAGAGGCTTGGTCACTGAACCACAACTGCCTTCAGGAAAATAACTTCAACAAGCGCCTGATCTCATTGGCTTTTGAGTTCTTGCTGTCCTAAACATTCTTCAGAACAAGCTCTAAAATCCGTTCCAGAAGAGATAGATTTCTTAGTCATCAGTAATAATGATTTTCTGAGCAGATATCCAGGGGTGAGGCAGAAAATGCTCAAAAGAAATTGCACTGCTTTCAACTAGGTTCAAATATTGAGTGGGAACCAAAAAGTGGTATAGATAATTTTCATTCTTATATTCACACTGTTCTTCAATTGAGGAATGGGAATTAGCAGTAGGAAAACTCTGTTATTTAGTCCATTCTTTCTATAAAGTGAACTACAAAAAATTTATCCCTGAAGTGATGCTTTTAATCAGTCAGTGAAGGACAGTATTTTCCCCTTGGAAGTGGAATATTATTCTGGCAAGTTCTGTTATTATTATTTGCCATTTCCAGTGGAACATCCTTTTTGATTATAATTAAAGTCCATTGAAATGGATAGGTATTTATGAAGGAATTGAATTTTAAATATTTAAGTCCTTTAGGTACTTCATAACTTGAATTTTCATACCATGCGATACAAACCAGCATGTATTTACCTCATAGTTGAAATACCATATTTTAGAAGGAAAAATGTCATTAGAGAAGTAGTGGAGGCAGACACCATTTTATAATATATATTTTGGTTTTGCTAAGACTTAAATAATTTATTTCATTCATCAACCTTTGGGGCTGTTAACTGAAATGCTGATTCTGTTAGAGCTAAAAACTTCCAGTGGGGCCAAGGATTTCAGCTGAATAAGAAATATACAGTCAAGTTCCAAGTTGGATTGGCCTTTTCCAAGTCATATTATGTGTGTGTTTTCAAAAATTATTCTGTTTTACTTTTCATTCCTTGAGAGCTAGAGGGCAACATTGTTTCAAAAGACACTACAAAAACACATAAAGAATTGCAAGAAGTTTTGAGCTAATAAACGTCATTGTTCTGACATGATCTTTAATTAGGACACTTACCTAAGAAAACATTCCATGAAGTCTTCTTCGTAAGGCATTTAAAACTGGTCTTTTCACATCCAGTGACTGGTAAGGATTTATGATGCTTGTGGATTGGATAATAAACAGGGACATCCAGGAAGGAAGTTTTGTTCTCTAAACAGGGATAAGGAAAGAGTTAATTTACAAGATAGCCTTATTTAGTGGAAAGCTTTATGGTAGCGCAGGTGTAGAATGAACAACCAACCACCTGGGACTGGAGAGAACATCAAGGGAAAAGAAGTGACCATAATTAGGGGAGAACTACATTTTATTTGATATAAATCGTGTTTAACTGAAAATGCAGCAACTTCAGAGTTCATGCAAACTGCTACCATGCTCTTCATGGCCTGACCCGACTGTGGTCACTACGCACCTGACTGGGTTTACTACATTTCTGAATCTGCTCAATGTTTTCTGGACAAAATTATCTGATACATGATAATTAATTAATTGGTCCTTTTCTTGAATTAAATAAGTCTGTACTTGTTTCATTTCAAAGCATGTTTGCATGGGTTTTGTTTTGTTTTTGACTTTTTTTTAAATTAATTTTTATTTTTTAAGACAGTCTTAAAAGATATTTTATGGAGCTATATAAAGCTTTTTGAGCTTTATGAAGTTGGCAAAATGCCCTGTCTCCAAGCAACGAAGAAATTCAAAAACATTACATAAAAATTTCAAGTAAAAAACAATCTCATCATCAATACATGAATTATTATGCATTTGACATCCAAGCATACAGTAGCAGTTCTGTTGAATAACTGCTCTATGGAAAGTGAGCTCAGATGGTGTATGGCTGGACCATAATGTTCAACTTAGAAAGGAAATAAACACTTTAAAAAAATCAATTCTCAGTTCTAGGTGGAATAAAACATAAAATTGCAAAAATTATCCATATGAAATTGCTTTTGAGGTAAACTGTTTGGAAATATTAACTCAAGGTCCAACAATTCTGCCTATTTCTTCTTATCGTGTTTTACTTTTTTCTTTTGGATATCTGATTATATATGGAATTATTTGATTACATGAAACACTGATTTCAGCATAAGAATTTATTGTCATGAAATGAAGTCTGAGCAAAAAATGTTATGACCATGGTAGCTTGGTTAGAGTTGCTTATGGGTGGATGGATTTTAACTTTTGGTCAAAAAAAGTTTTTCAGATTTTACTAGAAATTGCTCCTGAAATATGCAAAACTTCAAATTATAATAATGTCTCACAGAGACATAAATTAACAGAATAAATAAATAAAAATGTCAAGTTGCCATTTCAGATTGTTTTTATCTCAGTACTTTTATTATAGTTAGATATGAGATTTTTTTACACATTGTTAGTGGATTTTGAGTGCATTA
>VXAU01002192.1:0-13535 GCA_013399695.1 Formicarius rufipectus | reverse complement strand
GGGGGGGGGAAAGAAAAAAAAAAGAGAGAGGAGGGATATTTTAATGGGGAATATTCATTTAGAATGTTATTTTTTCTACTGAATTACTATAGGTGTGATTTTCATTTCCAGATGAAAATACAAGAAAGCTGGAAAGTTTCCCCATAAAGGTTCATGGTGAGACACAGTGTTGTTAAACGTTAGCTTCATTGATTCAGTCAGATTCTTAAGAGTGAAGCTGACAACTGATTTTTAACTATTCTTATGTGACTTACCATAAACAACTGGCTCATTGTGATGGAGAAGGGAGGTAATGTGTCATGTCCATTGGCCATGAACAGAGAAGGCAGGTTGTGTGGCACCTGAGCCAAAACGGAGGAGTCTATTTGTCTAAACGCAGCTCTTGTCCCTCTTCACCTTCCCATGCCAAGGAAAGTCTGGCAGCAAAGCCAACTCCTCGCCTGTTCTCTGTGGTTTCCATGGGGCAGCTGTGCCGTGTGGCTCAGGAGATGGTGAATGCAGTCTCCACGTGGGCTCTGACTGCTGCTCCATGAAAGATTAACACCTCCGAGATCTGTGTCTGATACATAAATTATTCACGGGACTCTGTCACATAGAGGTATGAGTAAGCTCATCTTCCAGTGTTTACTTCGGTTCCTTCTCCTTTTACAAGAGGGCTGCTGATGGTTACACAGCCAGAAACGGGAAGGTATCAGCACGTGATCATCTTTCTTCTCCATTAAGTTGATGCACTTTGGCTTCACTTTACAATGCACGGCAAGGTGGAACAGAGACTCCTACAGAGAGAGCATAGCCTGTGCTGCTGGTATGGTTAAACACACTCACATGAATTTTTGGAAGTCACTTCCTGCCTTGGAGTTTGCTAAAAAGGTCTTTCAGATACAGCAGTGCTAATTCACCACTAGCTTCTGTTTAACCCACGTAAAGATCCCAATGAAAACATTTCAAAGCAGAAATTTCAAAATTAATATTCTGTCTAGGATGTATTAAAGAAGACAAGAGAGGTGTAATTCATTAAAGACAGAAAGTGTGTTCTAATTTCTGTGCTTATAATTTGTTTAATTTTGTCATGTGTTAATGGGTTTTTACATTTCCATATTTAATTCTTCTATTTCTACTTTAAACAAAAGAACCGTATTTTTTTTGAAAATTATAAACTTCAGACTATCATAGAGACTCCTTAAAGCAATTTCTGGTGTTTCTTATTTGTTTATTTCATGTGATCCTTATTTTGCTCATTTTTAACAACACTTAAAAATCTTATTTTTCCAAGAATATACTGCTTTTAAGCATGACTTATTAGAGATTGATGTGTCTTGTGTTGTTTTTGAGAGTAGAAACAGAATTGATACAAATTCAGAATGTCTCAAAGTCAGTTTTGAAAGACAGCTCTTCATTCTCGAATTTTTACACACCTGTTAATAACACTTGACAGTGTTTTTCCTCTTCCTTTCTTTTGTCTTTTCCTGTTATAAATGGATCAGAGAGATTTCCATAAGGAACACAGCTCTTTCCAAGTACTACAGAATGTACTGGTATTAATTTCTGTTATACCTATAATAAACTTAAAAAAATAGAGAAAAATATAATCTTCAGATATGTAAGGGTTACAACTAAAACATCATACCCAAATTCCAATCCACTAAATGAAAAATTATTAGGATTATTTTTTGCCTAGCATAGATCATCTCAGTAAGTCTAAGTCTTGGGGATTTACTTAAAAAAAACCCCCAAAACTAATAACTTTTGCATACTTCACTTGTTTATAATCTCTTCTTGACTGAAACGTAGATATTATTACTTCAAAGCTATTTTTTTGTGTTCACAAACAACTGACTGAAAGGATAACAAGGCTTTGCAAAGGTAAAGCTTAAGTGGGGGTTATAAGGTAGGAGTTTTTCTGTTTTAACCTGTGGCTCATGGAAAAATAATGCAAGACTTTTTCCCCTCAACTGGGGATACTTAGGATGCACTTGTCTGTTTAGGGGCAGGTTGAGCATGTAAGCAGATGGTTTGATGCCAGTTTCCATGCAAAACCCCTCAACATTGGGGTCATTCAAGTGTTTTCTAAAATGCCATTCCATGAACCCAAACTTGTTATGCATAAGTGATGTTTATAAAAAGAAACAAACCCCAAACACCCATAGCAGCCAAACCTTGCAGAATTTTGTGCAGATACTGTTGGCATCAAGTTGCTTCTTATCTTTTGTCTCCAGCACTTGAAGTCATTTTGACATGGAAAAGTTAGCTCCTAGTTAAGCAAGAAAGTTGCTGAACTACAAAATGTTTTCCTGCTAAACATAAAACTGGGTGAAATTCCCTGCTGTTCTGTGAAACCCGATGTGATCAACCACTAATCCCTCAGGCTCTCTTTGCTCTTCTGGTGATAAAAACCAAGAGTGATTTGGCTGCCTGCTGACTATTTTGCTGTTTTATTTGCTGATTCAAGGGAGGAGTTTGATCATTGTTTTAAAAAGAAATTTTTATTTTCCAGAGCTCTTGATGGGAACGAATCTCTGTAGTCCTGAAAGCTTTCAGTATTGTCAAACATTGAAGGACTTTTGTTTAGTATAGCAATACTTCAAATTTGCTACAGAGGTCTTGTATCCAGGAGATATATATACTGATATGTATATATATATATATGTATATATCTGAAAATGGAACTGCAAATGATGTTGTATAAGTTATAAGATTTTTCAGCTTGTCATTACTTTGTTTATTTAGTATTAAAAACTTATTAACAAACAGCGCATTTATGTGAACTGTGCTCATTTCACTACAAAAGGGGAAAGAACCTTTTCACTAGTTCTCACAAGGCTGTATTTCCACAAAGAACAATGGTATGGTGGTCTTTGCAAATGTTGACAGTTTTAATATATGTTTCTATTTGAAATTAAGATTTTATTTATAATTGTGATGTTCATTGATATTTGGACTAAAAATTGATTATCTGTGTGGATGTACAACTCCTCAATGAAAGAGGTATTGTATGTTATGTTTTCATAGCTTTTAAATGTCTTGTAAATAGATGGAAGACCTGCTTACACAACAAGCTGTAGGCAAATATTTTCTGCTACTTTCAGCAGAAGAATTGCCATTAAGTGAGAGATCACTGAAGTGAAGCAAGAAAAGATTTGGTCAATAATGTTTCACAGAGGGACACATACAAGTGGCCTGGAATTATCCGTTTCATGTACAGAGACACTCATTGCGTAAGTGTTTCCAATCCAGAGCATATTTCATTTCCATAGAAAGGTATATTTATATTATTAATCATCCTTTTTTCATCAAATATTGTTCAAGATGAATAAATGTGTTCTGAGGCAATATGCTTTTAAATTATTAGTCTGCTTTATTAGCTGGCAAAAAAATGAGAAAGGACTTGTGAACAATTTCATAATTTCTAAGAAGTGAACTGTGTTCCAATTGTTTTCTCAAGCATTTTAATTCTTTTTGGAACCCTGATCCTCATTCAGGTATTGGAGTACTTCCAGACATTGGTTGCAGTGACCTAGATAGCTAAAAAGATAAAACAATCTATAGAGCAGAAGTACAATTCAATTTTAACATTTGATTCTTCCTCCCATTCCATTTCTGTACTGTTATAATCACTGCTTACCTTTCTCAGCATCAGTATCAGTCCTTACTTTGGCTAAAAATTTATATATATTTTAAACTTTGTGTGGTTTTGCATTTACCCAAGAGTTAAATTTTTTTGAAGACATCTTAATGGACTCAGTTATTAGGTACAATTTATAAATGCAACTTCTTCCAAAGTCAATAGTTATTCAAATTGGAATTTAATTTATTCACATATATCTTGGAAATAGCAAGCATTCACCAGAACAGTCAAAACAAGTTTTTTCTTTTAAATGCTATTTTTCTTTCCTATGTTATTTTTATTATATCTTAAATTTTATTAACAAATGATGAGAGTATCTCTCCTCTCAATTTCAATTTAGATTACAGTAAATAGATCATCTTACTGATAATTCCTTTCTTTCAGGATCACACTGGTTGTCATTTTTATCTCCTAGCTGCTTCTCTTGACTTACACCAGACAAGAAATCCTTTCTTCTATGCCATGTAAGCAGAGTTGCAAAAGCTGGCATGTAAGCACCTCATTAACTACACTGAGGCACCATAATGTACCACTGTTAACATGCTAGTGTGCATTCAATTCATCTTTCTTCTCTCCTGCTGACTAAAACCATTGCACAAAACAAACCTATATCATAGTGACAAGAATCACATTGGGTTTTACTTACCATTGTTTCTGTTACTGGGAATAGAATGCAAATATTTTCAAAAGCATGAAGGGAAGAAAGGACGGGTGGCCCATTCTTGGAAATATTTCATACAAATTCAAATCTGCAGATAATAATTCTCTTGGGCTTTCTTTCATTGAGAAAATGCTACTCATAAAGTGTATATTCAGGAAGTCTAGTTCAATAATACTCTGTGAAAATCCTTCACAGGTATGCTATGTGCTGTTGGATAGGATCAGCAGTCTGCTTTGTCTGATGAGCACTTTGTTGTTAATCTTGGCAGTGCTATTCCTGCATGAGCAGACATTTAATGGAACATGGATGTGTTTCAGGAGGATGAGCCAGGTCATCTCATCCCCAGTGCCCAGTCTGTTTGTAGAAGGTAAAAGGTTTTAAATCCTCTTAGAGAAAAGAATTGAACTGTGATTTACAAATGACTTCTAAATGCTTTCACCATAAAACTCTTTGATTAAAAGGGAAATGTTTATACATATGACGGACAATCTTTGAACTAAGAATCATTTGTGCCTATGCCAGGTGCAGCAAATTCCAGCTCTGAAGCCTGGGTTTAAAAAGGTTTCTCTGTACAACTATCCTGAAAAGGAATTGGGTTTAGCAATCACCTGTACTGGTGTGTTAGGTTCAACAACTCTGTGTTCACTCCTGTTAATCCTCTTTTGATGAGCCCAAGTCTCCTAATAAGTAAGAAACGTAAGGCAAATTTAAGGATGTGAATATGTTACAGGGGTCAGGTGCTTGTGAGAGGTGTTCTTTTGATATTTCAACTTTTCCTTTCTCATTGATTATTAACGCTTCCCTAATTTTAAGAAAATCTTTCTCCAGACTCCAGTCCTATCAGTTTTCCTCCTGTTGCTTGAGAGCACAATACTGGCCTATTTGATTATTATATGATTCACATTTTTGTTTTCTTTTAATAGCTTAATGCACCAAGAAATACATTAATTTATCCCTGACTGTCAATATTGTTCTTTTCATGAGAAAAATATAATTTCCAATCTTGCACTTATAGTCTGTTCAGCTCAATAATGAGCAAAAGAAGAAGAAGAAGAGAAGGATTAACACTTTGGGTTAAAGGGCCCTTTGAGGGAAAAATCTATGCACTCTACATGATCTCTATAATTTTATTGACTTCAAAAATACTATGTATAGTCCTAACAACAAGTAAATCCTACCAACAAGCCTGCATAGAATAGTCCTATGTTCTTTCCACTAGATGGTCCTTATTTTTGTCACAGATAAAAACTTCTATTTTGACATCATGGCTATAAATGTTAATGGTTTAGAAAAGATGGAAGGAGAATAGCAGTGTCCCAGTCCATGGATAATAATGATTACTTAGTCTAGCTTCAAAAGTAAAAACAAACAAACAGACCAACCAACCCTCCAAAAAAAAAAAAAACCACAAAACACCCCCTCTCCCCCCAAAAAAAACCCAAAAAACCAAAAAACCAAAACTCAACTAAAAATATATCAGACCATTTTATAATTGGCACACTTAAGCCATAGAGTTGTAGATATTCATTACTTCCAATTTGTAATTTGGTAATGGAAAAATTCAGCCGCCTGTGGTATCCATAGGATCAAACTTCATGGTCACAATGATCACCTCTGAGCAGCTTGTATGTCTATATGGATGAATAGTCTTCTCAAGGTCTGATTTACTATACACTTTTTTTTTTTCTGAAAACAATTCTTAAAACATTGAATTAAATATGAACTTGTCTGATGCCAAATTTCTTGAAACCAGTCATTAAGATTTATTATTTCCATTATGAATAATGTCCATTATAAAAGAAGAAAAACATGACTGTAAGGCAAGCATATATTTTCTGTCATAGCACAGCAGTTTGTCTTCAATGACTGATGTTGTTTGTAGTTTGGGAAAGTAATAACAGAGAAACAGCAAGTAAGAATTGTATTTTTAGTAGAAGCTCATTGTTCATTGCATGCATTATTTTTATTCTTCAATAAAGTGAATGCTTATCACTGTCATTAGTGAAAACCAAGAGCCAGCTGACCTCTACTTGTAGCTGAATAAAACTACAAACGTTGGAGAAATAATCATAATGCAAAAAGCATTTATGACAGGCCTCACCAAAATGTACACATCATGTTATATATGATGAGACATTCCTTAATAAGGTGCAATTGCCTCCTGCCTTAGTGCGAAACAGTTGGAAGGTGACTCTTACAGACACCGTTTCATGTTTCTTAAAGTCTTTGAGAACACAGTGCTGGTTTTGGCTCATGAGTTAACAACCTTGTGGGTTGGCAGCAGCTCAGCTCCTCTGGAGGTAGGCTACTGATGGCTCTACTTCTTCCTTCTCAGCTGTTCTCATTCTCCTGTTGGCTCTTTGTACTGAGAGGAGCATCTTCCATTCTCTTCTTTCTCCTCTTCCTGTTCTGTTTAGAGAAGCACGACTGCAGTCACTACCTAAATAGACATTTTCCTCATAGCATAAATGATCAAAGTAATTAAAGCCCACCCTCATTTCCACCCTTCAAGCTCTCATGGTTTGAGAAACTGAATTGCTGATGATTCCAGGAAACCTGAGTTGATGCTGCCTGCAATCAGCTAATACTGGGCAATATTCTCAACTTGCTTTGTGACCTTGGAGATTTGTGATCATCTGTTTGAGAAGACAAATTAAAAACTTCCCCAGCATCACGAAGTTATTCTCCAATTAACAGTAACTTTCTGTGCAGTATCCCCTTG
Source organism: Formicarius rufipectus (assembly GCA_013399695.1). Classification (NCBI taxonomy): domain Eukaryota; kingdom Metazoa; phylum Chordata; class Aves; order Passeriformes; family Formicariidae; genus Formicarius; species Formicarius rufipectus. Next base: position 6,527 of record VXAU01002192.1, on the reverse strand, counting down.
GAGGAATACGTGCTGTGTCCTCATGAATTGCTTGCTCAGACTTAGCAGGGGTGCTGGGGAATTGTACATGCTGTAGGTTATGCAGGGTAGTATAACACCACAGGAAGCCATCTGAACAAGTCCCAAACCACGTTAGAGAATTCACAGTTATTTATTTCCCGTCCTCTTCTCTCTGTCTTGCCTGCTTGCTTTGTTGTGTATCATTGCAAAGCCAGAGACTGTTGCCATCTCTTCAATTCCTTGGCAATCGACTGTGTTTGCAAGAGACACAGAGTAGTGCTGTCTGAGCAGCAGAAGGTAAGGAAGGAAAAAAGCAGAATGTGGGTTCAGACAGGTACAATTCTTTGTGCCCTCTCAGCTCTCACCTTCAGCCCAAGGGCATGGGTACAACCTCTGACTCTTAAAGCCCACAGTCTGTGCTCCCAGTGGTGCCTGTGAAGTTCATCAGGAAGGATGTACATAAAGGTCTTCTAATGAACACATGCATTTCCTTCAGAAATACAACTTGGAAACCAAAGAAACTGAACTCAAATTGTCCTATGTAAAACACTGTGTAGCTGAAAACATGATTGTAAGAAAAATCCCCAACACTAGAACTCTGGGGCAGAAAACATGAGGTTTGGTGTTAGGCTGTATTTCTACTGTCTCAAAACAATCCTATGTACTATTACAATATGTATGTTTAAGTTGTTGAAACTTCTGTTAACCCTACTATGATTCTATATGGCAGTGTCTTTTTTTTCCACACAGATCCCAGCTATTTATGAGTGGAAAAATCTGTCAAAGTCTGTGCTATTATCTCTAAATAAGTACCTAAAATAATTTCATCTAATACAATCAAAGTAGTATAGAAAATAGTTATACACAACATACAGTAGTGTATAGTTGCAACACATTTCGAAATCTGACCTGTATCATCTGTCTATCTATAACAAGATTTAGATTTTCTTTTTCATTATAGAACAGCTTTAGAAAAGCACTCCAAAACAAAAATCAAAAAGCACTTGAGGACCAGAGGAAATAAATTTCTAATGAAGACAGTGTTCTATACAGATAGTGAATGAAACTCCAGGAATATGAGTATTTTTCATTTTAATTTTTCATAGTAAAGATGTCATTGTAATAAAAGTATGTTTTTAAATTAGTGACATTTGCAAATTGGTTTCAGATTTATGAGAAAGCTGTGCTGGTGGGAAATAATCCAAGAAGAAAACCTCAAAAATGTTAATTAAAAAGTACAATTCTTGCTGCGTCTTGAGCTACCAGAAATGTCTGCTAATTGCTACTAGTCATCTCCTTTCACTTCAGGCTGATCTAATTAATTTCAAGACACCCTTGAATTTCAGAGCTTGGAATTCTAGGTTTCAGAAGATTTATTTGCTCTTGAAGACTTTAATAAAAACTCACATATCATCTGAATCAAGTGTCTGCTTTCAGACAAATCCCATGCTAGGTAGATCCATGGCACATTTTCCTCATTTTCCTTCCCATACTCTTCTTTCCTTTATTTTTTTTTTTAATCAAATACGTGTGGTAGACACCATACTTGATGTAACCATTTGAGATGACTGTACTTGTAGATAGAAAATATTGTCATCATAGCACATGTAAAGATAATTTAAAAATAATCTACTTTTTTAAGTGACATCTATTGTTGTACAATTTTTGTTAATCCCTCACCTCCAATGAAGGTGAATTTTTGCAGAAATTTAACTATATGCATGTTATATTTTGCATTCTGTGGCCTTTTTCAGTATTCAAACTTCATTTATATTTTGTGTTTATGAGCTTTCCAGGAACATGGTGCCGAAAAGTTCCCTCTCTTCATTTAACAAATTTAGAACCTGTGTCTCGAGACAGGAGGTTTGTTTAGAATTGTGTTTAACAACAGAAAATTCTGTCTACTGCTTGAGAGGCATATTGAGAGGCATATTTAGGTGAGGGCTAAGAATTCTTAAACACAGCTGTACATTAAACCCAGATGAAGGTGTTATTAGCCATTAAATTAGGTCAACCCCACCAATTAAAAACAAACAAACAAACAAAACAAAAACAAAACCCCCACAAACAAACCAACAAACCAAACAAACAAAAACCCAAACAAACAAACAAAAATAAGACACAAACTCTAAAACACACCTAGGAAGTTAAGGCTTGCACAAGTATTCAGTATATTATACTTAAAGTTTTTGAACTGGAATGGGAAAGTACATTCACATATATTCCTTACCAATATTTCTGTGCTTTCCCACTGGAGTGAAATCAGATGGGTGCTCCTTGGTTTGTTACCTGCAGAAATTATAAGTGTGATGAGGGTATTCAGCTTTTCCCCAGCTTCCTTTCCTGCGTCAAGGGAGACTTTGGATCCACACTTAGATATGACTGAGACTGGTAGCTGAGTAGTCAAAGAGTGTTCGGTGAGTAATCACAAAGTGTGCTTCCTTTCAAGTATCTGGCCAATGATCTCCCTTTTAGCCTGCAGCAATAATTGCCTGTGCATTTTAACAGTTCATTTGCTTTCACTACACTATTTGTTTCTTAGCACATTGGATTTTACACTGTTTTGAAGAAAAACCCTCGTGATGGTTGAAATGAGCGTTCGTGTTAGATGCGGTGCAGTGGAAGAAAATCTGATACTGGCTGTGTACATTTTTACACAGATAAGCAGTATCTGTGGATGCCATCTCTAAAAGGATTTATTTATATTTTTTCTTATGTAGCAATGACAGAAGAAGGTACCACATTTAGTGTAAAATAACATTTTCCCAGGTTTTAGTATTTTCAAATACCAATACTGATGTAAAACAAATACCCTGTGGCTCTCAGCACCAACTTAGAGAGTGAAGCCTACATAGTACACTTAGTGGTGTCCAACTACAAGAATCATTTCCTAGATGGATAAAGAAAAGAATTAAGCACATTGACTTCTAAGCAGTTCTTTGGCCCAAGAAATGACATAAGTATACAATGGCATTCATAAGAACCCTAGGAAGTTATGCAGTCACCATCTGCTGCAAAATGTCAGGCTGCACTAGATCACTGTCAGGGATGAAGTGAAACGTGTGCTGCAGCCTCCAGGGGCAGCATAGAAGGGGGTTTTAAACATGCTATTCAGTTTAGATACAACACAGTGAAATTAACCTTATTTCAAATATTTTTGCCTTTTAAGTTTGTTTGTTTTTGTTTTTGTTTTTAAATGAATAACTTTATTTCTTTCATTGCAGTGGAGAGTTTGGGTTTTTTTTGCAGCAGAACAACTCTGGTCTGAAGATATTTGAACTTCATTATAACGTTAAAACAGGGAAAAGTAAATAAAACTGAATAAAGACTGAAGTATATTTAATTTTCTTACTTAAACAGAATTGTCCCTTCTCTCCAGGTTTGGTCTTAGGGAAAAGAAAAAAAACTGGGGGCAAGGGGCTTTTAATTTTTCACCCTATGTCATTACATACAATATTACCAGCAAATGTGTCTTTGTAAACTCTTGTATATCTTCTTTCCTAAAGTAAAATTGGCTATCATAATATTTGATTTTTGAAAAGTAAAAATAGGGACAAAAAATGATGAGAGAAAATGATTGTCACCTGTACAATTTGTATGCATGTGTTATTTTCTGTTTGCTCCCTGAGATCTTTTCAATGTTTGTAACGCTTTTTAGTAAAGAAGGACTTGACATACAGGGTTTTGCTCTCCCTCATTCAGAGGTGTTAAGTTTAGCAATATCTTTTATTGATTGGAAGCAGAAGTGCCGTACCATACCAAACTTATTTTTTCTTGCTCTTTAAATTGAAAGTATCTTGTACTCTGTTCTCAGACATCTTATTTGGGTCTGCAATACAACCACATGCTGTTATAAGATATTGTTCAAGTTAACAGCAATCTGAAAATGTACCAAGAACCTCAAGAAGTTATTTTCATGTGGATGACAGCAGGTTGCAGTGCTTATAGGACATGCTTATTGTCTTAAACATATATATAGTGATGTAAGAAACAGATGCAATGGATATGAACACAAAACAACACACAGTTTTGAAAACTGGAGCTTATCCAAAGCATGCAGGGACTGGCTGCAGCTGAAAACAGTGCTGTACCAGATGACTCAAACTTTCATTTAATATTTTACCTCACAAGTTCATGGATTTATACTGTTTAAGTTCAAAGTAATTTTTAAACTGAGCAGCAGCATTGCTGTTCAATAGCTTTCTATTTCACCATTTTGGTAATTATTGAGTTTTAGGAAGGTATTACTTTCTTCTTAAACAAAACAAAACATCACATCACCTTTTTCTTGCCTCCAAGGCATCCTTTAGTTGACTGTTGGATGACAGAAGGTCACCATATGTCCTGTCATCTCTCTAACATGTGTCTAATTATTACCAGTACCACCTTAGTCTGTCATGACAACCTGAAGAGTTTAAAAATGGTAAGAGACGTGTATGGACATGTTTGAGTCCATATGGTAGTGGAACCAGACCTTCTGGCTTATAGGGATATTAGGCATTCCAGAAGTTTAAGGAATATTTAGGTCTTAGACATTTTTAAAAATTATTTAAATCACTGTGAGCATAATACAGTATGATTTGACTTCTGTTTTTCTTCAGCTGATAGCAACTGGCTGCATTACTGTTTTCATACATAGCTAAGGAATTTCTCTGTTGTGTCCCATTGTGTTCTTGTGTTCCGGTGTCACATTAATCTTTCATGTCTTTCATTTGCATTCTAGGTTGAGCTATAAATGCTTGAAACAAAAGTCTTTAACTCTCTAACTCCCCTAGTGGTCTTTTTTTATTTTCTTTTTATTCCCTGATCATGTCACCAAAAACATGAACTGATTTTAGTCTGAACTGTGTTCTCTGAGATTGAACACTCAGGTTCAAAGAATTAATAAAGAGTAGTGAAGATCACAAGATTAACTGGGATCACAAACCCAGATCTAAATCTAGATAAAAAGTTGGTCTAAACTCAAGTAAGGTGAAAACTTAGCATATGCTTATCAAAAATATCTGCATTTTAAACATGATAAAGCAGTTTAAATCTTTGTGTTCATGACAAGGATAATAACCAAGGAGAATGGAATTTTAACTGCTGATAATTTAGATCTGCAATTGTTAAGGAAAATTTTTAAAAGTCTCAATCTTTGGCTCTATAAAAACTATATAATATTCTACAAACTACTCAGTAATAAGGTACATAAAATTACTAAACTTCATTTGAGATATAAACTGACTAAATACGTCATTGACATAATCCCTGTTAATTGAAATCTACATGGAAAATAATTGGGCTCTTTTAACCAGTGTTAGAAGACTAATCTCTAAGACATTTTTTCCCACTGATCTTGCCAAAATAACAAATTTAAGATTATCAATTAATCTCCAATAACAGTAGAATAAATGGTCAACTTCATGAATAGATAGCCTATGGCAAAACAGAAAGCAATTAGTTTTACCCAGGAACCAAATGTTACACCACAAATTCTGTGAGCAAAAGAATTTAACCATAAAGTAACAGGAAACACTCAAGATAAGTAAAGAAAAAAAATAACTTTTTGTAATCAGTAACATCAATTACAAAACCATTCCTCCTCCATTCCGTTATTCCCTATTCCTAAGGGAAACAAACAAATAACCTTCAGAAGTTGACTCTGGAGTCAAAAATCTAAAATGGATTTACAAATTGAAAATCACAGATTCAGCAGATATATTAGTTTTCTAGCATACGATAAATTTCTTCACACCTAACATCAGTGTTCTAAAATCAATATTTAGCTTTGTCTCTCTGTTCAAGAGGGTTACAGACTTCATCATCTCCCTCTCTCCTAACAGTCTTTTCCATTCTTCTGGCTCAGATTGCTATTTTACCTTAAATTAGTTAATTGACTTATACAGTAAATGAACTCCAATGGAAAGTTCTGATTCCTCCTGTTTCTGTTCTATATTTGTCAGTCTTTTTGAAAGAAAGTATGAACCAGATGCTTCAGTGACTTCAAATGACAGTTGTACATAATTTTCATTTTAATTCTAGAACAAAGTTGATATTTATTTGCTAGAAACTCTGATAATTTAAATCTCATAAATATCACGTATCAGAAAATTTCTCTGCTTAATACACAAAATTTGAAATTAGATAAATGCAATGAAGAAGACAATCATGAAGACAGTGTAAAAGCCACTGTTCTGTGCAAAACATCTATCCTGCCTTCACATTTTGTGTGAACACTCATTTGCTTCTTACAAACACATTTGATATTATATTAAGGTTATTCTTATCAAATTAAATTTTCACTGGTAAAATATTCTAATTCTTCATAATTTCTTTAGTGACTATTTTTATTCTTAGTTAAATTGCTTGTCACAAATTTCTGTAGGCAAAATTACCATATTAGCACCTTATACTGTAAAATCCAGTATAATTACTATGGCAATGCTTTTACTAGTTTTGTAAATTGTCTGAGGTTGGCAAAGCTTAGTGAGACATTCCTGGTGTGAAAATTAATTTGTGTTAATCCACTTTACATGGGAGAAGTA
>VXAU01002191.1:735126-760347 GCA_013399695.1 Formicarius rufipectus | reverse complement strand
TCCTTTCCTTTCCTTTCCTTTCCTTTCCTTTCCTTTCCTTTCCTTTCCTTCCCTTCCCTTCCCTTCCCTTTTCTCTCTCTTTTTCTTAAGAAAAAATGGGTGAAAATACAACTGCCTTTAAAGTCAATGTCTTCTCTAAGACGATTTAACACAAGGGTGGTCAGTTAGGCTCAGTTACATATCTCCTGACTTAATTATATCAACACGATGAAAACCCCCTACAAGACTGCTAATTTTCTAAACATTTTTTGGGTTCGACACGCAAATTTTTCCCTATTTGTTATGCGTCGCCTAACTTCAACAGTAAACACAGTGGGGAAGTATTGTGGAAGTACAGACATATTAGACTTATTTGTTTAAATTCTTATTTGGAAAACAAATTCAAATTCTTTTATTCTCTTAAGAGGCATTTTCAACTATTGTCATGAAACAAACATCTAATTTAATTATCTTGCTCCAGTCATTTCCACTGTCAGTTCACTAATTACACAGCCTAGATCACTTTTATTGATACAAATGCCTTATGCAGATAAAGGGCAATGCAATAAAATACATGATTACCAAAATATAAACATATTTTGGATTATGAAATGGGTTTTCACTATTTAGTATGTTATTAATCTAGTTTAAAACTGAATAATAAATAAACTAATTGTGGTAATACATGGAATTTTAGGTAACAATTTGTCATCAAAAGAGTCCTAGAATTCGCTAATAAAAGAGTATATGAAGTAAATTTAAATAAATGAAACATTAGTTGAGAAAAAAGAAATACAGTCCCTAATATATGAGTCATATTTTGCATTACATCATCTTTATGTAGAAATATCTGCCTGCAACTAACAAATTGATCACACATAATTACCACCCACTAATGTCAAGCACTTGCTCTATTAGTAATAATTATTTTTATAAAATAATAATTTTAAAATATGTCTTGATTAGTTTTATAAAGTACATTATAAATTTCATTAAAACAACAACAACATCAACATGTGACAATAAACTAACAACATCCTTGCCAAAATGAAAATAATTGAACAACAAAGAGGATGGGCACAGGTAGCCAGGGAAGGTTTTTACGTGCCTAAATAATTCATCACCCTGAAAGAGGCTAATCTGAAAAGATATGAATACCACACTAGTATGCCACTGCTAATCTGAGAGTTAATCCCTGCTGACTCTTTTTTTTTTTTTAACCCTAAAAGAAGACATGTTTTGTTACCTTCTCCAACCTGGAATATCTATGACCTTTCGTCCATTAATTGCAGATAAGAACAAGAGGCTGTTGTTTTAGCAATTTTGATTATTGTCTGGAAACCTGTAATTTGAATTCCTTTTTCCTTTCTAGCTACTTTTGTCATTAAGATCGTTTTGCAACGGCATTTTTCAACCAATCACAAAGTAGTTTCCCCAACTGCATTTTCAAGAACTCCAGGAATGGAGATTCCACAACTTCCCTGGGTAACTTGTTCCAGTAAATAAACACTCTCCCAGTGAAGGCTTTTTCACCTTATATTGATGCATTATTTTTTCCTTAAGTAAATTTAAGGAGAATATCTCTTCATATTCTCCTTACATTGTTTTTCCTTACATTAATATTTCTCCTTATATTTTCCTTGCTACAATTTGCACCCATTTCTTTTTCCCCTTTGGCTGTACACCTCTGCAAAAAGCTTAGCTCTGTCTTTTCAACCTTCTTGGTACAGTGATCCTAAAGCTGCACACAGTAATTTATATATTGCCTCGTAAGTGTCATATAGAAGAAAATAACACTAAGCTCTAATTCTTTGCCATTCACAGAAACACTAATTACAGTTCTGTTTTCTGTGTTGAACCTGGTTATTGAGACACGCTGTGAAATGGTCTATAAAATGCAGGATAGTGCTAAGTTGCAAGTTGAAGTCAATTGGGCACAAAATGATCTGTTAAACCTACATAATTTTGCTAAACAATACATCTTTCATTTAACCCTGTATTCTTTCCCCTTCTAAAAATTCAGAATCTGTGGGGCAAATAAAGCAGACCTGCTTGATTTTATCAGTCTGTAGTCTGAATCACTGACAAATTTTTTTTTTAAAACATGACTATATAGTCAGCTTGTAATTCTTCCTGGTGGAAAAATGTAACCTGGGTAACCTGGATTCAGATCTCCCTAGTCTAACTGGAAATTAATTAGCACTGATAGATACTTCAGTAGAATAAAACCATTTTGGAGAGCTGGCAGAAATTGCAATAATATTCAGCAGTAACAGGAATTGTTCAGACACCTGACAATCAAAGAGGAATCACTCAAGAAGTAGAGCCAGCATAGGAGCAAATTATCTCTGAGCAAATGAAAACTCCTTAAGTAGGTAGTTTGTGAATATTTTAAATAAATATCTCCAGGTAAACTATTTCTCTTTCAGAGCAAAAGTCTGGCTTAGATGATCCCCAAAATCCAGACCAACGCTTTTGTGATGCCATGGATGAGAGGAAAAAGAATTTCTCATTATTCTTCTTTGAAACACACCGAAGATAAACATTTTATCAAACCCCTCTTCAAATTCCTTAAATCACCAACATTCTACTGAAACCTTTTTCAAGATCAGGCTTAGTGTCCAGGAGTCATTGGCTGGGATTTAGAACTACAGTGTACACATTGCTGCAGTACCTGGAATACCTGAGTGTGTAAGAAAAGGAAGTCTCTGCTATGAACATCTAGTCATAGTTGATGGCAGAGTTAATTTGTTTTGTAGCAATCTTCCTAAAGGCACATATTTCAAATCATACTTCATACAACTTTAGTTTCTCAGTACCCTTTGCTTTGTTTATTTAAAATATCTGTCAGTTATAACCCCTATCCTTAAATGAACCAGAGCCTGTACACAGGCTGGGAAAAGAAGTGTTTCCAGCTGCTAGGATCCAAAAAACTTAACCTATTTAAAAGAGAGTATTAGATAGGAGTATCAAAACATAAAGACCATGGATCAAACAAGTTCTTCTAAACCAGACATGGAGAAGGACTCTGAGACAAATGTAGTAGTAATACTACTTTGGATTTATATAAATCCATAGTTCATTCAATGTACTAATTACCTCTACTTCATAGATAGACTGAGGATAGGAATCAGAATCCAAATTCCTACTACACAGCACAAGATAAATAGCACAACTGACATTTTAGTACCAAAACTTAATAAGCTTTTTCCATAGTATCCAAATAGGCACCCTAGAAAGTAAGCTAGACCAAAGTTAGACTAACTCATTCTCCTCAGGTGTTTCTTTTCTTCTTCTATAAACAGATACCTTGGTGAGTGTCAAAAGGACAAGGAATGCCCCAAATCAACGATCTGTATAAAGACTCTAAAATGCAGTGTGGCTCTGCTCTCCTGATTCCTCCAATTCCCAGTATACCCCTAGCAAGACCAACACTGCAGAGCTGACATCAAACAGAGGCAGCTTTACTTGAAACAGAAAGCACTGTCTAGCCATCAGGAACCTATGGAGAGTTGATAAAGTAGCATCTGCTAAAACATCCTACAACTAGATAGATCCCTCTTCAAACTAGACATCACAATGTTTATAGAAAATTTGATTTTCAACAATTCTGGGTGGGGGGAGGGAACAGCTGAGACATCACATCCTGAAGTGGATGAAACCTTTCTTTAGCCCTCATCCTTGCTTTCTTCTCCCAGGCAATTTTAAAGATGGCTTCAATTACACTTAGTGCACAGAATACATCTGTGTATAAGACATTGAAAGCTCATAATCAGCCTTTGAAATCTAATGGGTGATCAACAAGTTTAAAAACCTTCATATGGAAGAAAGTAATTTCTATAATTAAGGTCTGATATGCATGTAATAATTTGACCACTTAGGGGTAGCTTTATTTCCTATGTTTTGATAAATAGAAAGCTTTTTGATGCATACTGTTGAGTTCCTAAAAAGGTTTGCTAAAATAGGAAAATATGTACTTCACGGCCCTACAAAGACTAGAATCTGAATAAAAAAGCAGTTTAAAAATTAGAAAATGGGTCTAAAACCCTAAAGCTATTAACAAACTGTGTAAAACTACTCTGGCCCTATCAGGGGAAAAAAAAAATTGTAGAAAAGGAATCACATACCATGGTGGCATGACTCATACCAACAGGAAAAATAATTTTACAATGGCTTTCAAGCATGAACTACTTGCAACTCTGTTAGGATTTGGTTTACTCTGCTGGAGTAGGGACTCGTTTAGACATGCAAAACTTACGGGGGAAAAAAAAAAAAAAGAGAGAGAGAGAAGAAAGTTATGGTGGGGGGGAAGAAGAAGAAAAAGTCAAACAAAAAAATTCAGGAATGACATTGCAATGTATAATATTTTCTCATTTACTCCAATGGTTTTGATAATAAGCAATGGATTTCAGCAGGAGCAACAGTTTTCTCTCTAAGCTACCGCATTTAAAGGTCCAGAAGTGAACACCTTTTTGAAGTAGGAGATGTTAAAACCAAACCTAATCACCAGGCATCCTCATCCCACGAGGTACCTCACCTAAGTCATTTTTGCTGAGGTCAAATCAGCAGCTTTTACGCTGTAGTTACGCAGTCACATATTGAGAGCAGAAAAGGCTAGGCGGTCATAAACCATTAATTCAAGGGTATGTGATGATGCTGGCGGAGTTTAGCGAGGATGGAAACTTCAGCTCCCCCCCATCCAAGCACTCCCGCACTGCCGTGCCGAGGGGTGCCTGGAAAACACGGGCTGAAGGGTGAAGAGGGCTTAGCGGGCGCCAGAAGGTCTAAAACTCAAAGTTAAAAAAACTTCACAGCGCGTTTCGAAACAAGCGCCGGGGTAGAGAGGTGGGTATTCCTCAGCGGGGCAGGCAGAGCTTCTCTCAGCGAGGGCGGACGGGACCTCCGACGGAGGAGAGGGGGAAAGAGGGGTTTGCTGAGGGAACGAGGGGCTGCCGCGACGTGGGGACAGGAGCATCACTCACCCGCAGCTGCTGCAGTGCCGGGGGCAGGTCAGTGCCCCGAGCCGGGACGCGGCCGAGCCCCCTCTGTCAGTGCCGGGAAGCTGCTCGGGCGGCCCTCCCCGGGCAGGGCGGTGCCGCCTCCCACCCACCTCGTCGAGCCGGGTGAGCCGCGTCTCGGGAATTTCCCCCCCTCCAGCTCCGGGAAGAGAGGCTTGTTCCCTTGGCTTTCTTCCTGAGGTCGGGACGCGGGCTGCCGTCCGCCCGCTCCTCGAGGTGCCCCCGCGGGCGGAGGGGCTGCAGGCTCCGCGGTGGGACACCGGGGTGGCCGAGCAGGGACAGGGGAACAGGATCCTTGGCTCAGGATCCCTGTGTCTCCCTGGTCTGGGTCCAGGAGGCAGGAGCGGTCACTCTGGTCATGAAGGCCGGCGCGGTGAGGAGCTGGCGTGGTGTTTGCAGCACGGCTCGGAGTCGAGGTCATAACCAGTTTCGTGCAGTTCCACATTCCCACACTCAGCTGTCCAATGAAATTCCTCTCAGAAAACACATTGAGGAAGACGATGGCTCACAAAATCAAACTATCCACTCCACAGTATCACATAAAACATGAAGGGAGACCAGGAGGTGTCTGTACGTGTTGCCCTGCCTTTCAGCTAAGGGTCCCCATGTCACCTCATTCTGAGAGGTACAGCATGCTACAAGCTGCCAGGTCACAGCGCAGGATGCAGCCGTGAGAAAGTTTTGTTTAAAGCTGTTGCTTGTCCTTATCAGAGTGTTGACATGAAGGTTTCTCCACTTTGTTGCACTTCTACATAAAAGAGGTCTACTGTCTCTTATTTTCTTCTTCCTAAACTACATTTGTAGGTTAAACATAACACACCTATTAAGATACTGCTTTCCTTGCCTTCTTTTGGATTATCTCATGCTCTTGGTTGCTTTTCGTCAGAAAAATGTGATCTGTGATGTTCAGCCTTATAGGTTACAATACTTTCAATACTTTTTATACCTTCCAATATATAGTTTGTCTTTTTTTTTTTTTTTTTTGTAGTAGCATAGTGTAGCTGTCTTGTATTTTGCTCGTGATCCACTTCAGGACCTTGATCCTCTCTGAATTGCTGTCCAGCCAATGTTCCCTACCTAATTGTATTGCAGTGATTTCTCATGCCTTCCTCTGTCGAGAAACATCTCCTTCATGGTCAGGTATTCCATTTCATTTGGTGTTTTTGCTTTCTAGTAAAGCAAATGATTTCTAGTCAAAGGATAGTTCTGTTCTTCAGAGCTTTATTCCAGAGAATTGTGTCCATTGCTTTGAGATTTCCCGTGCGTGTGTGAGTCATGAAAAGTGAACTGTTCACAGAGAGTCACTCGTTACTCATTTTTCATTGCCTGCATGCTAGTCTATAGGCATCACAACTGGACATTTACTATTGTGACAAGACTTAGAGCAGTATGCACATGAAAGGTCATCTAACTGCTTAGTATTAGTGAAAATGCAAATCACAGATATCTAAAATTGGATGCCAATATATTTCTTTTTTTCCCTCTCTTATGTTTGTTAACAATACTCTGCAATATGCTGAATTATTTCCTCTGATGTTTCTAGATAGTACAATTAGAAAATCTTCCTGGAAATTTATCAGTTCTGTACTTGAAAGTAGGATTTGAGTGACACGCAATAATTAAAATATGGGCTAGAAAATTTTTGCACATACTGTTTTAAAGATCGTAAGTAGTTTTTCTGCTTTGACCACTTTCATCTGTGTTTGAAAATGTTTCTTCTTTTAGGCCTCTGATGGAAATACTTGTTAAAATCCATCAGTTTATCTAAAATTTTTTTAATCATTTCGACTCTGCTGTGGGTCTCCTTTGCCTCTCTATTTGGGTAGCAGCAATAGTCTCTGATGTTGCTTTCACCGTGATCCACATGATCAATAAGTTCCAGAATGAACAATGTATTAGCATATCCTTTGAATGCTTACCTATGAACAAATAAATTCACTGCTATCTAGAAATATGTTCAAGGTACTAAATACTACCTAAAAACCCTAACAGGTCACTGGATAATGTCTGTAAGGAATTTCATGCCTGCTCGTGAAGTGTTTCAAAAAGCAAGTTATCAAGTTTTTCATATTTGAGAAGGTCAAACTGAATTAGAAAGAGAAGAACAAAAGAGCCTGGCAGCGCAATGAGTCAAGTGTCACAGAATCTACAGAATCTAAAATCCCAAGGTAGTTACTGAAGTTCTCTATATACAAAAGCATAGCAATGTAGTTTGGAAAGGCCTAGAAGATTTCCTATCCAACCTGGTACACTCCTTCTCTGTCCCCGCAGCTCTGAATTTCACCCTGCCTCTCCTGGGTGCTGAGTTGCCTGGGTACGTATATCCAACTCCCATTTCTGATATGACACAGCTGCATAACCTTGACCCAGACTGCTAAGAAAGTCTGCCATCTGCAGAGAAATTTGAAAGTAGGGCTGTTTACATGAGATTGTTGATACTCAGAGGTTTCAGGGGGAAAGTGCCAACATGGAAAGTTATAAAATCATAAAGATGTAATAATCAGCTGGGAAAGGCTGGTCAAGCTAGTCACTCTGAGGACTAGCTGTGAATCTTTGTGTTATCCGTAGTGATGAAGCCAAAGGAGGATTACCAGTTGCAATGCTGGGATTCTTTTCCAGTAAGACATGGGAAGAGATCCTTTGCCTTTTGACTCATGCCTGCCTGCCCAGCAAAGTCTTCTTGGGTATTTTAACATGAGTGCAAAGTATTCTGCTGAAGATTGTGAATAGAGTTGGTGCGAGAACACAACCTTGTTTCACACCATTGGTTATTGGAAAGGGCTCAGAGACAGCAACGCTCTCACTGTGAGCAGAAAAGGCCTGTGGCAGATCTTGGAAAGATTAGGATGTCCTCCCAAATTCCTCAAAATGATCATCTTGTTACATGAGGATCAGCGCGGCCAAGTCAAACATGGCGATGCTCTCTCTGAGCCCTTTCCAATAACCAATGGTGTGAAACAAGGTTGTGTTCTCGCACCAACTCTATTCACAATCTTCTTCAGCATGATGCTCCAAAGGGCCACAGCAGACCTCGATGAAGAAAACAGCATCTACATCAGTATCGTTCCAATGGAAGCCTCTTCAACCTAAGGAGGCTGAAGGCCGACACTAAGACCCTAAACCACCTTGTCTACGAGCTGCTTTTTGCTGACGATGCTGTCCTCCTTGCTCACATAGAAACAGGTCTGCAGCGCTTAACATCCTGCTTTGCAGAGGCTGCTGAGCCTTTTGGGCTGGAAGCCAGCCTGAAGAAGACACAAGTTCTCTATCAACCTGCACCTCANCTTCCACCAGCGCTGCCTCCGTACAATCCTAAACATCCACTGGTCTGATTATGTGACTAATGTGTCCGTTCTGGAACAGGCAGAGGTCACCAGTATTGAGGCCATGCTGCTGAGAACGCAGCTGTGCTGGGCAGGGCACGTCTCCAGGATGGAGGATCACCCCTCCCTGAGATTGTGCTCTGTGGTGAACTCACCACCGGCTGCCACAAGAGAGGGGCCCCAAAGAAGAGATACAAGGACTGCCTGAAACAACACCTCAGCCTTGGCTGTACTGACCACCATCAATGGTCCACTCTGGCCTCCAATCAGGAGACGTGGAGACACACAGTCTATAATGCTGCTGTCTCCTTTGAAACTGCATGCAGAATCAGTCTGGAGGAGAAAAGACAACGCAGAAAGAACCGTGCCTTGACAGTACCACCTATGGAGACTTTCTGCTGTGCCTTTTGCAACCAGACTTGCCTATCTCGCATTGGCCTTATCAGCCATCAGCGCACTTGCAGCAAGCGTGGGTAAAACCCTCCCAAATCTTCGTTACCCAAGTCTAGCCATGATGATGATGACTGGGTAATTACCAACCTGTGAAAATTAATGCAAAGCAGAATTTGACAACGTGAGGGTCTTCTGTGAGGTAAAAGCAAGTTGTTTCAAATGCAGATGTAAAACTTCCTTCTTGGCTATGGTTATGACATGGTCCTTAAAAAACATATTTGCTGCTTCATGGCTGCTTTCAAAAACTGATGGCCATCAATATTATACTGCCATAAGGAAACCCAGTTCCTTTGGCAATGGTAGGTCCCTGGACATGATGATGATGATGATAATGACCTGTGATATTCTATAAGCCTAGAACTCTTCTCTCTCATGCTTGTTCCATTATTTCTGCCTAGGACTACACTCTTGCACTTTCCCTGTTGAGATACCATTTCTGTATCTTGTCAAGATGCTTTTGAATCTTAAGCCTATTGCCTGATGTGGTTGTTATCCCTCATAGCTATCATTTGGAAATCCTGGGCATCTTCTGTGTTTTCAGACAGATTGCTGGCTGTGTATGGCCCTCGTAAATCTTTTAATTCCACTTAACGCATTGTTTCTTCTTAACTGTGAGCCACTGCTAACTGCTTTCTGACTGCACATTGCCAATTTCCAAAACTAAAGTAAAGCAAACTACTGCTTTCCTTAAGCAGAGTTCCTAATGCAGGATTTGATTTCTACCCTGGAACAATATCTCTTTAGAAGTTGCAGAAATACTCTTTCAGAGTGAAACAGTTCAGAGGAATGTTCTTGAACTGAACTGCACTGGATTGAACAATTTCAGATGTACTTTTTAGGGCAGCCAGAATTCCAAGAGGTTTTCAGCAGTATTCATGGAGTTTCTACAGGAGTAATTTTGGTCATCTTACAGGTGCAGAGGAGTAATTGAAACTGTAAAGCTATATTAGTGTTGCATTAGAGTGAGCTAATAGTCTTTGCTTCTCAATAGGCCCCTCAGCAAGGAGTCAAGCTAGAATTCCTTTGTGCCAACTGGAATTGTCTCATGACATATAGGAGGTAGGAATAGTGCAATTGTCCGGAATTGTTTTTCAGGTGCATCCTGAGTGCACTTCTTTACCTGTGAGACTCTTTGTGGTTTAGACACCAGCACCTTCCAAGAACCTTTAAAAGTCCTAGGTTCTCCTCTCAGTAGATAAATTCCAACCTGACCACATCCCAGAACTATTCCTTCCCATTGGATTGGCTGAGACACAGGTAGTCTGCCTTTCCAACTCCCATGCTTTTGTGTCTCTCCAAACAGTGACAACCTGCTTGTTTTTTGTTTTTTTGTTTGTTTTTTTTAGTGATAGCTGTAAATGGACAGTGACTGCATCCATTTACACTATTGTTAAATCTGTTACATTCTTTAAAATAATTAATTAAATTAAATACTGTTTATATATTTGGGGTCGTTCCAAGTGTGCATTTGAACACTTCCAACCAAAGAGAGGATTGAATCCTCCTCTTTACTTTCAAATTGATCACTGTGGTCAGTAGGCTTTTATAAAAGGGTTCTGTGACTGAACATTTTAAATGGAGGTGTCTTCCACATCTTCCTGAGAGGGACAAATGCATGCAACATGAAACTGTCATGCTCTGAGAAATGAATCCCCATATCTAGTTTTTGACCCCACAACAATTTGTGCATCTGTACTCTCCTCCCGCTCTAACTATTCCGTGCATATGAAGTCTAGTTCTACAAGGAATTTGAATGTAGAGATGCCAAGTGTAACCAGACTTTCGGGTTAATGGATAGCTGGACGAGATTCCAGAGGGGAAATTAGCTTCTGCCTCAGAGCCTCGATATGTAAACATCAAAAACAGTAAACTCAGAAACACGCACTTTCTGAGTCCCAAAGACGCTTTACAGTCTTACTTGCAGCTCGGTTTTCCTCGGTAGAAACTTCCTCTGCTACCATCCTGTGGTGAACCAGAGGAAGAGACATAGAGGGCAGACATTTTTAGTCTACGTGGGAGTCGAGGGTTAAAATTCATTCCGTATTTGGAGCGTTGGACTAAAAACATCGAAAGTGTGAGTAAACATTTCAGGATAGAACAGTAAATAGCACGGTCTGCTGGAACAAAGTGTTTGCTCACTGTTGCATATGGAGATTATGTGCTCAAGTGTGCTGGGCGTGTTTGGTTTGGGGTGGTGGTTGGTGTTTTTTGGCGGTTTTTTGAAGTTATTTTTGGAAGGGATTTTTGGTTTTGTTGGTGTTTTGGGATCTTTTGGGTTGGTTTTGGTTTTGTTTGTTTTGTTTTGTTTTGGTGGTGGTTTTTGTTTTGTTTTTGGAGGGTTTTTTCTTTCTGTGAAAATGTTTGCTAGAATAAAAAAAAGGGCGAGTATTTCTGTCCATGTGATCAGAACACTAGTTAGAGCAGTAGCAGGGCAACTTGAGGACCTTTATGGCTATATTAGACAGCATTTATTCTGGATGAACATAGCGTACTGTTTACCAAGTCCAGATGCAACATCCTGTTTTGAGTGATTGGATAATGGAGTTGGGTATATTCAGAAAGAAGATGCCCTGGTTTTCTGCTGTGCTATGGACCTTCACTCTGATGTAAAAAGTTTTCTGCCCATTATCTGATGGAGAAATCATATCAGTGTACAGACTGCAAAATCCAGCATTACAGCTGGAGATAACAGCTAACAAGAGATCGTGCTTGTTAGGTTACTTATCTGCAAAAGTTGCTCTGATAGCATGGGACTAGCCAAAAATTATTCCTGAGTTCTGGAATACAACGAGCCACTAACAAGATGGACATGGACATCAGGCTCTGTTCTTTGCCAGATAGTTAAACAAATGAGACTGAGGCAGAGGACTGTTTCCCAAAGGATGTCGCCTTGCTACAAAAAAATAGTTGTTTCGTTCCATAAATGTTCCTCTTTCTTGAATTAATACTATACTGTTCTAACCTGTAAGACAATTATTTGATTTGCACAGAGTTTCAGAGTATGTCTACTCTAGATTGAATTGAGAAATCTGAAATAGAAGCTGGAATGGGCTGCTGCAACCAGGTGGTTTCAGGTTTCTCTGCTAATTATTTAAAATTAGTGTGGGAAATTCCACTGTCAAGCACTGAGGTTAGTGAAAGAGCTCTAAACAGTATACAGATTTCCATTAAATATGATTACTAGAAATGTCTATGTGACTTGAACTGAAATTTAAGAAAAAACAGAGGCCTACAGAAGACAACAGGCATAGACAATTCTAACCCAACTTAGTTTTTATACTTAATAAACAGGTGACAGTAGCATCTTCAAATGGTAATGCTACTGTTATATATCTGCTTATTTGTCAGTTCACAGTAGTCAATAAAATGAACTGGAAAAGGGCTTTGTAGATCCACTGGTGATACAAATTAAAAAAAAAAAAAAAAAGAGTTTGTTTTGTTCTGTGTCTTGGCTTTGAATTGCTATATTCAACATTCTTGTTTCTGAAATTATTGTTCAGTAGAAAATCCATCAAGCTCTAAAAGAGGAGGTAGGCTTTCTCAGTGTACCTCAGGATACCTCAGCAACAATCAGGATTCTTGCCTTACACAGTTTCAAAACATCCTGGATGAGAAACCCAATGCATTTCTTTGAAAAATGACAAATGTTGGGTGTTATGTGGATGTGCCAGAAGTAGAAATTCAAACCCCACCACTGAGAATTAATGAGGGTTTTTCAACCCTTTCTCCAAAATGTAGTGTGTGTGAAATTTAAAGGAAGAACAAATTGGAGGGAAGAAGGTCTTGAAATTTTAAGTAGGTCAGTGTTCTGTGCTATTCCTTCATTAAGATTTAAGTTATATGCTATGAATAGTGTTGTTATTGGTTGCCACTTGAGTGTGTATTTAGTGAATAAGATAATTCATTAATTAGAAGGTAATTAATTCAAAGTAGAAGATGACATAATATGAATGCATAATATAAGGTATAAAAAGCTAGCTATATTATTTACAGAAAATTGCAGCTTTGGGTCTTTGGGTGCTTAGGCTCAGTGGGTTGATGGCTGAAATTCAGTGCAGTACTTCCTATCTGCCATAATGAATAAAAGAATATGGGGCAAAACCCATGTTGTGTTGCACTGTGCATCTAGATAAGGCTGAGGAAGTCTGGCATGGAAGAGGAGGCATTAGAGCCACATCCTGGAGTAGTGGACTGAGAGCATCAAGCAATCAGACACTGTGTGGAGTGCCAGGAGTTTGGATCTCTCTGGTTGATAGTGCCAGTTAATGACCATTAAGTAGGGAGCAGGCAGACCTTGGAAGGAACAGCCCAAATAAAATGTCATTAGAGCTGTTCATGGGCATATTCACAAGTATTGTCGATGCCTCAGGGGATTGTGGGCATTCTGACACCAGCAATTCCAGCCCTAGTGTTGTATCAGCAATGCCTTTCCTGGAGATGGACCTTTGTCATGGTTTATCCATGTGTCCTCTCATTCACCCCTGCTGCCGCAGTGGAGAGGGCAGGAAAATCAGAAGTAAAACTTGTGGGCTGAGATAAGAACAGTTTAATAATTGATACAAAAGTAAAATATAATAATAATTGCAAGTAATAATAGTGATTAACAAGACAGGAAAAACTAAAACTCAAGGCAAAACAAGTGATGCACAATATAATTGCTCACCTGCTGCTGACCAATGCCAGGCCCTGTCCCCGTACCCAGCTCAACCCCCCTTCCAGGTAACTCTCCAGTTTATATTCTTGGGATAGTGTTCAGTGTTGTGGAATATCCCCTTGGGCAGTTTGGGCCACCTGTCACGGCCATGCTCCCTCCCAGAAGTTTTGTACCTCCTCCTTGGCCAAGACACAAAAAACCCCAGTTACTGAGATAGGATAAATATGATTTAGCAGAATCCAAAACATCAGTGTGTTACCACATTATTCTTATACTGAATCCAAAACAGGCTTTGTATCAGCTATGGATAAGAAACTTACTCTTATCCCAGACAAAACAAGAAGAAAAAAGTTCTGTTGTCTTCACTGTTCACACTGTTTCCCTGAGAAAAGGAAGTACTACCAAACAGTAGCTTTTCTGCTGGTATATAGGGAGTGTTTGCAAAGGGCTGAAGGTCACTTGTGCCACTCAGCAGTATGATGTTTTTTTCACTGCTGACATACATACAGTGGTTCACAGATCAAGTCTTCTAAAAGTGTAACAGGTTTGATTTACCTGTAAAGCCTTTCAAGACAAGAAACACAAGCTAGAAAATATCACTCTCATACTAGAGTGTTTTACCCATGGAAGTACTTCATTGTGTACTCAGTTTTTCAAAACACTTCTTGATTGATACGCTATTCCATGGCAAAAGATTCCAGGGTAAAATGTCCTCCAGATAAGGCTAGGTGGCGCAGTAGGTTAATGTATTAAAGTTTTGCATCTGCTTTAAGGCCTGCAAATTCCTGTAAATTTCCACAGTCTCATATACTTATTGAAATATTGATGCATTGATTAATGTGTAAGGACCTCATTGCTTTTTGTGGCTTTTCTGATTTATGATTTTTTATACTTATCAAAGTCCACATAGGAAAACTTGCAAGGTACTTTCTGGACAAAACAACATAAACACTTTCCTCATTTTTTATACCTTGCCTTCTAAGCAGAAACGTAGCTGAGGGAAGAGTCTGGTTGCTTCTAATTTGGGAAAATTAGAGTTTATTTTGTTCCTACTGCCCTCTTGAATACCACAGAAGGGAGTTTATAGATGCTTTTTATACCAATAAACCACTGTCTCCAAATACTTACCAAACATTAAGGAAACTTTCAGTGTCAGCTCTTCTCTCTATGGAAAAAGAAAGATTTCTGAAAATACATTATTAGTGTGCCCTCAACACTTCTTCCTTCTACAATGAAAAAGAAAGCTGAGTCCAGCAGTGCAAAATTTCTGTTTTGCTTGGAAAAATTCAGAACTGCCTGGAGAGTTTTGTGAAGCTACTTACTAAGCATTAAATGGAATAAAATTTTGTTGCCAAATTAGGTTGTAGCAAACTGCTAGTTCCTCAGATAGGGAATATTATTTACATGAAAAGTTCAAGATAAGTATCTGTCTCATGCATCATTATTTGCAGAAGATAACTAAGTGATGATTAATGCTTATTTATATTATTTAGAAGAGGTCAGGAGAAGAGTTACCAATATTTGAGCAGCCGTATGTGGCATTTTAAATGACCCCAATTATCAAAGGGGTTGAGGGTAACAGTCAGATGGTTAATGTACCGAACATTTAGCATCTGCTTCTGTGAGGTGTCAAGTGCCTTTGCAAGACACTGAGTGCACTCAAATTACATTAAAATAATGAGGGAACTTGTTTCCTTCCAGGAGATTCTCAGGCGCTGGCACGATAAAGCTATTATCATCCACACAGTAATGGATAGTAGGAAAAATCCATTTCCTTCTTTTAATTTTTTTTTTTTTCAGATTTCTTCTCCTGAAATGGCTTGTGGAAGTTACCAGTGTTCTGTAAACACCAATCTGAGACCTGAGTGCCTGCAAGCAAAATATCTCCTGTCTGATCTGATACATAAGGTAAGCATAAAAGTTGAAGACAACAGAGGGAAACTGAAGAGAGTCCAAGGACATGAAAAGCTTTATGTGATAGATTTAAGCCCCTCTCTACAATCTATAGCACAGGGCAGCTCCAGACATCTTGGTGTGATGTGGCAGACTCCTTTGTGTGTGAACACAGTGGTGTTAGGTTTCTGCTGCCAACCTCTGGCTCTGAGATAGAAATGAAATTGCTTAACAACCTAATTCTGCATGAATCGCAGGAATCAGAGCACAAAGCTCCTATCAGCATTCACAGCTCAAATTTGTAATTTGTTTCAGGATAATCTGCTTGTCCTGTCAGGGGTTTAGGAAGGTACTCATTTAGATCCCCTTTTGGCAGTGTTCTGTTAGGGTTCCTACTCTTGAAATAACAAGAGATGTGCCCTCTTCATGAGGTATTTGCAACCACAACAAAAAAGTTTGTGGCAGGTTTAGACTAAAAGGAAAGTAGCAGTGGTATTCCATAGGAGAGCAACAGCAACTGAAAGAACCTGCATGGGTATGAAGTACTGTGAACCAAGGTCATGCTGCTTTAGAATAGTGAATACCTCCTATTTAAGCATTTTTAATGAGGTAGTGTTCACATACTTCACACAGTGTAATCATAAGAGACGCATGCAGAAAGGTTCACGAGGAAATATTCTGGAGTCTAAGTTGTAAGGCATCCTGATGAAAAAGCCAACAATAGGTGTTTAAATTATTGAGGAAACTTCTCTCCTGGAACATCAGTCTCTTCTATGCCAGGTCCTGCACATATACTGGACAAAATAAATGTAAACATAGTGTAATATTATATTAAAAAAAATAAAAGTAATAAGCATAAATTCCAAACAATTGTGGAGTTTTTAAGTAAAATTATGAGTAAATGCAGAAAGGGAAGCACAAAGGAAAAATATTTGTTATGTGATAAGTAACATTAGCAGGAGTGTATGAGAGTCCAACTATGGCTGAAATTGCAACAACTTTATGAGTATGAAGATGCTCATATGAAGCAAATGGACTACATGAACTTCTCCAGCTATTGAAACATGGCTTCCATTCTAGGTCTATGTCATGTCACCAGGACTGGGGTGGAATGGGCTGCTGCCTATTTTCAACTCCTCTCGGTGGGAGAAAGCCAGCAAGGGTTTCTGGTACTGGCACTGTGAGATAATGCTAGGACCCAGCTTAGCCCCAAACCACAGACATAATTGTGGGTCTCTTAGGAAACCACTGTTATCTTTGTAGAACTATGCTCTTTCTCTGCTCAGATCCCTAAGGGATATGGTGAGTGTCTTGTGATTCCTAGACCTCTGGTTAAGGGTCAGCAAGGTTGTCGATGCTTGGGTTAGTCCATGAAAGTTTTTGAAAGAAAAGAGATTTTATATCACAAGGAGGGGAGGTCAGTGATGTGGCAATGAAAGAAAAGTAACCAGTAAAAATAAAAGATAAAGACAAAATGCTGGAATAATATACTGGATAGATATGAGCAGGTCAAGATGGAAAATGCCAGAGAAGGAAGATCCTTAGGGCCTGAGAGATAGTCTTTTTGGAAGAGTTATAATTAGATAGATATATATATATCTATATCTATATCTATATATATATAGATATATATAGGTATATATATNTTCCTTGTGAGAATTATCTCAAATCTCAATATACCTTATTGACTTGTGAGACTAAGTGATATATCTCAGAAAAGTGTGGGAAGAGTAGTGCATTTAAGTGCGATCAAATTTACGAGCAAATGGTTTAAGATTGGGGAAAAAAAATGAGTTATGGTGAATTAAATGTCAGTTAAAAGAACTGGACAAGTTATTTTTATGTCTGGGTTTATATTGCTAAATAGTTCACACAGCAAGCTTGATTTTGCAGATTGGGTAAATGGCCTTCGTTCATTCTCTGTCTGTGCTAGGAATTGTTCTTCATATTCTGTGGTACATGGTAACCTCAAGACTATGCCAGAGAACTCATGATTATTATGGGTTTGCTACCATTGTTTATAACTGAAAACATCCAACTGTTAAACCCATTGACATAGTTAAACACCAAGTCTTACTTGCTGATGACACATTAATGTGTCATGCTCTTCTTTCACTTCCCCTCAACATCTTTCTCCTCTTCTTTGCTACGCTGTGTGATTTTCTGATCAATTAGTAGAATACTTTGTGTATCGCTACTGATCCACTGCTTCACTATCAACTTCTATCTCTTGTGCCAGACACTGAATGGCCTTCTAATTAGCATCTTATAACCTTGCATGTATAATAGCTTGCTCTTATTCCTTTTTGCACCATTGCAAGTGAGTCTTCATATAAAAAATAAATTTAATTTGCTGACTCATGCTTGTGAGCAATTAACCAAAAAACAAAAATAAGAACTTCCCCATTTGATCAGCCCACATAAAAAGAAAATACTCCTTCAGCAAACCTGTGTTATCTTCTGTTTCTCACCATAATGCCACCTCATCTGCTTTCTCACAGTTCTGTTCACCCAGAAAGTTTTCTGAAGGACGCGTAAATCCTACATGGCAATACACGAATGACAACTTGATGATACCAGTTTTTCATTTTTGATCTCAGTGAATGTCATATTGTAGCAATCCCAAACATCCTGTGTGGGAAGAGAAAAGGAATGGTGAGATACAAGTTACTTCTTTCATATGTAGTTGATGTTGTTAATCCTTTGAGCATGTAGTGGATGTTTAGGTGTATTTTGAAGAGTTTGTGGTTGAATTGAGTTTGGTTGATTTTGACTCGTGGGAAGAGATCAAAGGATCATGATAACTCTGTTGTGGTTGCTCATAGCTGCACATTTTCTTTGTGGTAACATGCAATAATAAAATGCCTGGAGAGATACCATGGTACTTGCCCAATGACATACCTAATGGTGGGTGTCTCACTTTGCAACAATGGAAATGGAGTGTAGTTGTATGAATGTTGGGCAAGGAGGACACCATGAATGAGAAACAAGAGAAAATGAAGATGTTATAAGATCAGCAAACAGTGAGAACAACATCTGGCATATTAGAGCTAACAGTGGAAAGAAGATTCATTATATCCAGAAAGTTTTGGATCTTCAGAATTATGTTCAGACTTCAAAATCTATAAGAACTAAAAGTTAAAACCCCTTAAATTATCATAACTTTGTGTGATTCAGGTTTCACAGGTTCATGATTTGTATTTTGGCTACAATTTTCTTCATTTGTCACAATCGCCAGTCACAGTGTAGTCTGTGTTGCTCTTTCTGTGTCATTTGAATCCCCTTCAGGGTAGCACGGTTTGACTGTGCTGTGGTGTTACTACCATGGGTACTTGGGCCTTTCAAATCCTTTGGGAGTAAGAGTTGAGTGGATCCAAGTTGTGGGCTTCTTTGAATGGCCCTATGTTGGTGTAATAGCTCCCTCAATATGGAGTATTTTCACCACCAGTCAAAGACTTTTTTGAGGTACCTTTCTATAGCGTGTCAGTTCCTCAAATTCTCCTGAAAATGTGGACTGTAGAACTTTATTATTTTGGCACTGATCTCAACAGTTTACACATAGAAGCACTACTACTCTTATCTTCTCTCTCTTTGGATTCTTCCTTCTTCTTTGCTGTTCTGTCACTGTATCGCTGACCTTTCTGGTAAGTTCCTTGTCCATTTGGCCCCATGTCCTTTTTAAACTCGTTGTTCTAGGAAATCTCCCCTCCTTATGTTCTTGTAAACCCTTTTAAATGTCTAGTGTGAAGAAATCCAACTCACCCAAGTGATTGAGACTGTTGTCTTCTTACCTTTGTTTTTATTCGTCACAACCCTAAATTTTTTGTCATCCACAAAAATTATATTTATTTTCAAATTAGAATTCTTTCTGAAAATGTGAGATAGCATCCAGTCTGGGTAAACTGATGAAAGCTGTTTGATGCAAGCTCTTTTTAAATTCTAAAATTGTTTTCTCTATATCTGTAGAAGTCATCCAGAATACATCTTCTGACACAGTACGTATGCCTCACCATTAGAACAGTTTCTTACTAAGTTAAATGTTTACAAAGTGTTTCATTATAATGTTGTAGATGAGCACTCCTTATAGATATTCATTGCCTTTTAGGGGGTTATATTAGTGAACATCCATATCTGTGTTCTTTTTGTGTGAGGTTTCAGTAACTCCAGAGTCATTGATTTCTTCTGCACAGACCTTTTCCACTGGCTCAACTAGTTATAGGGTGGCTTTAAATTTCAATCACCTGGAGATCCTGCTTCAGCATGTGGGCAATTAAGAATTTATTTGTATCATTTGCCACATAGATTCACTTTCTCTATTAAATACAGATTTTTAGCTTGTACAGTACTTGATTCTCTTTTCCTATGCTCTGTATCTCTGCCCTTTTCAGTGCTTAGCAAATGTATCAGGTGCCATCAGCAGTTTGGACTGGAAGGACTTTGAAGAAGCACACTGGTATAAGGCAGCTGTGTTTGGTTTTCACTGAAGGCATTTGGAAGATTTTAAAGCATAGCGAGGTCAGGTTCAGCCTGCAGTTATAAACTCAAGCACAAAGAGTGCCCACAGTCAAGCCTTATCTGGAATTGTAGTGTATGAGATTAGAGATGCTGCATTGAAAGAAACACTGTATTTTCTTCTTTCTCATACACAGATGCAGTGGCAAGGAAAGTAGAGTTTTCCAATGGTCATATTGTGCTTTGACACATAAGCAGTTTGGTAATAGTGAATGAAGTGGTGTTATAGAGCTGATCAGCTTTCTTCAAGAGTTGAAAACGCAAATATATACAGGGAGCACCCTGATTGTGCTTCTCAAGTATTATATTAATTTGAACTTTTAAAACTACAGCTTGGTCTTCACAAATCAGCCCTGCAAGCATTTAAGTATCACAGGCTAAAGCCGGAAGTGTTGGATCAGTTTATCTGCTAGAGTAGAGTTGAAGGAAGTGTAATGGGTCACCTGCGAGTCTTCTGGGAAATTAGGAATGGTAAAGCTTTCCAGAAATCATTGAATTTTTCATCTGCAGTTAAACTCCCCAGCACAAATGTCGTGTCTCATCTTTATCAATGTGTGCATGTGTGAGTAGAAGATGCTACAGGATGTGACTCTTTCTAAACTGAAAACACTGAGAGAGATCAGTACTGTCAAAAGTCATGGATTGGCGTGACATTTGTGTGCACTGCAGACTCATCACAAGTTGTCCAGTCTCAGCAGAATTTCTGTGCATTAGACCAGTATTCTGAAGACTTCTGACAACTGTGTCCAGGTCTTTATCTTAGTCCAACAGGGGCAGTGCGGCCTTTCTATCTCTTTAGATAAGAAAAATGCAACTCGATGCAGTCACACAATAATCAAGAGCAGACAAGAATATATCCCTTGCCCTCTGCAATTATATTTCCTCAGTAATTCTCATATTTTGCACTTTCAGAGAGGTTCTGTAACCATTTAGTTCAGCATTCACACAAATTCAGTGGCTTTGTGCGAAAATGCATTTGTACACATGAAATCTCAATTTCATGTTTATGGCAGCACAGAACTCTGCAGCAGTAGGCAGAAGCCTCCACAATTCTTCTCGGCAAGCTTCAGTCACAGGCAGACAGAAAAGCCAGAGGTAGAAGGCCAGCATGCAGGAGTGAAAGACACATCTGCTGTCATGTACCTTCAGCACAAGAAGTGGTTGCCGCCTCTCTCGGCATGCTTAGACCTCACCAGTTCAGTGAATGGTTAGGGTGGAATAAGGAGAAGCTGCTCAAGTTCTCAGAGTTGTATGTGGCCTAGACCAAATTTTGTCCTTAGATTGTGCTTAATTGATCCCATATTTATGTTTGGAAAATGGCTTTGAAAATGATGATTTTTGTAAAGACTGTTTCTCTTCATTGTGGTACCAGGAGCTCTCTTTTAGGACCACTTGGAGGATGAGTGCATGTGATGCTTGGAACCTGTGTGTGAGATCTGAGGTTACAGTGGGGCAGTGACTTCTCACAACTCTGTTGTGATGGCAGCTTTATATCAACTGAGTTTCCTTTTCTTTCTAAGCATGCTGTGCTGTCACAAAGAGGTGGAATTTCTTGCCATAAAGTTGTGGGATCACACCATTGCCATCTCTTCTGAGGCTGAGCTAAGAATGGAGGGTTTTTTCATCATGAGTCAGTACCATATTTGAGAAATGCAGTCTGCCTTTTGAAGTGACCCTTTTTTTGTAACCGCTGCCTTTAAAACAGCAGATCTCAAGACTGTAAATCTTAGCTGACATGCTCATGATCTGCTTTTGTTTAATTGGTCACAAAATCCTTCTGCTAGCCTCTGCTTTACTTGCTGTACGGTAGAAGAGATTTATTATGATATGAACCTCTTAAAACCTGTTTAAAAGATAGTTATGAGGGGTTTTATGAAAGAAGGAAGGTCTTTGGGCCTTAGACACTACTTGCAGGAGTAAATTTCCTGGTTTTACACGCTAGGATTCAAAAGCAAGTCATAAATGAGGACTCTTGAAGGTAGTATGTGGCCACTCAGTAGGAGACTCAGGGACTCAGGACTAGGATATGAGAATTGAATGAGTGAAATGGAATCATACTGGCAACAAGTATTAAATAGACATTATTCCTATGCAATAAGACCTACATATTATGTAGAGCCATGTAACTTCCTCATCCTGTTATAAAAATACATTTATGGTTTTCCAGTCTATTTTCCACTTTTTTCCTTTCTTTTGTGTCTTCATTATAAAAACACTTCTTTCACATTTTTTTCTGTCCATACAGATACACCCTTTCTTTGGTAGACATCATAACTAAATCCTTCTATTTCCCTAGGTCTTAATAAATATATCTAAAATAATGCAACCTGGTATGCTGCATAAATCTATCTGCAGTAGAATTATGTCTTTATTAATCAGATAATTCTGCCTGTTTATTTAATGTACCTATAAACACATTTTGAATGACTTCGAATGACTGCTATACACAGTATCTTTTTGATATTTGAATAAGCAAATAAGATGTCATTTCAGTTATCCTTTTGCTGGTATTTTGATTTCCTCCTCACTACATTTGTTTTCTTATGGACAGAGCAAGGAATCAGGGTTATACTTAAGGACTGACTGTTTTGGGATTTGCTTCACCTCTAACTAGGAGATAGAGGTTGTCTTTCTTATGTGATCCCAAGCAAGTTGCTTTCCCCTTCTACGTAATCTTTGTAGATAAGACATTTTTTGTAACAGTCCTTACAAAATCTCTGTAAAATATTTAGGTCTGTTGTGCTTGTTTCTTGGAAAATAACACTGAAGTCAGGTCTGAAAAGCATTGATTGTAGGTTTTATGGCAAGACCTGACATTTAGCTTTCAGCTGATTAATGTTTCTGCAAGCTCTCTTTTTTTTCAGCACTCCTTCACTGTCTGTGTTATGAACATGAAGAATCAGTCATGATGTTCTCAGCATAATAAATGTATATTTTGTCCTAATAAATAGGCTTCAGGTTCCTATTCTTAGCAATTTACAAATTGATTTTCTATTTATACCTGAGAATTTTTGCTACACTTCAAGGGTTTAGAAATAAATGTCAAACTATAGCCGTTTGGGTTTTTTTGTTGTTGGTTTGTTGGTTGGTTGAAGTTTTTTACAGTCAAGTTCACTGAAAAAGAAATCAAATTACTTAGTACAAGTTGCAAAGAAAATTATTGATTGGATTGAAGTCCTCACACTTTACCTTTTCCTGGGCCTTTTCTCTGGTTAAGAGTAAAGTTCTCTCTCTCCTGTGGTAAGAGAGGTTTATTTGGAAAGGACCGTGGTCACTAAGCTCTGAAGTGTTTAAGTCTTTTGCAGTACCAGAAGAAACAATAGTGACTTTTATACCAGAATGTAATTTGTTTTGGCGACAAATAGCACAAATGCACATTCCAGCAGCTTAACTGTATCAAAAGGATAAACTGGTTGATACAGCTACTTTGTTATAGTCTTGCCAGTTCATTCTTGATATAATGGGCACCATTGATTTTTTCTTAACTGGAGCTGCTCAAACTGTGTCATAGTTCTGGTTTTCTCAAATTACTAGGTGAAGGAGGTGGCCTTCCTTACTTATCAGTGGAGTTGCAGAACAGAAGCATGGAGACACCTTTAAATAGCTATAAACTTTATATGTAACAGCAAGATCATTCTGATCTTTCAAAGAGACAATCAGGAGAAACCTGATTCAAATAAATTGGGTTCTTGAGTTTCCAAGGTTTTGAAAAATCTGTTGTGGCACTCAGAGCATCTAAATAATTTCAGGAAAATAAAGTTCGTACAAAGATCCTGACAAAAGAGATTTTCACAGTCACTCTGATAGTGTTCTTGTATTTCTCAGTCTGCTCTGATTTCAAGGAACCAGCACTCTCTTCAAGAGTAACATGCAAGGCTCAAGCAGAAGATAAAGAGTCAAAGAAACTCAGGAGCAGCAGCATAGATCCTAATACTTCATTATCCTATCTTTTGCTTTTTTTGTAAGAGAGTTTTTGGGAAAACTCTGGATTGAAGAGAAAAAAAAAGTATGAGAAAATTGATCAAAGGAAAAAGTTACATTGTGGCTTAATTGAAATTGGAGCTGACAGTGAGACTTAAGTTTTGCATTCCAATAAGAAAGCATAGAGGGGCAAGGAAGGCTGAAAAATGTATTACGAGGACTGGAAGCACAAAGGCACTCAGTGGTAGGTAAGAGGAGAGGAAATAGCTCCTTCCAAAGAAAGAGCCATTCAAATTTGAAGAGATTAAGAATGCTTGTCATTCCAAAAATAAAAATCTAGATGTTGTCTGACCCGAAAGCCAATCTCTGCTGCTTGCATCTGAAGGCAGCAGTAAAGGTGCCTGCATGGGAGTAACCAAATCTCTATTAACAAGTGTTGGGAAAGGATATTTTAAATATAGTCTCATCTTCCCTTACAGCATTTCTTTACAACAACGTTGTCTTTATAGAACAGGATCTTGTTTACCTACTAAGCGCAAACCCTTTCCCCCACATACTTTCTTTCTAATACAGCTTTGTTTTTTCTAAATGTATTCTTTCTTTCCTAATTTCTTTCTTTCTTTCTTTCTTTCTTTCTTTCTTTCTTTCTTTCTTTCTTTCTTTCTTTCTTTCTTTCTTTCTTTCTTTCTTTCTTTCTTTCTTTCTTTCTTTCTTTCTTTCTTTCTTTCTTTCTTTCTTTCTTTCTTTCTTTCTTTCTTTTCTTTCTCTTTCCTTTCCTTCTTTCCTTCTTTCCTTTCCTTCTTTCCTTCTTCTTTCTTTCTTTCCTCCTTTCTTCCTTTCTTCCTTTCTGCCTGCCTTTCTGCCTGCCTTTCTGCCTTTCTGCCGTTCTTCCTTTCTTCTGAAACTGAATTTATTAGTATTTATTCTTCAGATTGTCATCTGACCAGATTTAGGCACTTGCTAAGTGTTGCTGATGTCAACATCCAGAAACAGAGACAATGGCTTGGCTAAAATCCAGTTGTCATTAGAAGACTCCTTCTAAAAAGAGCTCTGTGGTATTTTCTTTTATTTCCATCTGCCCTTCTTCAAGACTTCAAACATACCAGTATTTCTAAAAGCCAACCAAGTTCCTTCTAGGTCAGTCATGATCTCTAGGGACAAAAATGAAAAAGAAAAGCTTTAGCTGACAGCTTTATCAATGATATATGAGGAAAAAAAACCCAAACCAAACCAAACAAAAAACAAAACCAAACCAAAACAAACAAACAAACAAAACAAAACAAAACAAAAAACAGGAAAACCAAACATAATTTAATGTTGTTTTTTTATACCTGCATCAGTTAGGCATTGCTGACAATTAAACATTACTTTCAACAGTAAAGTAAGCTAACAACATAGATATGGGTGATTTCTTGTCCCTTGAAAAGCTTTCCCACAGTGGTGGACTGCAATTGCTGTGCAGTTTACT
>VXAU01002191.1:672071-735104 GCA_013399695.1 Formicarius rufipectus | reverse complement strand
ATGCACGAGACAGGGCAGAATAGCGTGGGATGGGATGGGATGGGATGGGATGGGATGGGGTGGGATGGGATGGGATGGGATGGGATGGGATGGGATGGGATGGGATGGGATGGTCAGAATCCTGGCTGGATGTGGACAGAGTTAAAAACACTGCCTCATACTGAAGACAGGTCTCTCTACAGGTAGTTAGGAAGTGATGATCTGGGGAAAGTTGGTAAAACTTCCAGTGTTTCCTGTCCCTGGAAAAGGACAAAAGAGTGTCCTCTGAGAAAGGGTTGTGGGCAGCATCCTCCGAGTATCCTCTGAAAAGGGGTGGGTAGGTTCTCCAGGACATGGGAACAGTGGGCTTGCACTGTACATATACAGCAAACAGCTGGGGTAGAACAGGTCGGGTTCTTTTCTGCCTGAGGTTGGTGAGATCCCTGAAATTGGCTCTGTGTTATTAGCTAGTCTGTAAATAGTACATACATCACTTTCACAGGGCCTTAGCTGAGTGCCAGTAAACCAGCAACACTTCAGCTCTTCAGAAGCTCAGCCTGTGTGCAGAGAAGCAATGGTACTTAAAATAGCCAGTCCTACTGATATTCTCCGAAGATGGTATATTTTGAATTAAAGGTTATTGAATGGGATATAATATGCAAAGGAGAACAAGGGAATATAATCTAGAAGATACAACAGTTTAGTCCTGCTAGCAAATCTAGGCTTCAAGTGATAGTGAGTAGCCCTTTCACAGATAGTAAGATGCCTCATCATTTGGCCTTGGCATCCAGAAACAAAAGATTTCTTGTCCACAAAGACAGTATTTCTCTTTGATTGTGCCAAAATTATTTGGTGTTGAAGAAAATTATCCCTTTCTTGGTCTTTTGTTGAAAGCTGTGGCTGCCCTACTTGGGAATTGAGGTAGTGTCATGAGCCTCAAAGCTGTGAGTGGGAGCCGATGTGATACAGCCTTTGGGGCACAGTAAAACAGTGGCTTATGTTTTAATTTGGGCTTTCACAAGGGCATAATATTTCAATTTAAGCTTTCATTGTAAAATTACACTATTGTTCTATTTCAAGATTGATTGAGCATTTGCGGATAAGTATTATACTGTAGCCAGCACAAAAAAGAAGTCCCCCAAACCCAATTTGATAAATGTGGAGGAGCTTAACTAAATTTTCTCTAACAGATCAGAGAGAGAAATGAAGGGACGGTTATGGCTGTGGGACCCACTGAAATCTCTCAGCTGTTTTTGGGCTAATCTTGACTGGCTTTAAAGGGAGTGCAGGAATTTATTCATTTCCCCAGCTGATTTGAGAAAGTGTTGTTCAGGCTTTTAACAGAGGATTGTATGTTTTCTTCAAATCTCTGGGCCTCATTTTGAGATTTGAGGAGCTTTGCTACTTCTGCTTCTATTACCTCCAAGTTCATACAATTCATATCCACTCATACCCATCTAAAATACAGAAGCCCTCCCATATAAATAGGGGGAATAAATGCCATCAATGAGGCTGCTAGAGTACCACAGAAGTAATTTTCTCCCATTGGCTTCAGTAGGGCATTTTGTGGATTGATCTGCTATTTGACACACACATGGAATTTTTGTGGGTCTTCGATAGCTCCACAGTTCTGTCAAGCACATTGAAGAGATATCAATGAGAAATCCTTCTGAAATCCGACATTTCCTGAACAGAACTGCAGATAGTGCTATACCAGCCCAATATATCAGTCATTGAAGCTAAGACAAGCCTTGGATGTCTGTATTTAATGATGTTCTAGAGCTAATTGGGCCTTTTCTTCTGGGATAGTGACTTAGAAAAGTTTTTCCACATGTTTCTAGGGATGGAGTCTATGCTTGTGATATTCTGCCAGGAAGAAAACCACATATCCAAGGTCATGACTGCCATCCCCAATCAGGGATTGTAGGAATGAGTAACCACCTGCTCTAGGACATACTCAGACTCATGAACATATAAGGAACCTGATGGTGCACAAACCCATGGGACTTTGTGAGATACATCCACAGGTCCTGAGAGAGCTGGCTGAGAAAGTGGCTAGCCATTAACCATATTTGAGAAGTCATGGTAGTCCTGTACAGTTCCCACTGACTGAGAAAATGGAAATAAACCCCCCATTTTCAAAAAGAAAATAGGAACGACTAAAGGAACTACAGGCCACTCAGTCTCACCTCAGTCTTCAGTAAGATCATGGAGCGCATTCTCCTAGAAACTGTGCTAAGGCCCATGGAAAACAAAGAGATGATTGCTGACAACTAACATGACTTCAGTAAGGGTAAACTGTGCCTAACAAATTTGGATGTCTTCTATGATGAGGTAACAACAGTGGTAAACAAGGGAAAGGCAACAGATGTCATCTACCTGACTTGTGCAAAGCATTTGACTCTGCCCCACAT
This sequence comes from Formicarius rufipectus, assembly GCA_013399695.1. Classification (NCBI taxonomy): domain Eukaryota; kingdom Metazoa; phylum Chordata; class Aves; order Passeriformes; family Formicariidae; genus Formicarius; species Formicarius rufipectus. Next base: position 732,711 of record VXAU01002191.1, on the reverse strand, counting down.
GACATCTGCATCTCTCAACTGGAGAGACATGGATTTGATGGATGGGCCACTTGGTAGGTAAGGAATTGGCTGGATGGTCACAGTCCAACAGCTGTGGTCAATGGCTTGATATTCAAGTGGAGACCCACGGCAAATGGTGTCCCAGAGGTCAGTATTAGGGCCAGAACTGTTTAATATTTTGTTGATGACATGGACAGTGGGATTGAGGGCACCCTCAGCAGGTTTGCTGGTGGCACCAAGCTGTGTGGTGAGGCCAACGCATAGAAGGGAAGGGACACCAAAGGGATCCGGACAGACTTGAGAGTTGAGTCTGTGCAAACCTCATGAAATTCAACAAGGCTAAGTGCAATATCTTGCACTGGGGTCAAGGCAATCCCAAGGAGTACAGTCTGGGTGGAGTATGGATTGAGACTAGCCCTGAGAAGAAAGATTAGGGGGTGAAACCTCAATGTGACTTGGCAATGTGAACTTGCAGGCCAAATGTTCTGGGGAGGTAACCCTCTGCTCTGCTCCTCTGCTCTGCTCCTCTGCTCTGCTCTGCTCTGTGAGACCCCACCTGCAGTACTGCATGCAACTCTGAGGTCCCCAACATAAAGAAGGACATGGACTTGCTGGAGCAAGCCCAGAGAAGCCCAAGAAAATGATCAGAAGACTGCAGCACATCTCGTATGAGGACAGGCTGAGGGCCTGTTNGAGACCCCACCTGCAGTACTGCATGCAACTCTGAGGTCCCCAACATAAAGAAGGACATGGACTTGCTGGAGCAAGCCCAGAGAAGCCCAAGAAAATGATCAGAAGACTGCAGCACATCTCGTATGAGGACAGGCTGAGGGCCTGTTTTTGGGATTGTTCAGCCTGGAGAAGAGAAGACAATGGGGGACCTTACAGCACCGTCCAGTACTTAAAGGGGGGCCACAAGAAAGATGGAGAGGATTTTTTTACAAGGAAATGTAGTGACAGGATAAGGGGCAGTGGTTTTAAACTGAAGGAGGGTAGGTTTACTTTACACATTAGGAAGGAATTATTTACTGGGAGTGTGGTGAGGCACTGAAACAAGTTGCCCAGAGAGGTTGTGGACTCCTGATCCCTTGAAGTGCTCAAGAGCAGGCTGGATAGTAATTAGATTACCATAGTAATATGGTCTAGTGAAAGATTCCCTGCCCATGGCAGGAAGGTTGGGACTACATCACTAGGTCATCTTTAAAGTCCCTTCCAACCCTGACCATTCTATGATTCTGTCATTCTATCATCTGAGTTGATTGAATACCAACAGTTTGCTATGCAGCTCACCTTTCAAAACTCCTAAGAGCCCAACTTATGACTTTTTAATTCCTGGGCTAAATACCAATTCTGAGTCTGGTTTTTTTCAGACTTTTAAGAATCCATTTTTCACTGTTGTGTCTAGTGGTAATGCTACTGTTGACGTAGTGAAATCACACTGCCTGAAATTCTCTCTAAATGTTTGATGTGAAAAGGAGGGCTTTTAATTTGCCAAACAGTAGTTTCATAATGCAAAGTTTAGAGATAAATACCACTTCCATCTTTCAAACATCTGAAGTATAATTAGACAAATCTTAAGTACTTTTGAGCGCTCTGCTCCAGGATGACAGCCCTGATCCCCTGCTAGAGCACAACTAATGCAAGCCTCTACATATGCCTTTGAAAAGTGGAAGAGATTGGCAGAAACATCAAATAATGATGCTTATCTCTTGGAGCACTTTTTGGCTGGGGATAACCAGAAGCTCTCCAAGTATTGTTGCAGCATATTGAACTACATATAAGTGCAGGTACACCCCGTCCCCCTTTCTCTTACTGCTGTGGCATTAATATTAACTAGATCACCCCAGAAAACTGGTCGCAACAAGGAATCAAAGGTATTGTTAATGGATGTGAGATGACTTTATTTAAACGATTTTTTATTCCATAAAAGTTTGGTGATTATGATGCCTTGCTCCAGGGAGGCACAAAAAACAGAGGGGTTTTTTTTCTTCTCTTGGATTTCTTCTCACATTCTAGCACAGGATAGAAGGGAAAACACAGACCAGCTAACCTTAGTGATGCTAGCCTACATACAAATTCAGGCCAGAGGTGTAAGCAGAACCATGTCCTCCCATTGCACGTAGGCACTTGCATAGCTTTTATCCATACAGGCTTCTCTGCATGCCAGAAAATAGACTCTGAGAAGTATAAAAGTTGCAAGCTACATGGTGACAATAAAAGTTAACCCTGAAATATTTCCATTCATTATTATAACTTCTAGTCCATTATCTATTATTATTTTAGAAGTAAATACATGCATTAGGTTCCAACAGTTTCCAGTACTATTTCTCAGCAATATTTGATTCCTGATCTATTTCTGAGTTTGGCATTAAATCCCAAGTGAAATGTACTTCAGCATCACTGCCTTGTGCCCACTTGAACATTAAATTTAATACTTCTAACCATAACCAAGAGAACTAGAGCATGTTTAGAAGACGAGCAACTTCCAGCAAATCCTGGCTTGCCCTTTAACAACTTCATAAATCTTCAAAAGTTTCAGAGGATGAAGCAGTTCTTCAAAATTACTTTGATTCCATTAGCATATTCCTCCCTCCAAAGGCATGAAGCTTCAGGTGTCCCAAACATGCAGAACTGTTCTCAAGCAAGATGTTAGAGCTGCCACACAGGAGAGTTAGGACAAGCTTTACCTGCAAGACATCTAGAGCTTTTCAATATACCTTTTCGCTGGGAAAGTCTGGACACATAGGTTATTGTTCTTTTAGGTGAAGTTCAGAACCACTCGTTAAACTGTGAGTATTTTTTGCTGTACAGACACATTGAAAACTATGATCAGTATGTTTAATATGTGTAACCACCATATAGGAACATCTCTGCTTTTAGGATAACTAGAATTTTATAAAAGTTTGATCTGCATCTGGACTAGCAGAGGACAAAGTCCGAGGGTTCAAGTAACATCACCTTTAGAAAAAGCGAAATCTCTTCTGGAAACCTGAATGTAATAATTGGCTTAGAAATTCCAAGACTAAGCAAGTGAAAGTCATGAGTGAGTGTTCCAAGAGAGAACAGATCTTGTGGGAAGGTCTCCTGGGAAAGAATTGTTCCAGCCACTGAAAGCAAACACTGTTTTAATGTTTAATAACATGTTTTCTTTCCTTTTGGTCTGGATTCCCTCTAGAAAGTTATAGTGCAACTGAGTGGTAAGGCAAAGAAGCTGACTGTCTTGGAGCAGTTTTATTTGGCTTTGTATTGCAGTCAGGTAGTAGACCATGAAAATGCACAAGTAAGATTTCACCTATGCAAAAGAGGAGAAAATACCTTCTATCCACCTACTCTTCCAGTGATCTGAAAGTCATCCACCACTGCAGTCAGAAGGTTTCCCATTTTCTGGGTGTACAGACAGCCTAAAACATGTGAATCAGAAAATGGTGTTTAAAAGCTTAAAGCCCCTACATGTTTGGATCCTGGTTCTCCTTTGTGCACATAGTTTCTACCAGTTCTGTTAGAGCAGCCAAAAGGTTAAATTCCGTTTCCCTCACAGACCCATAGCTTAGAATATCATGGCGTACTATCTGTGCTTCATCCTCATAACTCCATGTGTTTCTTTTTCCCCTCTTCAAAACCTTGGAACTCATTTAATGCATGGCTAGAACTGCCTAACACTGATAGCAGCCATCAACTCTGATCTCCATCCATAATGAGAAATGTCAGTGTGCTCACATGGAAAAGGACAAGGATTGCAGGAAAAGCTGTTGAACTCGACAAACCACAACAGGGAGGGTCAACCTTGTCTTGGAGAGCTGGAAAGATGCCAGGGAAAATCCATGGCCTTTGACCAGGCATTCCACCTGACTGCTGCTGAGCACTTTTACACAAACAGTATTTGAATCCAGGTCTATTGGAGGTCAGGATGTACTTGGCACCTGTCAAGCCTGCAAAGGGCTTCAGCTGTAGCTCTGAGTGCTATTAGATGTCTACATGAAGGACTGTTGGAATTCCCAGTAGGAGGTGTGTGTGGCTTGGCTGTGTTACCTTCTGCTCAGATGTACTGGGAAGAGGTTAAGAAGTTTATGATGAGATGCAACAGATGATTAAAACAAGCACACTGGCAGGCTGGGGATGAGGAATCAGCTGCACAGGAGCATGGTTTTAACCTAATGATTTGTTGCCTCCACTGGGCAGCCTGCCTAACCTTGGTATATCATGAGTTGCATCATTTCAGGGAATATTGTCCTTGAGTGATTAGTACTGCAGTGAAGCTACAGGTCAAAAGGTCTGAAACACGACCTGCTTGGAAAGATGGAAAAAAAGGCAGTTGTTTAGTCTGGAGGAGGAAAGATTGTGGGAAGGCAGGGTGCAGCTTCCAATTTGCAGAAAAGAGAAAAGGAATAAAACATTGCAGAGAAGACAGGAAGTAGAGGGTATGAATTGCAACAGTAGAGATAATGTGTCGGAAGTATTAGGTAGTCTGTCTTTGGCTTAAGTTGCCTAAGATAGTGTTGAATTCTCATCAATTAAACTAAAAATGCATTAGACAATATCACTGAGTGACATGGATACTGTAGATGTGCAGGGAGATGACCTAGATGACTTCATGCTTTATTCTGGCAGTCGTTTAAGTAATTTTTGTGGTATCTTTGTGTACTGAAAATACATAGAAGACTGTGTATTTTAGTAGCTGTTCATCAAGGACCTCTCCTATCTTTAGGGCTGCTTGATTTTAGAGATCTGCACTGCACATTTTGCACAGAATAGCAGGGTTTTTTTCCCCTTTCAGCCTTTTTTCAACGTCCCGTATTTGAGGAGAATATGGTAGATCTTTGCAATTTTAGCACTTGTATGATAAGAGGAGTTAATTATTTCATTTCCTTCCTTGTGTTTGCAGTCTCTTGAGTTTCTTTTGCTAGCATTCATTGCCAGAAGAATGAAGATTGCCAGGAGAAGAAACCTTGTAAAACACTGACAGCTGTTCATAATACCATATCACTGACTGCAGTTTGTAAGGTTTTTTTCCTTATTCTCAGGATTGTATATGATAAACAAACATGCAATTACTATAGTCAAGATTTGTCTAAGCCAAATCAAGAGCAGCTAGTCCAAATGTGTAGAGGTTCACAGGGAGCTGAGTGATCAGGGAGGTGAGAAGCTGTCTAATTCTGTAGTCAAGTAACATACCAAGAGTACAGAGCTGACAGCTTACTTATCACTACTTGTTAGTGTTTTAGTAGAAAGAAATAGGTCTCTTAGCTGTTCACTGAACTCTTTTCCAGCACAGTCTATTTCCCTTCTGACCCCATGATTCATGTTTATGAAACTTTTTAAATCAGTGGTGTGGCTTTCTGCTTAAGAATAAGACTTTCTGCCAGCTCCGATTAGGAGAAATGCTTGAATGGTGCTTGCCTGCTTTACTTAGATTCTGCAGAAGGCTAAACAACAGTAATCGAAGGGTGCAAATTCAATGCAGTGCCTCTCAGACACGCTGGATTGGGACCCAAATAATCATGTCTGCATTGTGTTCAGACCTAGTTCAGGTGTTCCTAAACTTTTCTATAAATTGCATTTCTATTAGTTAGTGATTAGACCAAATCTCGGCAAATTTTCTTGCAAGCAATAAAAGGTTAATATTTTCAGATTGTCCCATTACCATATTGCATGACTTAGTTTAAATCTTGAAGGTTCTGAAATTAATTTTTAAACCTAACATAATCTGTTCTTTCTTCATTTTACTCACAGGAATGGAGGTGGTGTTTTTCCAAAATTAGGAACAAACCAGAATGTTGTAGCAGCACTCCTTAAATGGTAAACATTTGGCAGAAGAAGAAGAAGAAGGTATGTAACAGTATAATTGAAACAACTTTATATTACCAGCTCTCTTGCTTATGGTCAGTATCATTTAAGATCTTTGTTTTATAAAGAAAAGACAATGATAAAGCAATGACTTCTGGTTCTTAGAAATGGTGATAACTTTTAACTTGAATTTTTTATCTTTTTCTGATAAAAAGTAGGATTTGAACACGGTATGACCTTTGCATTTCTTATAACAGCCAGGTAACCTGATGTTATTAATAACAAAGTATTTAGAAATGTTATTCTAGTTCTGGGCAGACAAGTGGCATGTACTGTCTTATCAGTTGGCTGTCTCCTGCATACCTTCTTAGGAAAGTAAATAGCTGGCACACTTGGAGAACTCTGGTTAAGATAATCTGGGAACAAGAGCAAAGGAACTGGAGGTGTTGGAGGTAGACAGGCATGATATCTGGTAAATATCTGCTTACACTCTTTGTGGTTATAGCTTCTGATTTTTATTCCTTACTAATCACTAGCCCTGTAAAGAATTTTAAATGAAAAGTTAAAGGTTAAGGACAATTCCTTTTACCTTCTTTTTTTGCAGTTGGTGATCCTGAACTCTAACGAACTTCTATGACAGTGTGACTCAGAGAGGGGAGAGAAGGAGAAAAAGTAAACCAGAGGGACAATGATATTTGCTGCTATATTCTTAGAATGCACAAGAGCATCATAGATGCCCTCAGTGCGTGACTGCCTTCTAAAATAATATAGAAGACAGGGAGAGTGAGTCACCAAAATGTTTTAAAAAAGCTAGGAGCAGTTTCTTCCATTTTTGGTGTACTCTGCAGTATGTACTCTGATGTAGTCTGTTCTCCAGTTCCATCAAGGACACATTCTGCTCTCTGTCCCCCAGCTACAGAAATATACGTTTTATACAACAGATACCCACAGAACTGAGCTTAGCACAGTGGCCTCTCCACACACCAGATGCAGCTGGTGCTCTCATTTTTGCTCCCTTAATTGATGTTCTCAGCACATGTGGCCCTGGGCATGGTAGTGGTCATTCTAGAGTGCTGTAGCCAAGGCAAGACAGGAGAATTTGTCTGTACCTCATAGCTTAGCCATTGAAATAAAAGAGCCTTTCCAGACGCACATTGCAGAGCAGCAGCCAGACCCTGCTCGACTGTGCCATGTGTCAACCCATTTTTCAAGGAAGTACTCCGCATGTCGTGTCCTAGGATGTCTCCATTTGTTAGTGTCAAAGAGAAAGTCACCTGCAAGGTCTACAAATGTCTTATGGTGAACAGCTGATTTTATTAAACATTGAGTCTTTCTTTTCTTCTCTCAGAGAGTTTACAATAAGACTAGGCTCTGACTTTGTGAACTAAATTGTATATTGGACTAAGTTCCCATATTAAATATGGGCTTCCAGGGCCATGTCAGCCACAGGTTTTTTTATGATACCTGCAGCCTAATGTTAAGTAGCTAAAAAAGTACAACTGCCTATGAAGACTAAAAAAATCTCAGCTTGCTCTGACATAGATTTTCTCATGCCTGTTTTGGAAAAATTAAAACAAATTGATTATAACATATCACTTGGGGGGGATCTCATGTCTTTTTTCTTATTTTTCCTAAGTGACAATTTTTAAAAATATCTCTGGTGGAAAAAACGTGAATTATCTCTGCATAATAATAAATTAATGCATTATTAAATGATGAAAGATAATATGCACACTTTTTTGTGCCCCAGCACCAAATAAATCTCATAGAATCATTGCATGTACACATACAAGTGAAAAATATGACAGGTAATTTCTTTGATGCATTTTGCCTTTGGGCAGGGATTGTCTTCAAAAAGGTTGTGATTTTCTAAAACTGAGTCATTCTTTTTATGCAAAACAGCTAGAAATAATATTATAACAGAGACTTTAAGCTTATAGTTTTCGTATCTTTAAACTTTTTTCTTCCTAAGAGGACAGTGTTTATAAACACATGAAAATCCTCAGAGTGTCTGATAAGATTACACTTAAATTTGATATCAGGTGAAATTGGGCACCAAGGTATCCCAAGACAGAGCACCTCACTGGCATTCTGCTACCTATACCCAGCATGGTAGGCAAGATGAAGAATATATTTCCCCCTTCATCCTCCTTGCTTGAAGGTCAAATCATTACTCTGATCACTTAATAAGAACTGTCATGCTGACAAGCCTGTTAAGCACGCAAAACCTCTTGCCCAGTATCCTGTCCCTTAACAGGACAGGTAGAAGATGCCTAGCAAGAGCTAGAAGAACATGACCTGCTGCCTGGTACACTGTCCTAGTTGTTGGTCTTTGGCAGTTTAATGCCTTCCTGAGCCTGTGACTGCATCTGGACAGTGCCTAACAGGCACTGACAGATTCAATAATGTAATATTCTTCAGTCTTTTTTTTTGAGCCTGCAAGGGTTGCAGTCTGCTATAGCTTTTCTGTGCATTTCTCTGGGAGGAGCAAGTCAGGTAGCAGAGAGAATGTCTGCTTTTGATAGCCCCTCCTTGAAGGGCACCTGAATGTGCTTTCCAGGAACAGGACAGAAAGGTGGGCAAATAGCACTTTCCACAGTGTGGAGTGGAACAAGCACAAGAGAGATACTAAGGCTGTATTTCTGTTTCTGAATTAGTTAGACATACGAGAGGAGCTCAAACACTGAGCTGCTGCTTAGCTGCTAGCACACTCTGATACAGTTTTGGCCTGTATCAGCTAGCACCATCTGAAAAATTGCCTGAGTATGATTCAGGCAATAGCACATACCAGGCTATTCCCAGGCTATTCCCAATAGGCATTCATATGTTGAAGCCCTACCCTTGAACACAGCCCTTTTTCTATTCTTAGAAAACTTAAATTGAAAGAAAAAAACATGCAAAAAATTTTAGAGCTGCATAATCACCACACGGAACACAAAGGAGACCCAGAGCCAGCTCTGTATAGTGTGAACACCACCATTTGGCCCAGGGTATGGGAACAGTCACTTAACAGAATGAGTGGACACAGTGAGACAGGGAAGCTGATGAGACAAGCATTAAGCACACCCCAGCCAGAACTCAGAGGTGGTTGGGGGAGTGCTTTTTTATGAACCAAGTAGTTCCATGGAACTGGTTGTATGTCAGAAACCCACTACACTCATGGAGGAAGAGTAAGCCTGAATCCAGCACTGAGATACTAGGACACTTAGACACTTAGAAACATTCTTAATATCTGTTCTGTCTGAATATGACCTTCTCTACTTCAAAACAAGTTTATTCTCCTAGTTAATGTCCTTTGATATAAAAAATGTTGAAGCTTATCCAAACTCAAACTAATGAAGCCTTCACAGAGTCCTCCTGACGTCTCCATTAGACCCACATTGTGACACACTCACAAAACACTGAATACATGGAACCCATACCTTAGACACATACCTTGTTCCACAGAAAATACTATCAGTAAAATTTTAGACATTTCTCTGTGTGACTTGTCATCTATACTACTTCCTTTTAGTCATCATTAGACTTCTATAGCATGGTAGTCAGGAGTAAGGCCTGTGTCACACAACATTGGTAATGCAGTCTTCAAAGATTGATAGACAAGAGATGTAAGTAGCTTTAGCCACAGTTACAGTGATCATAAATTTCTCCTTAAAAGAGCATTGGTCTTCCAGATTGTCTCTCCTCATAATCCTGATTCAACCAAGTTGGGCCAAGTCATACTAAGCACCATTTTCAGATAACTCAGTCTGACACTCAGAATTTAACTCCACCTCTTCCAGACTCTTCATTTTGGCTAGAACTAGCTACATGTTCTTTCAGTTGCTTGGTTTCAGAAATCTGAGGGGTTTCTTTTCTGAAAATGAAAAGGTTGTCTCTCTGCTGACATAAATTTCTGTAACCACATCATCTGTCATTGAATTCACACATTTTGCATAATAACAGATCTCATAAAAGTTGATTTCTCAGCTCTTTAACAAGAAATATTCAGTCAGAAGGAAAAAACAAGAAACATAAAAGCAATTAAAAGAAGATGCTGAAAGCACTGGATATCAGGCATATGTATAACAAATATTCACACTTTTTCATTCATCTTCTCCATGGCCACTTCAATCCTACAAAACATAGAAGACAACCAGGATAAAGATAGATATGTAATCTGAGAAAAATAAGAAATCACAGTGGTGCTAAATATATTCACCCCATAAATCACTTCAAATGTCTCTTTCTCTGAATCCACAACTCTGTCAGTCCTTTCCAACACTCCATCAATTTGTTGTGGAGAATGAAATGGAATGCTAACTTGGGAGGGTTCCTTTTTTCCATTGGCATCCTTTGGTGCCAGTAAATCACTTGTCCCCTAGGTTGTCACAGCAGAGAAGTCAACATACTGAACTTATCTAGGCAAACTGGGGCCTAATTTGAAGCATTCAGCTGAGCTTATATTTCACATCGGGAATATTCATGGAGAGAACATTAATAAAATTCATGAGCATGATGAGAAGAGGCAAAACCAATCCCTTGAGTAAAAAAAATGAAAGGAGTTGGCTCATTTCCTGGTTCAGAATGGTTAACAACATACAGATTATTTTTCTCTGCTGCATATGGCCTTTGCTAACATGCCGGTCAAAGCTGACTGACAGAAAAAAAGATTTTAGGTGTTCAGAGCTTATAATGTGGTGAAATCACTGTTTTCACTCTTCCTCAGTGAAAGAGGCATACTTTACAGAAGCATAAAGTACTCAAATTCACTGAGTACATTAGCAGCCTGATGCACAGGGACTTTACACCATGGCACCAATTAAACTTAATAGAAGTTGTCCAGCTGAATTCCCTCATGCCCTCAGCTGAAAATGTACTTCTAATGGTGTTTGGATTCATTTCCCTCTAGGAGTTTTTCTCTTTAAGTTCTTTACCTTTTCTGTCATTAAGAATTGCAGCACAATTTGCATGTTTTAGTCGCTATGTCCATATTTCCTAATCATGTGGTTTTCCTCAACTGAATTTCAACAGAATTACTCTGCATGCTGTGATGGATAGGGCAGAAGGAGTTGAACTACTGCATTGATCTCCACTACCATCATCACCTGCCAAATTGGATCTAAACTTTTTTATGGAGGGTTCTATTAATTTACTGACTGCCTTAATTTTTTTTTTTTTCTATTCATGTTTTGCATCTTGTTTTTCTCCAAATGCTTTTCTTTTCTCCCCTTTCTACCTACTATCTTGATTTTCTTATCAAATGTGTTGTCAAAGGGTATGTTCTCATTATATATTAATGGCCTGCATATTTCCAAAGCTTTTATCAGATCTTTTTAATTGAAACAAACAAGCAAACAAACAAAAAAACCAAAGCAAAAAAACCAAACTCACAACAAAACATAACATGTAGAGAAGCTGTATCACAGGTCTTCAAAACAGAGCTCTTACTTTTTATCAGTGACACATATCCTGTTCATTTAACCATTTATATAAGGTTATATACCATTCTGGACAAGTTCTGGCTTCCTGTAAGTTTCACTGTGTACAGGAGAACTTCAGGGCATTTGTCTGTTTTCATAGTGCAGGTGTTGAGATGGCATTTTGGCCAAATACACTGAAGAGAAATGTGCAAGCATTTATTAAAAAGACCACTAGTTTTGGGGTTGGTCTTAACATGCATTCATTCTAGTATGGGAAGAACTCATAAAAATTGGCTCTGTCTTATGTGTTAAGGAGTAGCAAAGCAGGACACTCTGTGATGTAAGACAGACCCAGCCAAACCAACCACATCAGGCTAGGCAGATTGTTTCATCAAGAGCTCCACATATGGGGAAAAGGTGAAGTCCAGGGACCATGCAGGGAGTCTAGTCATGAGCAGCAGGAGATGGGATGAGTGAAAAGATTAAACAAGGCTATGGCATAGCCCCAAGAGTCATTTAGGAGGTAGGGCTGAAGGCAGGTATGCTAACAAAATAACTGAGCCAGGGAGTGAAAGGCCCAGGTCTGAACCTACAGGGAGCTCCTGGTCCTTGGGCAAAACCTAGATGAGCAGGTAAGACCTATTGGTATACTCAGGATCCTGACAGTGGGGTCTTAAACAAATTTCTTAGTGCTGGGTTTTTCGTCTATTTCATCTAATTCCTACTTACTTCAAAATTAGAATCTGATTAACTGTTTCAATACCTTTAGAAACCTGGTGGCAAGTGCAAATGATATGTAGCTGTTAGGCACCTAAGAAGCTTTCAAGTATATTACTGAGTGAGTCCATTTAGTCAACTGGTCAACAAATATTTGCACTGCATTTTACCTTCAATCCCTCTGTCTTTTAGCTTTGTTGTCTTCAAGATGGTGTTCTCATGAGGATTAATTAGCTTATGCCTGTATTGCATGTGAAGAGCAAAAAGTTCTTCAAACTGAAGAGTTATGTTAAGAGTTATTTTACATGCTAATACTAACATTAGAATTAATCTTCACACCATATAAACTGGATATCCAGTAGAACCCATTCAGAATTTCTCAACCTCCATGTGCTTGTGCCTGGATCATTTTGTTCTGAATTAACAAGCATGTGGAAAGTCAAAACCAGAGAATTTTTCTTACAGTGTTTCAGTAGGTGAAACAGAGGAGCAGTTGCAAGGAAGCATGAACATCAGATATGTGAAACTTGATGACAGATCTGTGGTGGTTTTTTTTTTGATAGAACAACCTCAACCTGCACAGTGTCTCATGAACAACCTCAGGGTAGACAGAGCAGAGTACACAAGGGCACAAATAAGTCATGAGACGGAGTTCAGATCAAATGGACATTGCAATAAATAGGGATGGTTCCTCAACGTCCATGTGACAAAACATTTTGCATTATTAGTCTTGCAGTTCCAAATGCCACTGACCCCTTTTACTTGAGAATTGCAACTGAGACATTCAACAGGGCATGGAGGGCATCTGGGAGATGGAAAGTGTCATACTCTGAAAGTAATAAAGTCAAATAAAACAGATCAACCTCTAATGCATTTCTTGATGTCTATATCTAGTGAATATTGTACACATACTTATAATTTTCAAGGTTCATTTTGGATTTGTAACAGTCCAGCTATGTGGCTGCAGAGCTGAGTTGCTTATTTTGTTGTAGTGCTATCTTTGGAAGGTGAGCCATTACCAGCTTATTGCTGCAGCAGTGCGTTGATCACATTTGCTCCGACATGACTGCTTTGCTCAGGTCTGTTTATGGGATTTTCAGGCAGCAATTCACATCTTCTCAATGCTGAACAATATCTATTTTGGGTCCATGTATCCAGGCTTGGCTCAATACCGTATTACTCCACAATTATGCTGGTAGAACTCGTTTGGACAAGTTGGTATAAAACTGGCAGAAACACAGTGATAAAATAGGTTTCCTATTCTCATTTTCAGGACAGTAAGACTACCTTCCTATGATAAGGATGAACACAAATGTCCTGTTCCAAATTGCTTCCTCAGCATGTGTTTTTCCCTTCTTGTTTTGGATCTTTGAAGCTTTTAAATATTTGCAGTGTGTTTCTGAGCACCCCTATTGGAATAGTCTAATTAAGTTTTTCCCACAGAAAACTGACATTAAGTGGTTCTTTTCCCAGAAATAATAATCTCATTTACTATAAATTATTTTATTTGTAGTACCTTGGAGACACCCTAATGTTGTTACATAATGAAAGGAACATTTATTTCCAAATATTATAAAGCTTGTTTTCCAATTTTTTTTTCTCATTTTTAAAGCATTCGTCATTGAATTTGATAGGGGAAAAAACTGCTGTTACAAAAAAAAATACAGAAGTGTATGTATAACTTACTTGAAGGTAGAGAAACAAGAAGTGTCTAATTCTGAAATATATAAATGAAAATATGAACTTTATATAATAAATGAAGTGAGAAGTACACAAAACAAGTGAACTGTGCACTATGTTGAGCTTTCCATTGGCATTTATATTAAAGTGTACAGCTGTCTGCATAAAAGAGATGTCTGATAATAAGGCAGGTTTTCAAAATCTAACTTGCACCAGCATGACTTTGATTTTTCAGCAAGTCTGGCTAAAGGGAGGAGACTTTAAAACTCAGTTATAGAGGGAGGGTGAGGTCATGATACAGGCATTTGCTCAACATTTTTTGCATAAACAAAGCAACAGAGCGGTCAGGTAGGGTTGTTCAGTATGTACTGGTGGGAGAGTGGACAACGTACCACAGCAGCCTAATAGCAAAGGAAAACAATTTTATTTTCCTTTTATTTATGGAATATGTTCCAGATGTGGAATTTTTCTGTGACCATATAAACAGCCCCAATGTACCTTATGGGGCAATGAACCAGCTGGCCCAGTTCAATTCCATGATTCCCACTGAGAGGCTGGGACTTACTATGGCAGCGAGTGCCACACTAGGATTTCCAGGGTGTGACTCTACATAAGCCATCCTCTCAAGCTGCATAGATGACAGGCAGAGGTTAAAAAGATTTAGCACTGTTCCATGATCACTTCTAAAATCCAGGTCAAGTGCAGAGCAGCTACAAATTGTTGCTTGTCCAGAAAGGCCCTGTAACCAGTGGCTATGTGGTGGGAAACAGCATGCCTAGCTAATAGACCAGGCAGCAGAGAAGCTGTTGATCATCATATGGAAAGAATGGATCATATAGCATGGAGATGCTGACATCCCCTGGTCTGGGCCAGGGACGTAAATGCTTTTATATAAATGCTACAAATTTTATTTCTGGTTATTTATTTTGTTCCTTGTAGCTGCCTTTATTTCAAGGCTTAGGCTCTGACAGACACGAGACATGGCCTGTGCAAACCACATGAAGTTCAACCAGATCAAGTGCCAGGTTCTGCACCTGGGTCAGGGCAATTCTGAGCACAAGTACAGGTTGCACAGGGAATGAGAGCAGTCTTGCCAATAAGGAGTTGGGGGATAAGAAGCTTTGTAAGAAATCCAGCTGTACCCTAGGCTGCATCGAAAGCAGTGTGGCCAGCAGGTCACACTTCTACCACTCTATTCTGCTCTTGTGAGACTCCACCTGGAGCACTGCATCCAGTTCTGGGATCCTCAGCATGGGAAAGGTGTGGACCTGTTGTTACCAGTTCAGAGGAGGCCCTGAAGATGATCAGAGGGATGGAGCACCTCTCCTTGAAGACAGGCTGAGAGAGCTGTTGTTCAGTTTGGAGATGAGAAGGCTCAGGGAAGACCTTACAGCACCCTCCAGTATCTGAAGGGAGCCTGAAAAAAAATTAGAGAGTGACTTTTCACAAGGGAATATAGTAATGGAACTAGGTGGAATGGCCCTAAACTGAGAGAGGGAAGGTTTAGAATAGATATTATGAGAAAATTCTTTACTGTGAGGATAGGGAGATTCTGGCACAGGTTGTCCAGAGAAATTGTGGACTCCCCACCCCTGAAAGAGTTCTAGGCCAGGTTAAATGGGGCTTAGAGCTACCTTGTACAGTGGAAGGTGTTCCTGCCCATGGCAGGGGGATTGAAACTAGATGATCTTTAAGATTCCTTCCAACCTAAAGCATTCTGGGATTATATGATTGTATGACTTGATACCTAGGAGAGAGCATGGTAAATATGGAAAAGTACATACTGGCATCACTTTGGGTTTGAGCAGTTATTGATCCTGCTCAACAAACGCACATCTGGCAGGAATGAAAAGCCACCACAAACACAGATCAATTGATTTGATGCATTGGGTGTACAGCCATTTTGGGGGGCATTCCTAATTGAAAGATATTGTCCCATTGATGGTAGTCAGACCTCTTCCTATGTAAAGGGTAAGCAACATTAAGATAGAGTTATATATCAATGTTTACACCTTGAGTTGTGGCACATACTGCAAATCATGCTATCAAAAAATATGCCTCTAGTGAATGGGACATAAGGCTTGAAGAAAAATTAATAAAAACTCCAGATTTCCCAGGTTGTAATGATTTTGCTTTAGTCAGTCTACCTCCCCATGACTTTAATGCTTGTTTCCTATGAACATTCAATCACTTGATTTTTATGGAAGTAGCTGCCAGCAGTTACATTTGTTGTTGTTCTCATCTATACTATCAGGGACAGTTTTAACAGTGGGACTGCAGGATTTCCATGTCACTAGATCAGTTTTGCAAATGCTCAGTGTGAATGGCTAATGTTCAACAACTGGACAAGCACATCAAGTAGCAGTGGAGATGCTCTAGGAATCTTCAGTACCAAAAACCAGAATCTCTTCTACTTACCCAGCAGGATGTACTGCAGATGTCTACAGTGGGGCTTTTACTTCACAAAAGGTTGTTGAAAGAGTGTGCAAATCTTTTCTTTTAATATATGCATTACACAGACTCTACAATTAAGAGGAAGGGCCCCATTGATTCTTCCAGTAAGAATTCCGCTTTTTCTTTTTTTATTCTTAGCTCTTAGAGAGACAAATTATTAGCTATCAATAGAGGTTGCAGGATGTTTGAACTCTGCGTTTTAGTGGCATGAAAGTGAGATTAATGGGAGTTCTAGTATATCTCTGCTGACAAGAGGCTCATTTCCATTTTTGCTTTTAAAGGAAAGCACCGCATTTCTCGTAATTTGCAAGACAGCCATCAGATAGATATAAAGAAAAGAATATGTATTCAGCCTCCCTTCTGAGATATGGTATCCTGGTTGTCTCACTTACTGGCTGATGAGCATGCAAAAGCACTGCACTGATGTGTTTGTTGAGCAGTTAAGTGCAGACTTCAGTATACTGGGACTTCATAAACCACCCACTTCACCCTCCAATTAACCCACACATTGACTCTGCAATCTCTTCTTGGGTTTCTGCTTGCATGTTTTTCCCCTGCTGCAGATAGTTTCACAGAAATCTGTGTTGAAACAGGGTCAGCCGATGTGTCCTTGGTCAAACAGCTCTTCCCCAGTGAAACTTACCTTTGGGAGCTGTGGGCTGTGGGGAGTGAAACACTGTACAAATCACTCAGTGTCTCCACTGGTTTGTGTGCACAAAGCTGTAACACAGACTTGTATTTGCCCTGGAAACTTGTTTGGCGCTTTTTGATTGATTGTGCAATGATTAATTTCCTCTTTTTCTTTTCCCAGTCCACACTTAACAGCACTGATAAGAGACTGGACAAGGCCGTTTAGCCTATGTCTAAATCAGTGCTTAACTCCTAGGCTCCTGCATTTCATAGAATCATGGAAGATCTCAAGTTGGAAGGGACTCAAGTTGGATTGAGTCCAACTCCCTACTCCTCTCAAGTTGACATAAAACTAACTCATACCACCAAGAGCATAATCCAGAAGCTTTCTTGTGAATTGCAGAGGAGTTCCCAATGTAAACCAGTCTTGGACTGCCATACCCAGGAAATGAAAAGGTGGAATGGGAGGGAAGAACATATTTGTTAGGAACTGGATGATGCCTGGTTCAGGCTATTTAAGGCTTATTGGTGCATTCGTGGCCTCAACAACCCTTTAGGAGCCTTGTAGTAGTGGTGAGTAATGTCAGGAGAAGAAGTCATTTGAGACTTGTGACAGTGAAGGCAAAGAGTTGGGCAGAAAGAAACTGATGTGTTTGGGAAGTGCTGCAGATGGCAGGTAATAGGAGGATGGGGAAGATCTGGATGGGAGACAGAAGTTCATGCTGAGAACTTGCAATCTTCAGTTGCTCAACTTGTTATAAGAAAGCATCAGTGAAAAACTAAATTAAACACCACCATAAAGTTTTTTGCTATTCCATACTGAACATCTCCTTTGCCTGACTTTGGTCTAAAAAGATTATCCCTTTTCTGTGCCAGGGTATGCTGCAGAAATACAATGTCTGGTAGGATGATCAAGGTCTAAAGTAAAGTTAACAGTTTCTGATCCTGTTTCATTGAGAGCACAACACACAAGTTTAAAAAAAAAAAAAATCCATGTTCAGCCAAGTTGCCTTATTTCCAAACATATTTTCCATAGTCACTCTCTGCACTAATTTTAGACCTCATAAAACAATGGAAGAAAAATTGTACATTGACGGTTTATTGTACATGAGGCAGTTGGGAAGATTTTGCAGCCTCCCTAGCTTCTGAGTCACAATGGCATATCCAAATTTGCCATTCTTCAGAACCGCTTTCGTTGTTTGAGTACTGCTTCCCTGACATTGCCTGAGTCTCAAAGTTTACTCTCTGCTACAACAGTGTTGTTGCTACCAACTGATAAATCCCCATAGTTTGATATATCTATGTGATCTGCTAGCAGCTGTATTAATACATGGTCCTAAAGCTTCTTTTACTGCATCTCCTAATGCAGTGACTTTTACGCAGAGAGTGAAATGGCCTCAGACTAACCCAACTTCTGGACTATTTTAATTTTCTGTTACAATTGAATAGCTACAACGCAGGCTCTTGAGACCTTATTCATAGTAGTTATAGTGGTGCACTTCCTTCCTCAGGGAAAAGATACGTACACTGGCAAAAGAGTTGTTTTGCTCTTACTGCCTTTACCAGTTCCTGGAATTCAATAGCTTTACTCAGTTTAAGGCTGGTATGACCATGGCTTTAGACCTTGGTTCAACCTCAGTGAAAGGGAGCTAAGCTAATTCAAACTACCTTGCTTCTGATGTGGGCAGAGCATATGCAGAGAGCTACAGTTATCCTGCTGAAACTTGTTTTGTCTATCTAGGGACTCCTCTGTCTGCCAGCACAGTGGTCAACAGAGGTGTGTGATGTTTTTTCCCCACACTCTTAACCAGCATCTCTCTGCCAGTAAAACATCCAAGTTTAGATGGTTGTAGTGTGAATGCAGCTATATGAGTAAAGATTGTTTCTGTATGACAAGAGAACAATGTTGTACCATTGTAAGTAGCTTTATCATCACACATATAAGGGACTATATCAGCATAAGCACTTCGGTAGAAGTGAGAATGAGGCTATTTGTCTATCACACACCTCACTGCTGATGAAAAGTTCTGGTTACAGTCAGCTCTGAACCTCTGAGAAACAACTGCAGGATCTGCTGACTGAGAGAAGTTTATTTATTACTGGAGAGATTCACAGTGTCATGCAGTTGTAGTGATGGTTTTGAAGGAAGGCTTAGGAGCCAAGTTCTCAAAGCTCTACAGTTACCATAGCAACCTGATGTGCCATTACATGTTTCCTGGATGGTGGCATCAACCCTTGTTTGCAGGGTTTGTTGGGCTGGCCAAGTTTTTATTGTCTTGATAATTCATGCAGTTCTTAATAAGATAAATATTGTGACCACTTCAAAGATTTTTTTAGCTGCAGACAAGGCTACACCTAGATTTCATGCATTTATTTTCAATAAGACTATTCAAGAGAAAGGACTCAGTTGACAAAACTGGAGTGAAAGAAGAGCAAAAATTAAGAGATATGCATTGACCTTAACATTTTAATGGCTTTCTTGTGAAACTATGGCCCTGTAGCATCAATTGTATCATACCTTTTCATCTTATGTCCCTTACCAGTTGTTGAGGGTCATATCACATAAGTGCTTTTCATGCAGACTGTGAAGGACTGTGAAGTATTTTACTAATCATTCTGTGTACCCCACTGTTGAGTGGGAATTGTTTTCTCTGTTTTCTGGGGAATTCTAGAAGTGCGTTTTCAGAATTGTTTCCATCACAAAACAGTTGAGACAAACATGTAGATATCTGCCAGGGACCAGAACTGTCAGAGACTTGACCTTTACCTGAGAAACTCAAGCCCTTGAGCTTGAAGATTTTTCTGGCAAGCACATGACGTTATACTTAGTCTGGTTTCAGTGAGATGTGCAGAAACTGAAGGAGATGATGTCTCTATGTGTTTCAGCACTCACATAAGGGGCTATATAGGAAGAAGGTACTTGCAGCAGTAGTACTTGGCCATCCTCAGAACAAGATTTCTAAGCCTTTCCTACTACCTAATGTATAGACTCTAGAGGTGATGTTTCTGCTACTATCTGAGATACCTCACTTTTCCATCCATACACAAAAGATTGAAAGTTTACCTTTTAGTAATATTGCGAGGAATCATCCATTCCTTTAATGTAAATGCTTTGCAACATGCCAGTACAGGGTCCTGGGAAAACATTAAAAAAGGATTGACTCTTGTCTCTAGTTTTCCTTCTTCAGTGAACCAAACCAAATGATGAAGCCTCCATGATTTTTTCCTCAGAACAGAAACTCTGTCTAGTATGTACAACAGACTGAAAAATTTGTGTCTGGACATTTCTTCTCATTAATTCAAAATACTTTTGCCCTGTCATACATAAGTTTGCTATGAAGCAAAGGCAGAGACCTTCCAGCTCTTGCTGGGGTTTGGTAAGTGCATGGAGGAGCAGGACACCCTGTATTGCTGGTGCTGTTCATGGCACCCAAGTGGGCCTCAGCTCGAGTATATCTGATAGTCCATCACTTAGAAAAGACAAGTAGTAAAGAATGCAGAGGAAGCTTCCATGTCTCCCTTTTCTTTCTCCAGGTCTTTGCACACATGGCTCTTTTAGAGGTCATACTATTCCAGCCCTTTGAATCTCAGTGTTCTGTACATTCTTTGAAACATTCTGTGCTTTCTTACACACAGCTTCCAACCTGTTTCTATCAGTAGATTTGCTGTAGGAATCTGCTCTCTGAGTGTCAGTAAATGTCATCTATCTGAACTTTCAAGATGAGTGTTTGTTTTATCTTGAGTTCTCCAGTCAGCTTTTCTATTCCAAACCCATTCCTCAGGGGATGAAGTGCAAAAAGCAGCAAGCAGCTAGTTTCTGTAAATGTCTGGAATCAGTCGGAGGAATTTGGAAAAATTTGGGGGAGTTGAATATAGAGAGAATAGTGTCGTTTTTGCTTTTGACTTTTTTGCCTCTGCCTTCATCTATAATTTGTGGAATCAGAATTAAATCATGTTGTATCACTGACAATTTTGTATGGTGTAATCATTCTTCATTGCTGTCTCTGCCCCTTTGCTAGATGGTTTCTGTGTGCAGTACAGCTCTCTTGAGAAACCGCCATAAATATTACCAAACAAAAAAAAAAAAAAAAAAGGTACCAAAAAGGCATTTTATTTTCATCTCTGAATGCTTGAGGTAAACAGGTGTCCCATGGAAAATGAAGTCACATGGGGTAAGTTCATATGTCACCTTCTCATCTCTTTTACTGATTTCTTCCAAAGCAACAGAAACTTGCTTTCATCAGCAAAACCTAAGAAGCATTGGTTCCTGGAAGGGACGTACTGTACATTCTAATAAGGCTTTGCTTCACCCTGAAGGATATAAAGGCATGATTCGCATGAAATCTGCTCTGTTTCTGTGTTGTACCTTGTGAAACTCTCCTGACCTCTTGTCAGGCCCTAGCACATGTGCCTTGCTGTTTCTAGTAGCTCTCAGTGTGCCAGGGTGGACAGGTCATGAAGGAGCGTGTGCACCCCTACCAACACCCCTACAGACATTGTTCTGTCCCACCAGTTCTGTCCCACAGCTGGCCTCAAACAGCACAGCAAGGAAACTTCTCTGAACAAAATGTGGCTTGTAGGGTGAATGAAAGGCCATGTTGTGGCCTGGCTCTGGAAATGTCAATTGAGGCTAGCTGGCTTGGAAACACTGGGAAGCTCCCTCCGTTCTGGCTATATGCCCACAGTCTCCACTGCATTGCACTCCTTATCAAGATATCTGCATCTTCAGGGTCAGGAAATCGGCAGACAATGCCATCCTAGAGGCAGCAGCGTTTGCTGCTTTGGAGGCATTGTGTAGAACATGCGAGCAGCATTGCAGCAGGGTTTTTACAAAAGCACAGTGTCAGGGACCATTTCAGTCCAGATGGGTTTTAATCATTAGTGCAGAACATTGGGCTCTGAGAGAACAAAACACAGCATATGATTTTTTTTTCATTCAGATTCTACGAAATGGTGAGTTGTGTGTGAGGTACTTGCAACTGCACTTAGACACATTGTAGCCAGTCAGCTTGGTGATACTAACTCCAGCCAAATACCTGCTTGATTCTTCTGAGGGTAACCATCTCTTCCCCCTCATCTGATTTAATCCAAGAAATCATTAGCTGATGCATTTGTGAGACAGGACTGTGAGCAACAATGAGAGAACTGACTGACAGCTTACTGTCTGTAACTTGCAGGCACTACCCCTACTTACAGTCTTATGTAATTCATTAATAGAGAAAGAGGGAGCCAAAGGTGCTGAAGTTCACTATCACAGAGCATTTCTCATCAGATTTTTGTGTGGGGTCTGTATCATTTTAGTTCTTTCTACAATCCTTCCAGTGCAATAATTGTTGTCCATAAAAGGAATGGCAAAAGGATATTTAAAGGCATTTGTTTTCAAGCATACGTATTGACCCCACAAGTAAATAAACAAGAAAAATGGAAGAAATTGAAATAATAAATAACCATGGCAAGCTTAGGTTTATTTTCATGTGTTTATAAGTCAGAGGCATTAACAGCTCTTCCCTGTATGGCTTTGGGATCATTTGTTTGATGAAAAAAAGCTGAAATGTCTCCTCATGAGCTTATTTCAAGGTTTAGGTTTGGTTTTTTACTACAGATGCTCTATATGCTTTGAATTTACCTTCTGAGCATTTTTAGTGTCACTAAGTTCTTGTAAATTACAACATCTTGTATCCCTTCTCAGCTCTATTAATTGTGCAATAAGGCAATAAGAGTAATAAGTATTTCAAAGAATGTTTTACCTAAATCACCCCCATGAAATTTAAATATACAGTCAATTTTTTGTTTATGCTAGTGCCTGTTAACACACACAAATTCTACTGTAAATGCAGGCCTTTATATTGAAAAATCTAATCTTTCATGTCTCTATGCATTTGTTCCCATTTGTAGAAAGTATGAGATCTAATTTGCCTCTGTAAACGTGGGGTTTTTTTGATTAATAAAATTCAAGTCTGGATGGGACTATAATAATGACTGTAGTAAAACCTGATATTTTCCAGATATATGCAGCTCTGAGATATAGAGACCATGGGGAAGTTAATTAGATTCATACAGTTAAGAAGGAAAAATATTCTTTCTTGCAGTTGAGCTATACCTTATTTTTCAGAAAACACGACAATATAAAAACCTCAAGGATGACATTTGTATTACACCATTTCAGCGTTAATGTTCAGTGTTTATTCTGGTTCCCTCTCCAGTCTACAGAAAAATTGGCATTGCAGACTGAAATGTCTGAGAATGCTGGGCTCTGTCATCTCAAGAGCCATCTGTCTCTCCCCCCTCAGAGGACCTAAGGATCCCCTCGGAGGGGACCAAAACAATTAGTTGAGAACAGATTTTTACAAGCAATAATATAAAAGTAAATGCCACCCCAAGTGCTAGCATGGAGATGTGCCATCAGCTCTCTAATGACTATTGCTTACGTATCACATGTTAATTTTTTATAAGAAGAGCTTCCTATCACAAACATTTGCCTGGACCTTTGATATATTAAATTGACACTTAGATATATGAGAATTCTCCTCCTTATTGTATATCCTAAAAGACAGTGACCCTGTGGAGTTTCTAATCTCTTTCACAAACTTAGATCAATTTCTTTTAATCTTTAATAAACCATATTTTTCAGGTCATCTATCATCTCTGCTGAAGTAGAAACAATCTGAAAATAATCCTGCAAAAAGACCCTTAAAGGTTGTTCGGACCTTGTCCTTTTTTCAGGGTAAATTAATCCCTTCCTCGAGACAGAGCTAATGGATTCCTAACAGAAATGTGTGCAGCCTGCTCTTTAAAGCCTCCAGAGGTGGAGATTTCTCCTTTGGATTCTGTAACCAACCATGCAAGAGTGTCACTGTTTTTCTTAGGAGAAAGTTTTCCTTAAAATTTAAGCTTCACAGTTGTGACTGCACTTTAGAGTCCATTGTTACTGCCTTTGTTGTGTTACACTCTCTGGGTATGGAACAGTAGTGGATTTCCCCACGCCATATACAATACAACTTTTACTTTCCCCCCCTTCCCTAGTTTCACAGAAATACAAAAAAATCATAAGTATTTGATCCCTTAGTGGTGTTGTTTGGCATTTTTTAACCTCTACATAGAGCATATATGTTGACTGACAGTATTTCTCTGTCCATGCACCACTAACATAATTTCCTTGTTGATCTTATACTGAGGTATACGGAGGTGAAACAATTCTCCTAACTTTGTGACAGACATGACTAACAATTCTTAGTAAGAAAAGGGATGCTGAAAAAGTAATCACCAAGCTAAGTATATAAAATAAAGGCATGGCTATGGGAAAACCATTCTACTCATGAGTTCAAATCTAACTTCTCCAGATGAGAAAAGACTGTCAGAATGTAGCAATTGTCAGGCTATTGTTCTTTACACATACAGAATCTGCTGAGACAGGAAGGTGAGGAGATGGATAGCTAAGTTTTAACTTGCATGTAAAGCAGTGCCAGGACAAACAAGTTTTCTGGACCATTTCCTAACAACGAGTCAGGATATTATTTTACTTCAGGGAAATCTTAATAAGAGAAGACTGGTGAACTAATCTCAACATGTCATATACAATGCCACAAACTTTCAGAGCTGAGACAATCCAGTGAAAATTATGGTCTTATTCAGCACAGAAAATAGCTTGACTATAGCCAACTAAGATTTGGCTTATCTTTCTGCAGCTGTATGTGGTGTAAATGGAAATGAAATATTTATAGGGATTTAGGTCACTATCCTTTCTACTGTGCTCCTTCTGAGTGGTCTACCAGCTGCAGCTGCATATTGAAGAACGGAGTAGATCCTCAAGTCCAAGATTTGTTTTGTGAAAAGAGATCTTATTATATTTATACATCTGCAAATCCTCCCATTCCTTTAACCCTCAGCCTGCCTGTATACAAGCATAGGACAGTCTTCTAGAGCAAATCTAGACACCCTGTGTGTGTATCACACAAACACATAAATGACAGAGAGTGGTGCCCGGTATAACTAGAAGCATCTTGAAGTGAACCTGTATGTTAACAAATATGGAACCTTTGTAACAGTTCCAAACTAGGACCCTACAGCCTTGATACTCAGTTTAAATCTGAATGAGAACCTGAAACGAGAGTGCTGGCTCTAACTGCTGCTGTGAAATATTAGGTCTTTTTAATTATTTGGTGACTCAAAATAGACATGCTTGAATGAACACAGGGCCAAGGGTTAAAAAGTCACACACACACACAAAAAAAAACCTGCTTTCAAATTGTTTGAAGTTTAGAGAAAGATAAAATAGTCTTTTATTGCATTTTTTTCTTCCTCTTCGAAATCCTCATTTTCTTCTCTTTGTCTCCGCTGTAGTGTTTTCTGTGGTGTTCCTGTCACAAACAGTATGTTTCATAACCAGGGTCATGGCTGAATAAGATCATAACCCCCTTCTTTAGAGCACGCAATAAAAACAGAGCATGCAGTAGCTGCAACCAGACATCTCTATTCCTGAAACAGTTTTTGGCTGAAGCCTGCATCCCATATTCACTGTTTGAAAAGCATTCTTGTGTGACAGATGGCTGATTGACCATGAAGAAACATCAGATAGCTCAATCCACTGAAAACAGTTGCATGGTCAAAGGACAGAGTTGTAAGTGCATGGAGAAAAAATGTTTTCTTTTGCTACTGAAAATGAATTTTATTCCAATAATGTCAGTATGAGAGTGAGTGGAGTCTGAGCACAAGGCAGAGAGCAGCAGTAAGTAAAGCTACAGTACAAAAATAATTAAGGAAAAAGTAGATCTCACCTTTATTATTTAAAAATTCTCTTATACATTCATTATTTAAATAAACTTATAATACAAAGGTTTAAAATACTATTTGTAGTTTATATTAAAAGATCAAACTAGCAGATGATGAATTTAGGAGGAACTGACTCCTCAAACATGCAGGTTCAGGAGTTAATGGGCTGAATGACTCCATTAATCCTCAACACTCTGGCTACTGAGTCTGGATTTTATCAGTCCCCTGGGTGTTCCCCTAGGCCCTAACTTCCTTAGCCAGCCTCACCTGAGGCCCCCATGCACACTCTACCCTTGCAGCTAGGTGCCTCTTTTAAGCTCATGCCAAGGATTTAGGCCCCACTGGAGTTATGCTGTAGAAATACTGATCTCTAACTCAGCCAAAGCCCAGCCTAGCAGTGGAACCCCTTGATCCTAATCTGCAGATTGACTCCCTTGCTTGTTTCAGACCTGTCTCTTTACTGTGGACCTGCTCCATTATTGCTGAGCTGTGTTTTGCTGTGGATTGCCCTCATCAAATCTGATCCTGTCCTGATCTGTGGATTTTCTTCCTGGCTTGACCTCAGACCTGCTGTACCACCACAAACTCACCCAGTAGTCTGGATCCTTGACTGATTTTGGCTACTATCTCTGAGTCTGTGCTGCTCATCTTGCTTGGACAGTGTGGGGTCTGGGCTCTGCCCTGACATCCTTGTATTATGCTCAATTCCTGGTTTCTTTTCCCTTAGGGAGCATCCAGTCCTCACTGTACCCTGGAAGGTCTATCCAAAGCACTGTTACCACTGTTGTTTTTCAAATGACTCTGCTAAAACTGCAGGAAAAGTTGAACTATCTGTGGTATATTTCAAAGATCTTCTAAAAGGACATGATTTCAATCTTATTTTTGCATCAAGTACTGTATACACTTTTTGGCAGACTATTTTAATGATTTGTAATGAATTGAAATACTCCAACACAGAGAAATTCTGTATTCTTACTATAGAATTCTTACTCTAGTCCTATGGGGCTAGAACCAATGCATCCTAACTCTTGGGATAAGTATATGTTTCCTAAAATGGTTTTACATAGTCTTGATGTATCAGCTCTATGGAATTAGCTTAGGACTCCCTCTAGCAGTATGTTGTATTGTGCAAAATTGACAGCACAGTTCTTCCATATTACTAATGGCTCTAGGTGTCAGCTCAGTATTTTAGTGTGACAATCTCTCTGTGCAGTTATATATACCATAGACAGTCACAGGGACCCCTTGCTGAGATGTATGTTCTTTACTGACAGATTTGATGTGGAGAGTTACACATGAAGGAGAGCTTCATGTGAGTTGTGGAAGCTCACAGATCCTCACTATGTTTGTTTCATGAGTGAATAACCCTCATTCCCCATTGTTTCATTCATTTGTCCCAAAGAATGTAGCTTTAGAGACAATTTAGCCTGCACGACTTAAAAGTTAGATTTATTAATGGTGCAACATTTCCAAAACATCCTGCAAAAAAAGGAAAGCTGAATAACTGAATCAGAGGCCTGAACAAAAAATCCAGTTTAGCATTGTTTTAAGGAATGAATAAAAAGATAAAGACCCTCTTAAGTTTTATTAGATCTTAAACTCTGTGACTGCAGACAGTTTGTAGGGTTTTGTTTTTCAAAACTGAAGTTGGTTGAATTACAGTCTATGTGATTCCTCTAGAGTCCACGACTTGAGTTTCATCAACATAGAATTAGACTATAGAAGGACCCAAATAAATGCATTCAGTTGAAATATATATGCATTCTTTGTCCATATTTGGCATTGCTAAGGAAGTTACTGTTACCTAAATGCCTAAACATATTGAGAAGCTGTGACTTGGTTGTCGATTTTGTACAGATTTATAGCCCAAATGTATAACTTTGTGTGTGCCTGTAAGGCAGCCACATTATTTTAGTCAGAGTCCTACAGCTTTATTCATCCTACATCTGTGATATCAAGAATTATGCTGGTAGGATGGCACAAGTTGTTCAAATGAAAAGGGGGAGACTAAACTGGCAGCTGTCTGCTTGGAAGTAGTTGAGCAAATGACTGTACTTGAAAAAGAAATTATGATACAGAGATATGACAACATAGCCAGTGTCTTTGAACAGGGAAAATAAAAACTTGGCTGTTCCTTGAATAGAGTCTGACTATATTGGGAATACTCAGGTATGACTCTGAAAGCTGTGGCTTCAGCAAGCACAAAGGAGCAAAGGAGCAAGCACAAAGCTCACAAAATAAATAAAGAAATGAAAATACACACATTCCCACACAAGTAAGCAGAATAGGGAAAAGGGATAAACACTGAATTCATTTCCTTGCTTGCAAATGAAAGTCAGTGTCATAGCTAAGAACAACATGGCCCTTGGATTGTTTTTCAAATAAGTGAGGTAGTCTTTTGGTTAGAACTAGAAGAGAAATAGTGGTTTGAGTCAGCGTGTCTAAAGAAATAAACCAGACTTTCAGAGTGCTTGTGCCTCACTTAAGTCTCCCCTCAGTCTGAAGCTGTAAGTCCTTATTTTATGGTCATTACTGGAAACTCCTAAATGTAAGAACTTGGGACTAGTAATTACCCAAGGTCATTTAAGTCAATAGCAGTTCCATGGACTTTGGCAAACTTGAGGTCATGTCCTTAAGGAGAATACTTAGTTGCTGTGTACGTATATACAATAACTACGCAATACATACACAATGCATGTATTTTTATAGAATATATTCTACAGAATATATTACATACAGCTAAAAATTGTCTACCAAACATTAGTATCATACCATTTGAGCATGCCATTTTTCTTTTTTTTTTTCCTCCTAAGGCGACCTGTTTCAGATATGAACTATCACAGTTTTGCAAGTTAACGATTACACAGTGAGTTATTAACTTTAAACACCCTTCATTCCTGAAAGCTAGTGGTAGAGACTTTTTAAGTTGGGGCAACTCCTCTTACATAAGTGTTTTTCTGCCAAGTTATTACCTCAGACGGTCTTTATGTTGTAGGTGAATGCTTATACAGAGATTTCTCCTCCAAGGGCTACTGGGGAGCTCAGGTGCCCAGCATATGGCAAAAGCAGGAAAAAGGCAGTCTTGAACTTGATAAAACCAAAGAAAAACATCTCTAAAAAGAAATGAGAAAAGGAAACTAAATGCTGACTTGTAATCCTGTCTCCTGTGGACTCTTCCACTCTCCTACTTCTTCCAGCATAAGCAGAGATCTCTTGACACCTAAGCAGAAGCTTAGAACACCTGGCTGTCTCTCAGGGGTAAGTCTCAACTTGTCTATGAGTTCATTAGAAAAACACTAGCATGCTGTTCTTTTTCCACCTGATTTTCCTCTTCAGTTTGCCTAGATAGGCTCTGGTCAGTGCAGTTTCTGCTTCTCAGAAATTCCGCCAAACAAATGCTGATATGCTTGGCTAGCAACTTAAAGTGCCAAGTTAAGCAGCTGTCCTGAAGGTCTTGGGCTCCCTTGGGCCCCTGAGGTTTCTATGTCCTTGCAAAAAGAATAGAGAAAATCACATAAATACACACTTCTTTATTTTTCTCTTTTTACTGGGTTGCTGGTCTGGGGACAGCATGTACTAGCTAACAAGTTCTGCCCTTTGCTATTGTTATCCTAAATTGGTACTCTTTGGTTAGACACTTAGATCA
Source organism: Formicarius rufipectus (assembly GCA_013399695.1). Lineage (NCBI taxonomy): Eukaryota > Metazoa > Chordata > Aves > Passeriformes > Formicariidae > Formicarius > Formicarius rufipectus. Next base: position 703,629 of record VXAU01002191.1, on the reverse strand, counting down.
GGCAACTAGAGGGCTCTGTTGTTAGGCTCCCTTTTAACGTGTATTTAGATTATGAGCAACCTAAAAAGACTGCTGTGGATGTCTGGTTAGATCCATACAATGGGGTTCAGAACTGCTCAGTCAAATTCACTTTTTTTCCCTCCAGACAGGAAAAATATTAAGGGTGTTTAAGAGAGAGGAAAGTGAGGGGTTTCTCACTGAACTGTAGTCAGAATATCAAGGAGTGGCATCTATGAATGAACTTAGGGAATGTTGAGAAATGTTACAGAAGAAAACTGCTTTGGCCCTAAAAATGAGGTGTGAGCAAAAAACCTTTCAGACATTGGCTTGTTTCTCACTCCCACTGGAGTAAGTGAGAATGCCTGTAATTGATTTCAAAGGGAGAAAACCATGCCAGCATTTGTACAAAAATGCTATTTTTTTGTATACTTCAATACATGGGACCAAAGTTCTGGCCCTTCTATAGCTTATGCAATGGAGTAATCTCCAAGGAAAGGGAAAATTGGCTGCTGTATAGACGTGGAAACATTCATTAATCACTGGATCAGCACTCTAAATATTTCCTGTTTATATCCAGAGTGACACTTTAAATGACATTGCCAGCTTCAATTTGGCATCAATGTCTTATTTTGTAAAAACAAGCTGCTATCAAATTTAACAGAAATAGAACAGTTTCCATGAAGAAAAGGATTCTGGATGATCTTCAGTTTAGACCTTGTTTTAGAAAACAAACTTTCTTCAAAAGCTGTGATCAGGTCACCTCAGGCTGAAAAGCTGAAGGGAATCTGGTTGAAAAAAAATAATAATTTGAAGTTGTCCTGTATTGTGCACTTCATGAGGAAAACAAAAATGAATTGTTACGGACACTTGCAACTGACTGGCTCAACTCATAGTAAATGAGCCTGTAATGGATGTGTTTCTAAAGAGAAACTGCAGTTGTACTGCTCACACACCCAGAAACATCCATTCTGATTCTTAGTGTTTGTCACTCATGTTCTTTCAGAACTACCATCATCAACAGTTCTCTCTATCTCCCACCCCACTCCACCTCCCAGCCCCCTAGACCTAAACCTACCTCCTTTTTCTCGTCAGGACCCAAATAATACAGAGGTTTCAATATGTTTCTGACCACTGCAGGGGCATATAAACAGATTCTGTAGGGAGAGAGACAGAAGTAATGGGGGAAGGGGGGAAAGGGTTTGAAAGCCAAACCTTCTAATATTCAATTTCTATCGGTTGTCTCCAGCATGACAAGGCCAGCCTTCTCAGGTGAAATGTATACTAAGAATTTTCTATATTAGGAAACAAAAAACATTTTTTGGCACCAAGTTTAACTGGTACAGAATAGCTGTGTCCATGATATTAAGCAATTTTTCCCTCCAAAACAGGTTGGCTGTATCCAGACCAGTAGTTGTGACTGACTTCTGGAAACATGCCTGGGAATTATTTGGGATAGCTCTACTTGGCTCCAAGCTAAAACCATATCCCACTATGCCACTACTTGAACAGTTGAACAGGGAAGGCAGTCCATTGATAAAGTGCACACAAATTTCCTGGATCTGCTTAAAGATAGCATACAGTTAATGTAATTGGCCCCTGGACAATAACCAATAAGGACGCTATACCAAAAGAAAAAGTGCAATAAAAGTTTAAATTACAAAATTTTGGAGGGTTCTAAGTTCTCTGTGTGATGGTCAGAAAGTTCCATCTTTGCAGTCTGATATATTTCCTCTTCCCCCTACACACCTAGCCAGGGAAGAACCTATATGATAGGATGTTGGGGTGTGGGGTGGAAAGCTCTGTATTCCCTAAGGCACATGTGGCTTATAAAGGAAGAGGCAAAGGTGTTTAGCAGGGAATATAGTGAAGCAATACATCCAGTCTACAAATCTTTTTCCTGCCTGTGTGTCTCAGCCATCATATCAATGCACAGAAACACCGTTCCCAAACATAGGCTTCCATATCTCTCTAACCTTTTGGAAAACAGGTGGATGAGTAATTCACCTAAGACACAGTTGCCTAAAATTTAGTAAATACCAGAACACTCTGTTTGTTCCTACTTCTTATCTGCTCTGCTGTTTCAGCACAAGAAAGAAACAGGCTTTAATGGCATATAAACTGCTGAAAGTGTGAGTCTCTAGTCATATTTTGTGTGAAGCAATGATGAATCTCAAGAGTTTAGCTTGCAAGGTAAAAATCTCTTTAGCAATCTCAGCAGAAAACTATTGATACTGCATTGGCTTGCTTTTCTAGATAAGTCATAAGCACTTCAATAAGGAAGGCTTTAGTGTAATCCAGGAAATTCTGTTCAGTGTAAGAGAAACAGTTTTTATGCAGTGGGTTGTACCAAAAGAGAGTACAGAATAAGCTCATCTAATAATCATTTCTGAAGTGTTTCTAAGTTCAGGTTCCAGGATATGGCCAGCAGAAGAATTGTAAAACTTTGGCTTTGTGTTTCAGCTGTCTTGATATATATTACCCACAACAAAGCATTTGGCCTTTGCCTCTACAACACTGCCTTGCTCTGTGGCAGGGCCAGGAATGTAGGAATGTGGCTCCCAGCCAAGCTGGTGGGGAGAGAATGCCCTCGACCTGGAGGATTCCAGCTCTCTCCATGTCTGCATCTTTTATCCAGCACTTTATGCTATTTGAAGTGGGTGCTTCTCCGTGCTGCCCACAGCTGCTGTTCTCCCTCCTGCACCTACCATTCTCACACTCCCAGTCTGGGTGGCCGTGCTGGGTTTGTGCTTTGTGGGTTAGCCAGGATGTGGCTATTGAAAGGGCAAATGTGGGGAAGGGCAGAGCTTGGCTATATGTGCATAATAGCAAAGCAGACAGTGTTCACAGGCTGAGAATACCACAGTGTTTGAGCTAAGGGAAGCTCTTTGTTTGCTTTTCCGTGCACTAGTGACTGGGATACTGCAGCCTAATAGAAGGCTCTTTATTTTATTTTATGCTCTGTGAACCTGACCCATCACAAATCAATTGCAGAAAGCTTATAGGTTCTTCCATCCTGATCCTCCCAGGAAGGGCAGCTGAGAATAATTCATGATGAATAAATCTGATAGTTCCCAGAAGACTGTATTCAGGGAGCTTGAAGTTCTTCCTTCTGCTTCTCAGTAAAAGAGAACTCTCGCCAAAGGAGAGAGTCAAGTTTCAGGTGAGGTAGTGATAGTAGAAGCACACATAGTTTACACATCACCTTCAACAGCAGGCAACTTCTGACTGCCCCTCAGATGTATGCAGTAACTTTAGGAATCAGCATCATCCAGAGTCCTAGGATATAAAGTAAAATAGCTGCAAAACAGCAGGTTTCCAGACTCTTGATTGACACAGAACATCACAGTTCTCCCTGGCATATGAATGTACCAGGGTCTGGGACGTTTGGGGTTAAAGAAGTGAGGAGTTTATTCTGTTGTAAATACAAATTTATCCTGTGGCTCTGGGTCCAGATGTTGAAGTTGACTGAGGCTCACCTCTAACTCTAAACTCAGTGGTAGTCTACAGAGGAATTAAATTAATCAGCAAGAATTTAAATTACATCTTTTCCCAAAGCCTGTTTATATTCTTTGCTGTAATCATACTTTCATTGCGCCAGCAAATAACAACATTGTAAGAACATTGTGCCAGATAAGCCACTTCAAAACCAGGAAGAAACAGAAATTACAAACACTGAACTGGCAGAAAAGACGACCACTAGAGATTGCCCAAATGGTGCCACAGTGTCTGCAGACTTTGCAGGGAAACAAAAGGAGACAATAAAAGGGGATAGGAACCAGTTCTAGAGACAAGGTTTTTGTTCAGGACTTGGAGGATCACAGCCTCTGAGATTTCTATTTCATGTGCCATATTTAAGGCCATGTTTAAAAAAGCATGTAAGTATCTAAAAAGGTTGATTTCTGTGGTATTGCACATGGGAGCTAGGTGCTTTTGAGACCTTGTTAGCCACTATTTTACTACTTTAAATACTTTAATAGTCTGGCTTTTTGAGACTGGTTTATCAAAAACACCTTCACAAGAGGGGTGAAACAATCAAATTTGAGGGGTGCCCAAGATTGTGTAAGTACTGAGTAGCCTCCATTCCCATTCACACTGGTAAGCTTTGGCCAACATGAGATTGCTCCAACAAGTCATGGCTTGTTGCCAGCTTTTTAATTTCCTTTCCACCTTGCAAGGGTGGATGCATAATTTGTGATGCATAATTTGAGTTTGAAAGTTACTCTGTCAGGAAAGCACTCTGACAAGCAATATGTTGTGTGTTGCAGAGTTTGGATTTAGGCCAACTTGACAAAAAAGCAGCTGGAAGGAGGTCATATTTTATTTGCTCCTCTGTATTTCTGAATCCACATAGAATCAGCTAGATGGGCCCAGAAATCTCCATGTGTTGGAGAACCTGGGAATAGGGTTCGCTGGTGCTCATGAAACTGTATTGTAAATTTTTCTTATGCCATTGGCTCTTGCAGGTTCTGCATATTGAGCACCTGCAAGCTGAAAGAGAAGCAACAGTGAAGTTCAGGCTGAATAATGCAGATTGAAGAGGTGTCTCTAGCTATCAAGAATGACTAAAGTCCTAGCCCTTTCACCTGTTCAGATATATGTGACTGAAATTAGTGGATTCATTCTCAGTGCATAGGAAATGGTAGTTAGTTCACTACGGACTACCAGTGGTCTATAGAGGAGAAGATATGAGTGTGTGCGCAAGGAGAATACATAGCAAACACAGTGTCCACAGCAAAATACTTCTGACTCACTATATGGTTATTAGCACCTTCTTTAACTTAAAATTTCCTCATAGTTAAAGGGAGAACACTGGAAGTTTGGAGTTTGTACATTCTTGAATCATTTAACATGGCTTACAAGGAGATGTGCTTAAATTCCCTGTGGAGCATGGGCATCCAGGGACTGGCTGCCTTTTGTGTTAATTCAATCACTTGCTGCTTTGATTTTGTGCTTAGCCAGTCCCAATAACTGAGTGCATGGAGAGAGCTGCTTCTAGAAGTTGAACCTTCTGCTTTTGCTAGCAGGCATGAAGTTGGAGGGCTTGAGCAAGAGAAGGAAGCCTGATTTTTTCACCTTTGAAGAACCTATATGATTTGTAACATATATGGTCACTTTATAAAGAGAAATCTTCTTTGGCAGAAAATCAGAGGGGAAAGGGCTTATACTAAAACATAGCAACATGTATGTTATCCCGGAATTAAATTGTGTGCGTGTGTGCGCGCACGTGTGTGTGTGTGTGTGCGTGTGCATGTGCATGACTATGCCTACAGAAAAGCAAGAAGGTGATGTGTCTATGCCAGGAAAAGCAGGGAGGAATTCATAGCTATCTATAATACAGACATCCACAGCTGAGCTAGTCACTCCACACTTCCTTACAGTCAGTGGTGAGAAACAGGCACTTAGCAGAGCACAATCCATCTTATCATCTGAAATTAATCACCTTTTTAAAAGGCTGTTTCTCTCCATTATCTGTAAATGAGCACAGGGCAACATCTTCAGCTGCAGAGATCTATGTTGCAGAGGTGTAACATGAAGTGAGATTAATCCCACCTTTCCTGTCTGAGCTCTCCAGAGGATTCCATATGCAGTTTACCGTACTATATGTTGCTTACAGTACTCTTTGTGTGACCTGAGTGTTCACTTGGCAAAGCCAATGAGTAAACTTGATCTCAATCCAACTGAGGATTGTAACAGATTTTTCCACACAACAACTCCAGTATTTATTACACTGGCTTGTGCTTTCTTAAATACAGTATTGAGTCAAAGGGAACTTCAGGTTTTGAAAGGTTCTTTTGAAAATTCTTTGTTTATTGACCTAGATTATAACATGACTGCACAGATGGTAGTGTTGGCACAATAAAGAGTGCTCTACACCATGCCATGAGACAAGAGGCAGGAATCTCTTAAGCCAGTAGTTCTGCAAAAATTGGTGTTAGGAAAGTGTGAAGGACTGGTTTGGCAAATAGTTGTTACAATATGAATGAATTTACTTCATCTGCAAAATTAAGCAGAGTAGATACCTGCTTCCTGCATGCACAGCTGCCTAGACCATCAGAGGGCATCCCCTAGGATGAGTGAAATAAACTGTGTGTTGTAAATGTTCATGTTTCAGTAGCATCTACACTGACCACGGTTTTGCATGACATGATTGCCCATGGCAACATGGGCTTGGAACTAGATGACCTTTAAGGTTCTTTCCAACTCAAACCATTCTGTGGTTCTGTGATTCTGTAAGATTTATCTCTGAGATGCTTAGGACAGTTCAGGTTCAAATTATGCACGAAGAAATCAGATGACAACAGTCTGGTTATACATCCTTTGTGTATTCATACATAGAGATAATGATATAACTGAAACACAGTGATTTCCTGAGGTATACCCACATTCACCCTACCTAGATTCAGATGCTAAATCTGTTTTAACTCACTGTGGAGTTAGTGGAGAAAGGGAAAGGGGTACCCCCAGAGACTGACTCAGATTTGGATTTAAATTGCTCTCCATATATGCCTCTCTCGCCTGACAACAGACAGATCCTTGATATGTCAAAGGAAGAGCATATTTTAACTTAGTTATCCAAGGACAAGTTATCAGTTGCTGTGTTTGCTGATAATCTCAAGATCTCATTCCTGAGAGTGCTGACAGAGGCATATGTGGTGCAGATCTTGGGCTATACTAGAGACAACAGTACTTGCAAAGAGTTCATTAACTCCACTTGCATTAGGTACTTACACAGCGGATGTTTACTGGCTGTCTTGGCTGGAGTTGTAATGGCAAATGGTTGCTAGGAGGCAGGAATGGATTAATCCTAAACACAAAGGCAGGCGAGAGAATCAGCTTTTGGAAGGGCAAGAAGGATGACCCTGGGAACTACAAGCCTGTCAGTCTCACTTCAGGGGCTGCTAAAACTAGGGAGAAGATTATTCTGGCAGATAATGAAAAACACCTGAAGGACAATGCAGTCACTGGTCACAGCCAGCATGGCTTCAGGAGAGGAAAGTTCTGCTTGTGGGGAGCACTACTCTCTGTAGTGCTGCAGAGTAGACCACTGCATCAGGAACTGGAAGGTGCTTTAACCTTCCCTTCCACTATTGAAATTAACTAAGAGGGAATTCTAGAAACCCTACCTCTTTCTTGTGATGGAAAATAGGATTTAAATTACACCATAGGGTTCTCTTTGCTGTTGCTGAAAATAAAAAAGCAATAGCTGGTAGAACCTACACAGAGCTACTGGAGAGTTCACAGAAGGACCACTAAGGGGATGAAGGGATTAGAGCATCTCTCTTGTTAGGACAGGTTGATAGAGCTGAGGCTGTTGAGCATGGAGACAGGAAGGCTCAGGGAGGGATGTCATCGATTGTGTATAAATACCTGGAGGAGGCTGTAAAGAAGGCTCTTTCCAGAGGTGCCCAGTGACAGGATGAGAGGCAATGTGCACAGATTGAAACACAGGAGGTTCCCACTGAACATCAAGAAATACTTCACTGTTTTACTGTGAGGTTCACCGAGTGTGTAGCCTAGAGAGGTGATGGAGTTTCTAACCTTGGAGACTATAACTCTCTACATGAAATTCTACACAGTCCTAGGCAACTAGTAACCAGGTTGAGCAGAGGAGTGGATCAAATGACCTCTAGAGGTCACTTCCAACCTCAGCCATTCTGAGATTCTGTGTATGTTGACCTGAAGAGTATCTATGGATTTGTGGTTTTCAAAGCTCAAGGGAAGGAAGCTGCCTTTGCACATGTAAGAGGATGTTAGAGGGGAAGATATCACCTCCAGCTTATCTTTGGATATCATTGTCCTTGCAAGCTGTTGTGGAATTAACACATATGGCAGTACTAACATTTGCAGAAGGATTTGGTGTCTATGGACCAAGCCAAGCCACATGCCTCCTACTCAAAAGGAATAGCTGGGAGAAATTGTTTAATTGTTCCTTTTACTTGTTTACATGCTCAGGAATCAGCTTCCTTAGGCTTCTTTCTATCTCTGGAACCCAGCTGCTTGCAACCTGGTTTGGGTCTAGATGACCTGTTTTAATAAATATATAGACACGGAAGATTTTAAAAAGCAAAAGAGAAGGTTAATTTCACTACAAATGGACTTTGAGTATTGGATATAAGTATATATATCCAATAAGTATAAGTAATGGACATTCATATGTCGCATGTTTATATCACATGTGTTTCATAAACATCTGACCTATATCTCCCTACCAAGTCAAGTAAGTTGACATTCTGCTTGTTTAGACCCAACACGAGCAAAGAGATCATGTGACAATCAGCTAGGGATAAATAACTCTGGGGGCCCTGTTATAAGGGTGTAAGAGTTTTCTTACTGAGAACAGGATAAATGTGGTGGAACATCTCAGATGTATATGGGTGAAATAACTCTGCAAGTCATGGACCCAAATGGTGCTGGCACAGCACACTTCTGCTTTCACAGTCAGTTGCTCTCAGAAGTTACAGCTTTCATTCTCCTCGATTAGAACTACATCCTTTTCTACAACAAGATCTTGTCAGCATGATACACATGCCATGTCCCAAGTCATATTCAAAGACCTTCCCAAGAGTTGTGGTCAGGTTCCCTAATATGGAAAGTGTATTTGAAGAGTGGGCAGAAAATTAAAAACTTATGTGGTCCAGAGTCCTCTGTTTTCATATGTTATCTTGTTTTTATTTATATATATATATGTATATAGAATGTGCCAAGTATTGTCTCTCTGTATAAACTGACCACTGTACAGTTACTATGATTTTTGTAGTGTAAATGCTTCCTGTTGGTATTTTAAAGAATACAGAGACAGGCTTAAAATAATGCTCCAACCCAAGAAGTTCTTTAAATAGCACAGGAAATATGATGAACTCAGAGTCCAGCAGTGACAGCACAGGAAAAGGAAAGACAGAGATCAGATAAGACTTTTGTAACAGGAATGATAGTGGGGTAGTTTATTCCTCCAGATGTTACACATGATTGACTCTCGTACAGGTAGACTGTCACTAATAAAGAGGATGTTATACCATGATTGGTTAAACTCTCCTAATTATGGAGCTGTTTCTATGACAACCACATTTGCCTTGGTTTTGAAGGCTTGTATATTTTTAATGGTATGCTTCCAGAGAAATAAGGAGAACATGAATAGTAACTGGTAGAAAAGAGCAACATGGGAACATCGTTTGTCCTGCTTTCTTGCTTGAACATACTGACTGCTGGACAGAAGAACTCTGCTATCAGTCATTATCCTTGGTTATAGTTTTAATTGTAGTCTTACAACTAAATAAGCATTCCACATTGGAGTGGGGGGATAAAGAGGGAGAAGGGAGACTTTTTCTTATTGCTCGTACATTGCTGCTGTTAACAGTTAATGCAGAGTCCATCCCCCTCCCCTTTGTCTGTTGATTTATGTGGGCGTGCCACACAGGAATAGTTGATAATCTCATTATAGCTAATCCTGTTTACTCCTACAAAGCAGACTGACAGAGCTCCCTTGTTTTCCCATTTCTCTTTTCCTTTAGTTGTTTCAGAGATATTCTGTAGCAAGCATGGGCTTTCAGAGTGAATGCTTATCCTGTTTACTGGCCTTAAGTCCAGACTCATCAAATTCACCACTGTGCCCTATCCCTTTCAGTAAATATTTTCTTTGAGTCAAACAGCATATAAATATAATAGCTATAGCTCTACTTATATTCAGTTCACATAATTACACTATTCTGAAGCAATTAAAGCTTCTCAAATGATATTTTGGGTTTACATTATTTTGTATGTATTTAAAAAGTGATCTTCCTTACAAGGTTTCTTTATGGGCAATGAAATAAAGACTAAAAGCTGCAATTGCCTACGTATATTCTTGGGACTTGAATACTACAGGGCTGTTGACATGAATACATGCACTAGAAGCATACCTACAGTAAATATAAATCTAAATATCTGTTGTAAAGCAAAATGAGAACCATAACCACATCTACCTATTTACCTTTTATAAGTGCTAAATGTGGTCAACAATAACACACTTGACTTGAAGATTTGCACAGATAGGCTTTGTAATTTTTGTTTTATCTATTTAGTCCTAATGAAAATGAAGACTTTATCCTTATTTCTATAACCTAGACAGTGAATAAACCCATTTCCTGTTTTAATCAGATAATCCTATACTGAAGTAATGACTTTCAAAAGTACTTCAGTACACATTATTTAGTGTAATATGTTTTGGAGGTAAAGAAGGCTTACAAATTTCCTAATGATTACTTTTATAAAGTTCCAAAAGCTGTATTACAGTTAGTTATACTATAATTCTTCATCATTAGTTGTCATAGAATTTCTGTGCTAAATGGGGCGACGGTCTTAGAGGAAAGTAATGTCACATTTTGATTCAGCATGGAAAAATCAGATAAGCTTTCTGGGAATGGAACAAGAATAGTTCCATTCAAGAATGTTACCTTCAGAATTTTGGACCAAGAAGTATGCAATAAGACTAGTTACAGCTTAAACACTACATATGTCTTAGTTGTATACTGTACATGAAAAAACAATTTCAGCATAATTACAGACAAGCTGCAGTTCCATTAACTTTCAGCATCTGATATCTCAAGATTGCCCATCGGAAACTGCCACACAAGGCAATAAGCATTTCTCATTATTATTTTCTCATTCAGCAACACACTGAGTCTTTGATCAGAATCTGCTAAACAGATCATTTCCACCAGGAGACTTTTTAGTTTAAATAGGAATGATCATCCAATTGTGAAAATGCAGAATCTCACTGGCAGGAAGAATGGGAAAGGTCTCAGCACAGCCTCTAAAATCAAAGCACCTAAATTTATGAGAACAATGAAATGCCTGTATATTGGGGCCTGGATTTCAGTACTGTGTTTCCAACAGGAGCTTCTAGAGTCAGTTGCTGTGTAACTGTCTAGCTGCTTACAATCACTGTGTTTCACTTCCTGCCTTTAACATTTCTGAAATTTCTATCATTAGGCCTCTCCATTGGGCTTCACTCAAAAGTTAGACAAAAAGAGGAGGGCTTTGTTAATGGAAGAATTAATTTTACATCCTTACTCCAAATCATTTAATGAAGAAAGAATTTAAATTGAGCCCTGACATCCCCCAGCTGAGCTCTCCAGTCACAGCCCTCTGAAGCAGATATTTTAGACTGCTCAAGTTTTTCTACTTCTCGTAAAATTCTGAAACCTTGTTTGGAGGAGGGACAGGAATCACGGCACTCCAGAATTGTGCCCTCAGCACCAGGAGACAGAATCAGTTTTTTTCTTGCCCAAAGACTATTTCAAAATTCCGTATGGGGTGGGACATCTCCTACAGGAGAAATGAAGGACAATTGCCTCATTTGACATACGAAAGATCTGCTCTCAAAAACCAGAGGAGATCCCAGATCACAGTATGAGTCCTTTAATTAAAAGGCTATTAAGTTCTTAATGGAGAGTTTTATTTTTCTTTAGAACAGATGATCTGGGCACAAATGGATCCCAGCTGAGATGCTGATTTATGGAATTTCAAGGTACAGACACACAGACTCCCCCATCATGTAATAGGGAACACATCCCACTAAATGGGTCCAGTGTTGGGGAGGCAGAGGCTGTGACCAATGCTGTCAATACACATACTCTTACTATTTCCTCTCAGGCAGCTCCAAACTCAAGTATTCCTGACCGTCTGACAGGTACTGGACCTCCAGTTCTTTGTTTATCACATGCAAAAGATGTTGGGTGCTCAACCAAAGCCTGCTATTCTGTCTAGTTGAGGAAGGAATTACACACTCAAAATGACAAGTGTTGCAGTAGTATTCACCATCATTGAGGTTCTCAAAAATTTACAACTGTAGAATTATGTAAAACTGAGCCCAGACCTAATTTCTGTGCTAGTGTCTTGCTCTTTTTCTCTACTCCTCTGTTGCCCTACAGAAATTATTCTTAAACTACTGAGGCCAGATCAGCAATCAAGTATATCCTGTGGTTCTATTACAGTATAATAATTTACAGTAAGTATCCATTAGAAATGTAGCTATTAAAATGGCATAGGAAGCACCCCAAGTACATACCCATTTCAGAATTTTCCACAGTTTCACTTGTTTCTCTCCTTTAAAATCTGAAAGCTTTTGTAACACAGAATGTGAGCAGAGCATATTTCCGGGGTACTTCAGGATGTTTACTTCAGGTAAAGGCTTTTTGAGGCAGCTGCTCTTACTTCTGCTACCCGCCCTTGCTATTGCCAGCCTGTACACCTCATCTCTGTTTGCTTTTACTTGTAGGAGTCTTGCAAAACTCTTCACAGTTGGGCAGTTCAGGAATAGAGCCAAGGAAACACTTCAGTATGCTCTGCAATTCAAGCCTCCACGGGAGAAGCACTCCATGTGCAACTTAGGGGTGTAACTTGGTTTAGGCTACTGAGTGCTCTGTAGCAGGACTTTGTAAAATCTTCTGTATTGCACAGAACCATTACTAGTTTTGAGATAATGACTCAAAAGAGCATTTCAGAATAGAGCTATCCTTTAACTCTATTCTCAAATCCATCTGTGTTCAACAAAAACTAAATATCCACCTGAGTTAAAACTTGCTTATATAATTTTCTGAATCAATCCTTTACAAGTAGCCTGCTTTTGATTCACATTGCTTCACTTCTTACTCCATTGTAGCTGTGATTTTGGTATCTCAGCAGCAGGAAAGCATAGCTGTGCCCTAGTAATACAGTTAAATTTGAGATAAAAGTATTCTGAGGAGAAATTCTAAGTCACAGTTTTATTTCATTAGTTAAATTAGACCTACAGGGGCAATACCATCCTGCAGATATGCATAGTCAGACATAGATATACAGACAGATATCCAGAGAAAGGACATTTATGCTCTTTTATACTTGACAGGCCACAGAGGGATTTTTTGCTTTACATGAATTCCCACAGAGTTCTAGACATGACATTGTTGAGTGCATGCTGTCTCTTGCCTAAACAATTTCAATTGATTTTATTAAGAAAAAGAAATATTGGAATAACATCTGCTTAAAAATACAATATGCCTCTTTCTTATTCTGACGTAATAAGTGCTGAGAGAAAAGAACACAAAGGTGTATCTTCTCTGCAATGTCTCAAAGTCTCTGACAGATGCATTCAGCTCTGTGTTTGGCCTGTAATTTTTGAAGGAGAACACGGATATAGATATTCAAATTCTGTGTGAATTATGGCCTTTGTTCCTTAGTTGCCTTTAAATCTTAGATTTACTGTTCCATTGTAAACTGCAAGGAATATCCTCTGCTGCATGGTAATCCTAACCAAGCATACAAGGAACATTGTTACCCAGGGCAGGAGTACTCCAAACCATAGTGCAGGAAAAATAGAATGATGTGCACATGATAGCCTTGTTAATAAAATTTATTAAATCTGTGCTGATTTACTCAGACAAGACAGCCAGCAGTTTAATTGAAATAAAATCTTTATGGTGAGTGGTGCCACAGCCATGAAAAGAGAGTGCTTGCAGGTAGTTTTTAAGGGGACTGCTAAGTGTAGGGAAAGATGTCCAAGGCTGCTTCTGCTTCTTAGGGAAGAGCATCACTGTTTTTTCTAGCAGCAAGAAGGGAAAAGGTCAATAATATGAGATTATGTCTCTCTACCTCTCCACTGATATATTAAGAACCTACTGAAATTGTATTCTAAACTTTTAGAAGCTTTGAAGCAAAAACCAAGCAAACTGTCTGTTTCTGAAGCTAGTGGAGCATCCAGAACATTAGGAATATAAAAATGTGCTGCCAGCAAAGAAATATCTAACAATTTATAGGATTATTCTTCATTGATTGTGTTTTCAAGAATAGTGCAGTTTGTGGTACCAAATAGTGGTGGATGGATCTGATACTATAGTAGTAAAGGAAGATGTGGAAGACGTGAGAGTGGTCTAATGTTAATCACATAACAATTACCAATGACATACGATTAATTTGTTTTGTCACAGTCGAGGATATAGTTGTGTGGCACAAAAATGTTCTTAGCAAATATAATCTCAAGCCTATTTATGTGCCAAGCTGTTCCTAGTAATCGAATTGCGCCTTTTGTCTAAAGAGGCAGGATGAAGATTGGAAGCATAAGAGTTGATCAGAGAGTGATAGCACAAAAGTGACAAGAAAAATCAGTAGACAAGTTACAGATATGACAATATCCTGGTGGAATCTGTAAGATAGGCTGGAGGAGGTAGCAATTAAAAGCAGCCTTCAGGAGATATTGCAACAGACTGAACCAAATAAGATAATTCAGGAGACAAAGGAGCATTAAAAGAGCTCATGGGAATGTAACTGGAGACAGGCATGCAACAATGAGAATACAAATTTCAAGCTGGTCTCATGGTAAGTGTGATAAGGCCAAGAAAACACCTAAAGGACTTTGCATGGTTTTCAGGATTAGGTGAACCAAATGGAGCAAGAGGGAAATGCACATAATACGGGAGTGTTTTATGAGAGCTACAACACATGGAGACAAGAAGATGTGTGACAACAAGAATGCAGTTAGGGACAGAGAGGGATGAAGGGAGGTTTTTAATTACTTTCTTAGGATAGAAGTGCTTCAGATAGCTGATCTGTTGAGGAAGATATATTTTTTAGAAATTTAAAAGACAGTTTGAGTTCTCAGCAAGAACAAAGAAAAGAATCTGGCGTATTTTAGAACTGAATTACTGAAACCAGATAGATGATGGAAAGGATGGTGGGATAAGATAGCTTAAAGACTATACAAACTGACATTTTTTGACTGCAAATAGTCTTTATCCAGCATTTTTTAATAAGTATAGAAATAGATAGTAATTAATATCACAATACTTGCTGCTCGTTATGCTTTATAAGTTCACATTTGTGATATTGCATATACCCATAGCCACAGAAGAGAGAACACCTGAATAGCAAAGTAGTTTCTGGAAAATAGGGGTGGGAGAACACTGAAAGATTGACTTTGTTGTGTCTTGTTAAGATGTCCTGAGTGTAACAGCACAACTTTAACATTTTCTGGAGGAACAGAAATTACGTGATCTTCATCAGTCCCTCTGATGTTACTAGTAGTTTTGGTGCTTGCAGAAGAAAGAAAATAAGATACAAAGGATGATTGGACACTTCAAGGAAGTAGGAAGGAAATTGGAACTTAAATAAAGACAAAACCAACTATTTTTTTAATATGAAAAGAGGGTTTTGGGCAAGCTTCTCTACAACTGATAACCATAGATACTAAAACTACTCTGAGGTAGCTGAATTACCTCAGAGCATTGACAATCTGAATGTTTGTGAAAACACTGATATTAACACCAATCTAAAGAGGTAAATGTATTAGGAATATGTGTTCCTTTATTTTAAAATCAGAAGACCAGAGTTTGGGATATACCAGAACAATTTAAATACACTTTATTCTACATAGAAGCAACACTTTGTCATTTACTAAAAAGACAACGAAACTAAATAACTTCAGAAATAAAATACTGTTCAAGGATGTGTGGGTAAGATTGAATTAGGAATCATGGCCAGTCAGTAAGAAACATGAATAGCAAATTAGTCCCCATAGCTTCTGTGGTCAAAGTGTGTGGTTAGAATGACATAAGACAGACCAAAAATCATCTGGGTAAAGCTCTTCCACTGCTGCTTGAGGTTGGTCAGTCAAAAGGAAGCAAAGTGGAAACACTAAGTTGAAACTATGTTCTTCATATGGATGACCAGCTACATGAAAAACATGCCCTAAGAGAAGGGGTTTGGGGCAAATGGAGCAGTCATGAGTCATGTTCTCTAAAGCCATGAAGGGTAAGGAGGCAAGTATGTGAGAATGAAATGGACCACCAGCAGAGACTTGTGCCTTGCAGGCACGCCACATGCAACAAGAGAGGCGTGTAACAGACAAGTACATTACCATTATGGTCTGCCAAATGGTGAGCAAACCAAATTGTAAGCCATATCACCATTTACATCATTCCTGAGTTTACTCATCTAGATCTCAAAATAAACAACAGAGGAGCCTTATATTTTAAGTGCTTCTACTTCAGCTTAAACAAAAGTTTGAACGTATTCCCTGAGTCCAAAAGGATGTGGGGAATGTCCAGCTGCTGTTAATGCTGGTGCCTCTGAAACACAAATGAGCTGAGCTGTAGGTGCTTATGATGCATCCTGTAGTGCTGGGCTGGCCACACACACAGTACTGAAGGTAACAACAAACACTGAGATGTAGCTAACTGCTCTTTTGTTGATATGCCGCAGAAGCTGTGCAAAGAGCTCATCTGCCCAGAATTGTCTGTGGCTTTCAAGACAGATTTAATTGCTATTATGAAAGAAAAATCTTTCTCCCTTATTTTCTGGAGACTATCGTTTTGCCTAAGCATTAAAATGCACCTACTGCTGCCCTGAAATACACAGTAGTGAATAATAATGCTTCTGGTTCCTGCATTCAAAACATTATCCCTGGAGCCAAATGATACCTCAGTAGCAATATGTAGTACATGGATTGCCAAACTCTACTCTGTATTATTTCATGGAACCATGAAGTATCACCTTTGGGCTTGGAAATCCAGAGAAGGATATTTGTCTTCTGTAAGTGATTTTATAACAAAATTATTTTAAATTTAGTTTTCTGCTAAGTTTTATCTACAATTGAAAACAAAAATAAAAGATACACTAGTGCCTTCAGAAAAGAATTGGAGGCATAGAGGGAAGAGAAAATATCTTCCAGATTTCCAGACAGAGTGCATCAAATGTGACTATAAAAGCTGAAATGAAGCTCAAGTTAAATCTATATTTTAAGAATACAAAAACAACTTGGGGTGAGTCACTGGGGACACAAAAGTAACCACAAAGTTTGTGCACAGTCTATACACTGAACTTGACATGATTTCCAAAACCTTTAATTTCTGTTGGTTAGGGGAACTAAACACATCCTTTAAACAAAATGCTGTTTTTGCAAAGTTTATGCTTTGCAAAAATGAAAAACTTACCGAAGGCATTAACTCTTCAGTGCTGTACAAATGTGGGAAGGCTGTGTCCTACAGAAAACCTTGCCCATAGATCACCTTGGAAATTAGTGTTTGAACTATGGAACTGGGCTGCAACGTACCCTTAGAAGAGAAGGAATATTTTGCAACAATTGCTTTTATAGTTTAGACCTTCTCTTTTGGTTGTATTTCAAGATGCAGTATGATGGAGTAGATATTATTTTATTTATGTCATAAAAATTAGGTGCCTCATTTTCACCATACAACCCTGAGCCCTAGTATGGCCACAGACTGGTTATCTAGACTATTAGCATCAATGAATCACTAAAATTTCTCTTGGTGCAACTTTTGTCACCTACTGAGAACACATCATGCCTGTTCTGTAGGTACTTATCAAAATTAATATATCTGTGTTAGTGAAGAAAAGTTTCTGGCTTCAGGTTCCAAGCAACTTATCCAAAGCTCACTGGATTCAAAGAGAGGTTTTGCATGGTGAAGATTTGAACAAAGTCTTTAGAATTAACCTGAAATCCTGAAGAGAATTGTTGCTGTTCTTAAAGACATATTTTATTGTTGTCAGTCTGGTGTCAGTGCCTTCTGTGGAGGCAGACTGGTGAGAAAGCCATCATAAACATAAAATATTTTCTGAGTTACTCTGCATGAAATGAAGAAAACAAAAAAATCTATTAGAGTCCTCTAAAACAAAAAATTACACTTAAGTGGGCTTTTCTTTACATGTGATGATATGAGCACGAGTTTGTGAGAATGACAGCAATGAAAATGAATAAACAGTGTAATGAAAAACCTGGTGACCCTGAACATCAGTGGAAATTCTCATCAGATTCCCACCTAATTGCCTGAGTTTGTTATACCTTCTCCTTACAAAGGGAATGAAAATCTTCTATGGACATTACAGGGAAGCCTGCATAATTTTTTCTGCCCAACTCAGCAAGACAGTGTTAACTGGAACTTACATTTCAGCATTTTTTTACTTAGGATTATTCAGACTATACATTACATCTTCAATGCCATAGGTACTTCAAAATGTAAGTGCAGCTCTCACTTGTGTAGACTGAAAAGGAAATAATGATGTAAAGTGTTCTACACATGAGGTAGGAAATGGCATATATGAAGAAGGTAATTCCTGAAACTGTGCATGACACAGGTAATAGATATCTTTTTCTACCCCTTCTGTGGAAGCCATTCCGTACAAAGGCTTCTGGTCTCATTAAGGAGGAAAAAAGACAGCAGTAATGCAGTAATTGAAGCACTTTCATAGACTAATGGAAACCTGGGTTCTTGTCCTGCTTAAAGGCCTATTTATGTGAAACAGTAACTGGATCCAGTTCATACACAGTCCTTGGAGGAGGAGTTAGAATTGAGATCTCCCCTGCTCATGACAAAATGTAATTCTCATAATCTCCCTTCATTTTAGTAAGAATCTGGAGAAATCCATGTTCCTGTTTTGTATTGGCTATCTTTAGGCATCTTTTGCAATTAGAACACTGACCTAAGGCAGTTCCTTACACTCAGTGCTCAGAGAATCAGTTATGAAAGCCAAATGCTCAAGGGTGAGGCAGTGTGTGACTTTGAAGTGCCTAAGAAAGAAGCAGATATCAGAAGCTAGACTTTCCAAAAACTCATTCAAAGGCTCTTCTAGCCTCAGTTCTGTTTATCTGTCAAAGGCATGGGAAAATAGCTCATGGCATCTGAAACAGAGTAATCTTCTGTGACTTAATATCCAAAATTGTAAACCTACTTTCATGCAATATTACTACATGTATGATCCTCTTACTTACAAAGTACTGTCTGTTAAGGATAAGACTGACAATTATACAGATGCTGCTTAGAGTGCAGGAGGAAATATGCTGAAATAGGTCATTATTTGGCCATTATCTATGTAATGCAGGGGCCAAAAATGTTGAAAACAGATTATTTCTCCCTGTGTATATTGAGGAAGAAAAGGTTACTTGAGGTTTTCTATGCATTTGGCTCAAGGATGCTGCAATATGAGAACATGTGATTTGTTAGGGAAATCCTATGTGACTCTTCTACAGCATCTAACCAAGTAAACAAGAAGTGAGCTGGAACTTTCTGTACAAGGACTTACTGGAATCATTCGGAAGCTTTTGAATATACTCAAGCTTCCTCGGGAGGTTCCCTCTTGTATTAGATCTGTTGCTGCAGTCATTGTCAAACAAATAAACTTTGAACAACTTACAGTTTTGGACTTCAGAAAAGGTTTTTCACCCCTTCAGAAGTTCAAGATCATGTAATCATTCTGTTTTCTTTCTGAGTTGATAGATTTCTGCAAAATACGCTCTACACTTCTATTTTTAAAAGTAAAGAAATAGCAAAATCATCATTCAATAAACCTTTGATTGTAAAAATCTTGCTGATAATCTTCATGTATGATATGAGCATCTTTAAAAGGCTTCTTTTTGCATACCTTCACATGTGGCGTTGGAGACACTCAAACTAACATGTGTCTGTGTTACTAAATCTAAAGTGATTCAAACCTTCCTCTCTTATTTTAAGCCTTCATCTATGAAGATCACCAGTGTATTTCTTTACTTGACTCCAGTGAAGAGCCCATGGGATCACTGAATGCTGAATGCTCAAGTCTATCATGATCAAGTTATGTTTCTCAGGAGAAGTCAGTGGTAATGTGTTCTTAAAAATTCACAAGCAGAAGGCATAAAGAGCAGGATTATTGCAGAAAAAAAAATTTACAATCTTACTAAAGCACCTCAGGTCATTCTTATAAATTATTTTTACCCTTCATTCTGCACTGAAATTTCCAGAAGTACATCAAGATCTGCACAGTTTCTGTAACAGGATAGGAGCATTAATTTTTTTTTATTATTTAAAAATACACATTCCTTGTTCCTGTATGAAAGCACTTGTATTCAGAAGTTGGTGACAGGTGCATTCCAGTGTTTATGCCCCTCTTTGTTCCATCTTTGTTTCTTCTCACTTAATTTTCTCATGAAAGTATTTCCACATTATTTCAGAGGGAGGATCTTAACCCAGAATTATTGGTTTGTGCCTGCAGAAAGAAATATCTACAGTGAGTACCCATCACCCTTAAAATTTACTGCCCTATCTTTACAGTGATTATGCCTGTTTGGCTATGCTCAGTGACAAAAACACTGCAGTATTTCATGCCAGAATTTGGTAATGTCTGCGTTTGTAAATCTGGCCATTGTCCTCAGAGTAATCTTCCACCTTTACATCTCAA
Organism: Formicarius rufipectus; assembly: GCA_013399695.1. Taxonomy (NCBI): domain Eukaryota; kingdom Metazoa; phylum Chordata; class Aves; order Passeriformes; family Formicariidae; genus Formicarius; species Formicarius rufipectus. Next base: position 683,448 of record VXAU01002191.1, on the reverse strand, counting down.
CCACTCAAGGAACATCCTTTCCACTAGTTTTGAATACAGAAATCACCTGTGAAAATTATTTCTCATGTCAGACATACTGACACTTCTCCACATTACTTTCTCTTCCTGCTCATTTATTTGTTTGTTAGCTATGTAGACCTTCACAAATATGTATCAGAAGGATCTTCCTAACAAAGGTCTGGTGTAAAGAAAGCACATCTTAGTTTAAACTGCTTTTTGCTGTATTTTTTTACAAAATACCAGTAGACTCACACATTTTCTGGGCAAAATTTGCTTTCAGTTCAGCTATTTTGAAGCAGGAGGAAAATAAATAAATGTCTTTAGGATACTGGCACACCCCAAGACAGTCCTGTGACTTCACCTGGAAACAAAGAACACAGTCTGTTTATATGTCTTTTGCAAACCTGAGAGATCAGAGCCAAAAGGTGTACTTTGTAGAGATTCCAAGCTCTTGTCATCAAAATCATGTCAAAAAGATCACACTTCAAAGAGCATCGTGGAGGTAGAGACTGCTGATACCTAAAGTCAGCTCTACTTGCTTTCTTTTCCCTAGGTCTGTATCTGCACATCTTCTCTTGTTTTTCAGAAGACATGAGGACCTCAGATTTTGTTGGATGAATAAGTCATATAAGAAATAGTGTTATGGAGGTCCTCTTCTACTCATGGAATGCCACAGATTCTTCATTATCTAAATAATTTTTTATTTTTTTTAGATGCTGTAGATTCACTTTTTAGGCCTGATAAGGTCTAAATAGACTTTGAAGGTCATGAAAAGCATGGAAAGGTAAAATTCTGTGGAATATACTCCTTTGATAGAGCATTTGTTGCCTCTCTGTCTGAGTTTTGTAAAACCAAACTAAATATTTTATAATAATAAATCAAAATAATGCAGAAAATGTACCTGGAACAAATGGAAAACTAATTTGTATAATAAAAGTGACATGTGCAATTTGGATATTGATCGCCCATAGACTGATCAGGCATTAATACTAATTTATTAATATTATTTGGGAGCTGCCCAATGCTGTTTCTCTTTTGCAAAAAAAAAGAAGTTTTCATGCATAAAATCATTCCTCAAGAAAAAGCAAAATGTATTGATTTTGAAACTTTTGAAGATTATTCAGTGTTGTATTAATTTCAAAAGCAAAATTGCAAAATCACAAACTGTAAATGGCATTTGTTTGCAAGAGCAAGCATTAACCACACCCTTTAAAAATCATTAATTGGCTTTTAGGAATAAAATTATGTGGAAAGAATGTGTCATAGTGGTAAAGTATCAGTCTTTCTAATGATAATGTCACTACAGTCATCCTCTCTGCTCTGTTCATCTTTTTCAGGAAAAGCTTTGTAAGGATATAAGTCTTAAGGTAGAGAGTTCAATTCTTTTCTCACTAGAATTGGCCTGATCTGTTTCTGCATACATCAAAGACAAGGGATTCGTGCTCAATTTGCCTATCCAGATTTGATATTAAACATTCATACCAATAAATATGGAGCTGGTTTATGTCACTTAATAAAATTTAACAGTTATATAGGTCTATCTTTCTGAACTGCTGGAAGCTGCGAATGACTTGGTAAACACAAAGATAGCCCTTCCTCTCTAATCTTCAGAGTCCCATGCTTCCCATTTGTTTCCAGTACAGAGATTCCCTGCAAAAGTTATTTCTTGATACCACGCTGCAATCAGAGGAGAAAATGCAAGGTATCTTTGGGAGGCTACTTTGTGAGTTAGTTCTGCAGCTTGTGGTTTATCTTACAGGTAAGAGTAGCATCATATTTGACCAGTGACTGCTGCAGTATGCAGTGAGGGCTAGCTCTCTGGAATTCTTGTGATACTTGGAGCCACAGACTGTAGGCTCCAGAAAGTGCTGGAGTAGTGATTAACCAGTTTCAGAATAATAAAACAAAAGAACAAAGGAGAGAAGAAGGAAGAACAAACAAACAAACAAACAAACAAAAGGGAAAAAATCAATTAACCAAAACAAGGAGGGAGCTGGAGAGGCAAGAGCACTTGCAGAGCTGTAGTATGACATTTTTTTAGTGTTTGAGGTAAGACTGTCCTCCAGTCTTTCTCTTCTAAAACTGAAATGCTTGTTTCTGGGTTGGTCTGAGACTGTACTGAGTAGCTCCCATTGGAAGCAGACCTTATTGTTGTACTTCTTACCAGCTGTAGGAACCCATCCCACAGGTGAACTGGTACAAATTCTCCCTGAAGCTTTTGGCACAGTCCCTCTTTCTGGAGTCAGAGCCAGCTGCACTACCAGGACAGATTTCATATCCATGTGCAATAATAACAGCAGCTTGCAGTCTCTCTGCAACCACTTCTTGCCAAAAAAAGCAATGATTTATGCAAACACTGTCATCTGTGGAACATATAAGCTTATCTCCTAATACCAGAATCTCACTCTGGAACTGTGTGCACAGGGAGCCGTGTGATGCTTGCTCTGGTATGGCTGCAGGACAGTGCTGCTCTGTGCTCCCAGCTCAAAACAGTATAAACAGTTCTTAATTCCTGAGAGTCACCTTTTCTCACTGCTGCAGAGCTTTGGTTGGCACATGCCAATGGCTAATGTAACTCCTGCCTCCTCCTAATATGGAAGACTAGAGACTAATTTTTATCCATTTGGACCCCAAAGAAAAACCTGTTACTGGCACAGCTTAATGAAAACTGTAGAAGTAGTGGGAACTTCAGCGAGCCTTTCTGTCCGAGCTTTCTCTTCTGCAGGTGGGAGGAGTCAGGCTATTCTGAAATAGCTCAACACAAAGAGTTGTGTTCCCGTGAAGTCCGGGAAAGTGGTAGGATTGCACAAGACAGCTGTCAAGGTTGCTGCTTATAATACAGGATAGAGTGAATCACAGAGTGACTGTCATGGGTAAATACAAGTTTCTTCACAAATTCCTCAGAAAGCCTCACTGTTCTGTGTGAAAAACGCATGTCTTCTGCACCTGAATGCAATGGAAAAAAAATCATGCCCTGGAGCAGGGACCCGAAGTTTTCTCCTTCCACTCCCTGCCCAGGCTCTACTGTTTGCACAATCACCTTCACTCCTGCTCCAGCCTTTTCTGCCTCCACAGCTTCCCTCTTTAAGAGATGTGTTCCAAAATCAGAGTGGACAGCGCCCTCTGGCCTAACGAGGTGGCCAGATCACCCTGCGGGCAAGAAAAGCAGCCTCTGGAGCACGCTTGTCCATTAATAAACCCCAGCTCGTCCATTTCCCAGACAAGCCTTTACAGCCTGTATGCATTTATAGTGGCATTTGTTGTCTCTCCCATGTGTCTACAGAGAAAGAAATTTCCCTGGTGTTTAAGTCCAAGAGAGGGTTTCAGGGTCACAAATGACAGTTGGGGGTGCCTGAGTAGTAGTGTTGAGTCGGTTGTGCAAAATGTAACACAAAAGATTGATGGTAATGTCATCATGCCCAAAGTCAGGAGAGACTTCATCTAATGTGTCTTCACACAGTGTGTATATTCTGTATCTGCAGATTGAGACTTTGAGTCTTCCTTGGCAACATTTTTATTAATTACAAGTGTGAGAAGGAAGACTGCGTGTAAGGCCAGGGATCTGGAGCAGGGCATGGTGCAATCACAGCCTGTTAGTATACATTAAAAGATGGGAGACAAGGAGACCTCAGCTTACAGATCTGTATAGGAAAGCAAAACTGAGAAAACAAATGAAACAGGAATTTCCTTTTGGTTAGAACAACTGCCCTGTGCTCAGCAGGCTGCTTCCTGTGAACCTTTTCTCCTGTTCACTGGAAGGATTTCTTATATATTTCAGGTTCAGGTGTGTCAGGGCCTTGTCTTTTAAATTCACAATTTTCCTTTAGGTGAAGAACAAGCAGCCTGTCCAAGTATGAGGAACATCAAAATGCTGAGTGCTGCAGTGCCCATAAGTTATGCATGTTCAACTCCAGCCTGCATTCCACAACAGGACCATGCATTAAACAGGGAAGAGGTACAGGTTGAAGATGTATTCAGAACTTGGAGAATGCAACTGCTAGCATGCCAAAACCAAACACTCTTACTGGGGCATCACTGAAGTACCTCTAAAATTGCAATTAGGAGCCTAATAAAAGCTTCTTGCTTGTATGTTGTCCTGTAAGCCAGGTACTCCTCCCAGGCAAGATGGTTCCCTTGTTCCAGTGGGTACCCAGCTGACTTGGTTATAGAGTTTTGGGAAGAGTGAGCATTGCTTTCATGGTCATATATGGGCTCACAAAGAGCAGAATGCAGATGACCTTTGCAATTAGGGACACAGCTTAGCTCTCTCAGCTGCCACTGTATTGCTTCAGACAATGGCCAGAAGGTGAATTCCCTCTTTTCCTCAGGTTCCTACTGTCACTTCATCCTGGCTGTTGTAACTGTACTTGGGTCCCTGACTATGCCTAAAATACTTCAGTCTAGTGGCTAAGGCACATAGCTGAATGTTGAACTCACCACCTCTACCAGACCAACGATAGCCTACATGCCTTGACACACAGCAAGAGTGCTCCTTCAGCTTCTACCCCCTTGTATGTTTATTCCAGCCCTGTAGCTCTTTAACCTTTGCCCTTGGCTGTTTATTCTTACCTCCTACTAACCTTACAGTGGCCTGATGCTTGTATTCAGTGTAACTCACATCAGGGAAACTATTCAGTTAAAAAAATACATTGAGGGGAGGTTAATTAAAAACAAAAACAAAACAAAAACAAACAAAACCCAACAACCACAACACAGTAAACAAAAAAGGAATTGTTTTTTCAATCTGTCTTACTGTGTGGATGTATGCAAAGATTTATTTTAACACAATGCATGACCCTCTAGGATCATAGAATAAAAGAGTTGATGCATGTTGAAATTCATACTAAGGCAGAAAAAGTACCTGCCAAACTCTAATCTAGGCCAATACATGTATTAACTCAGCCTATGTCTCATGCACTCCCAGAATCTGCCTCAAGAATGTGCTTTGCAGCCTCCCAGGTGAGCTGTGCTCCAGAGCAGCGAGCACAGAACAGAGACAAGAGTGAATGTGAATTGTTTTTTAGCTCAGTGTGGAAAAATGAGATTCTATGAAACCAGAATGGTTGTTCTCTGCATCTTATGTGACCCCAGTGGGAAATGAAGCTGCCTAGACATCCAGCTTGGCAAAGAATGGGAACAAGACAGAGCATGTTCAATGACACTGTTTTTAGCATGTACATACGTTTCTGGTGTCTCCAGTGCTGTCCACACATGTTCTAAAAAGTGTTTTACAGAAAATTGTTTTCTGCTTGAAAAAGCTTAACTTTACAGCCCTGATGCTACAATAAAGCATGCCATCTCTTTTGGCTTTAGTAGGCTTGTGCAAAGGCAAATTAAGATTGTCATCAGTCTTCAAACTAGTGAAAGAAAAAATGCTTTTATCACCAGAAGGGAGGGATGCAAAGATGTATGCAAGTAAGTAGTTAAGTCTGTACTAAGTTAGAATTGTATGTCTTTGGTAGAGATACTGTTGTATAAAAATAAAAGCTAAACAGGGGATAAAAATAAGTCCACTTTGATGGAAACTCTTGGAATGGATACAGAATTTGCTGTAACATTTAACCTCATGCAATCACCTACTTTTATGAAAATGTCTTTCAACCTGACTTCCAAACATGCTGGAACTATCTACTAAAGACAGCGTTTCGGTTTGTCTACAGATAGAGACCTTTTATTAGACTGCAAGAGAACTGTGGTCAACCAAGGTAAATGACACACAGACACGAAATAATATTTCTAAAGTCAGCCCCAGAAAGAACAAAGTTCCTTGTAATAACTGGATTTGGTCATAATATCTTCCAAGGCCACACTTTGAGGTATCTTATTTGCCTATTGTTTAGTACTGCAACATCCCAATCTCTGACCCACTGTGTTATGCATTATTGAAACTCACATCTGAAAAATGACATGGAAAGACTGACAGGAGGAATGCTATGAACCATGAAAATACAGAACTTCCTATGTTCCTGAAAAGCATTTGTTACATATCTCCACCTCCTCTCTATCTGAGCTGTCTTTGTCTCACTACTTCTGTGCTGATGCATAGAAATTTGCTTACAAGAAGTGAGTGGGCTAATAGCTCACTCCAGGGATAGTACAGGAGAAGTCCTATTTCTTTCCCTGGGTACGGTTCAGTGGGAGAGAGAGGGTGTTGCTGCCTGGAAACTTTGTGCAGGGAGAATTTGAAAATTCTAGCCACTTACTCAGGATTCACTGAAACTGACAGCTCAGCTTGAGTTATATGAATTCTGGTTGAATGGCTCCTGTTGATGTGGAGATCAGCTCTGGAGTGCATGCAAAGTTCATAGCGTACTTCAAGTTCATCCAACATTCATCAGACATGTTCAGACCTCGAACTGATGCACAGAAAATCTGAAGCAACAACTTACTAAGCCTTGTAATAGAGGGGGCACTTCTTTGTGAGTTCTCTTAGATAAAGCATGGCCATATCTCGCTGATGAATTAGTGATTGGAAGAGTGCGACTGATGGGAACAGCACTGCATTGGAAATTGAGCCAACACAGCAGTGACAAGAGTTGTGAAATAGGGAGCATAGTTGAAAGTTGCACAGGATATGGCAATGTGTTTGAATGTGATACATTGCTCCGGGGGAGCCAGTGGAGGGCCTTGCAGTACTATAAGCATATGAATGTCTGAGATGTTCTCAGTATCTTCTATTTTCAGATTTCCATGCTTTTGTGGCTATTACAAAACTCAGTTAGTTTCTGACCCTTGTAAATCCTCTTTTATGCAATTTTTATGCAATGCAATTTGGCCCTTCCACTAGTGTACAAAGTAAGCCTTTTCAATGTCATATCCATGAGTCAGACTTAGTTTGAGACTGATTAAACTAACTCTTCCACAATCAGCAAGACTGTTACTACCTGTTAAGTGTTTCTTCCGAAACGTATATTTTGCTTCATTTCGTTCCAAGAACTAGTCCGTATCTTATTTCACTGTCTCAAAGACCGACGTCTCATCCTACTGTATGAGACTCAGCAATGCGATGCATCCAACATGATGATTAAGAATGTGCTGCACTTTACAGTGATACTATAACCATCTGCAGGATGGCACAAGTGCTTGGACTGAAAAAGAGGCCTGCAGCTGTTAACTGATTTACAGCATGTAGACTGTTTTAGCAGAGAAACTTCAGCAGTAAGTCCCATCTCGGCATTAGTTCACTATAGCCACTGTAGACATCTGTAACTGAGGTATTAAGACTCAGCTGAGTGAAATACAAATGGAAATACCTGCTTGTGGCAGCATCAGAACCCATGCTAGAGCAAGGGTGGAAAGAATGAGCATTGATAGACACGATGGGAATGAATACCTGCAGTCAAATCAAGGAATGGTGAGGAGTGTGCTGTTTACATCAAGATCACAAGACAAGACCAAAAGTTCAGTTCCCTTACTCTAAATAACAATAGCATAGGCAACTTGTCACTCCTTCAAAACCGTGCTCCGATAACATGGGCTCAGATAACATCTTTTCAAGAGGAAGACAGAGTAGCCATAAATATGTGAAAATGAGGAATTAAAGCAATGGGCAGAATTTTTTCCAAAGGTTCTGTAAGGCAAGGAAAAAAGACATGTTCAAAAGGTCTGTTTGTTGTTGCCAGTCAAAACAGACCCAACACACTTAGAGAAGACTCAACACTTGGTACCTCTTGCCCTCTGTTCTACACACAAATGACCCTGGTCAGACACAATGATCTTGACACTTGGCAATGTGTGGCAGTGCAATTCACCTTCTATCATCTCTCTACAGCATGGGAGAAGCTTCTCTGCTGATCATAAGGGTCTTATTACTGGTAGTGAATCCAGTATTTCAACACCATGGGTTCCTAGGCATCTGAGGTAGATTTTTTTTTTCCAGTGAAAGGATTACAAGTGCCTTAAATTTAATTAGTCTCAGCAAGTAATGTTTTTCTTTCCATTTCTTTTTAAATTCATAGCACTATCAAAGTTAGTTCAGGTCAGTATATCAAAGTTCTTCATTGCTACTTCTTGCAAATGTAAAAACCACAACAGACTGCATGGTTTTCCTGCAGACCAGGAAGACCAGGGAATTTTTTTAAGCCCTTTAGCAACATATTGCCAACGTGTCCCTGAGTTTACTGGCATAGGTCCCTAATGATGAAGAAAATTCTCTGTATTTGAAAAATACTAATTACCAAGAGTTTATTTGTTTGGAGTCAGCATCCTCATTTCCAAGAAAAGCTCTGTGCCAACTTGACAACACAGGGATGCTTCCACTGAGACTTCATAGGAAAGAACCGTTGCTTTGTGAGTACACCAAAACACATACACTATCCACAGTACTCAGGGTTATTCTTGGCGTGAACAGAGGTTACTCCTGCATTTATCAGAGCCAGTGTGAGTTTTGTTACTGGCTTTCCTGAATACATTCAGTCAGACCAAAATTTGCTTTGTTGGTTCTATTATATAATCTTTTTTTTTTTTTTTTCCCTAAGAGAACATGAATAAAATAAAATCAATCACTGGCAGACCTTTGCTGGTACTATTATATATTTACAATCGCTGGATTTTGTAAGTAGAAGTACTACTTTTCACACTTCTGGTTAAACTGTATGATTTGTAAAATGTGCACCACAACTTCTCAGCAGAGGAAGTTCTTTAATATTCTTTATTGGCTGGAGGAAAGTGGGTGCCAAATACAACTGTGAAATGGGAAACAATGCACAAAGGAAAAGTTCCAGAACATCAACACATCCGTTCCTTTTCCCTGCCATAAATAACCAACACACCCTTAAATACAAGACTAAATGGCTCCAGGAAACTCTCATTAATGAAAATGTCCTAGCTGGGCTTCTCACTTTCATTTGGAATTTACATGTCTCAAGAAGTTTTTTCTGAACTAGACAGCAGATCTGTTGTTCTCTAAGTAATACTAAACCCTGAGATAGACTAAGATAAACTAAAGCTAGCCTACTCTCCACAGAGACTTAAACCTTCCCCTTTCACTGCCCAAAATACTAATGTTGAAAGGCAGCGCCCTGCTGCTGTTGATATCAGTGACAAGATCCTACACTGAGTATATAAAGACACTGTTATGCGTTACGGCATCTGTCCTCTAGTTTTCTGGAAAATGGAGATAAGGCAGGAAGCAAAATAAATGACCTGTGTATATGTCCTATATGCAGATAAATTTCATAATAAAATAAAACAGCTATGATATTTTATGGGGAGGGTGTCATGATGAGATTGGATTCATGGATAGCATATTGTCTGCAGATCAAAAGTAGCAGGATAATTAGGTCAGTCTTTTGTCTCGGGGATATTTATATTAACATTAGCTTATTTCACAATATAAAAAGACACAACTGTTACCAAACAGCTGTAGTTTTATCACTTTGAAACTTGTGCTATAAAGATTTGTCTTAAATAGTATCAGACTTAAAACATTTCTTAACTACCAACTGAGTCATTAAAAATTGATTCATCATTACAATATCAAAACCTTAAAATTTATCTTTAGGAACTACCCCTGCTTCTGATTTCTCCTGGAAGTTTCTTCTAATTTCACAGTCACATTTTCCTGCTTAACAAAAACCCAAACACCCATAGTTCCTGTATGGAATATCTGTGATTTAGAGGGAAGCTACCTTACTAATTAAAAAGAGCAAATAGTAAGACCATTTTTTTTTTTGTGATAGAGAAATTTGCTTAATCTTCCACAACTACTGATGGTGCCATGTGCATGGTACAGGGCTTTCTGTACACATGTGAGCCTTTACTAAAGTTGAAATAGCATGAGCTGCAGAAAAGAAAGGTGGTACAATTTCTTATGTTCTCAATGCCTTTGAAGGAAAGTCCTAGTGTCATTGTCATGGATGGAAACCTGCATTTGTGGGTCTCTCATCCCTAGTACAGGGGCATTCTGCATCATACTGAGCCTTGGATGCAGACTCCAGGGAGGGCCACAGCCTCTACTTAGTGAGATTTGGAAATGCAGAAAGACAGAGGCAGTCTTCCCTTGGAAAAGGGAATACAATGAAATGTCCACTTCTCCCCAAGCCCTTATGGTGCCATGGATATTCCCAGTTTCATTGTGATTTGGCTGCTCTTGCATAGAAAGACAGTAGGAGGCCTTCTGGGCTAGAATGGGAACTAAACAAAAAAGTTTTCTTAGGCAGCTGGCATACCAAACTTCTTTGTGCCTAGAGTGAAGTCTAGACCAGAGAGTCAGCCATCCAGCACACCTTTCCACCAGGGAGACATTTAGCACTGTGAAAGGCTGACCTATGCACTGGAAAGGCAACTGCTTAAACCTACTAAATAGAAGACCTTTAATAGGGATCTTCTCTTAAATTCTGTCCGTCACTGGAGTTCAATGTTTCAGTGTCCATCAAGAGAAGACACAATGTTGTGCTTGGGATTCACAGACTAGTGCTTTTCTTCAAATCATGTTTAAAAAATGTAAGAATGATATGTGTTTAAGGAGACTCAATCTTTCTTCTTGAGGTGACGGGCCAACATACAGACAACTGTCCTCTATGTTCAGGGCCTGAAGTCAAGTGTGTTCTTGAGCCAGAACAGACCTAAAGTCACATATCTTGATGTATAACTTAGTCACGAGGTTCATGAGCATTGGCTTCAATTCTGTTTCCACAAGCAAAAACACTGGAAAGGGGAGGAAATGAGGATAGACTTCTCTACAAAGTAGCCTGTATTGACTTAGACCAGGCAAGCTATTTGCAGAATGGAAGAAGAATCTGGGTTTAGGGACCTGAAATAATTTCCTTAGCCAAGATGGGACACAAGTCTGGCTAAGGATCTCCATACAGTTCATAGGAGTTCCCTATCATCTGGGTTCTGAGACAATCTGCAGCAACAGGGAAAACCACAGCAGGAAAACCTAGGCAGAAAAAGGCAAGGAAAATCCACTTTTTCTCCACATTCTCCTGTGGTTGACTCAGGCACAAGAGAGGATCACCAAGCTCGCCAACTTTTCTAATTTTATGGGTCTCATGGCATTTTTTTTTTTTTTTTTAATTGCCGGACTCTTGAGGCTGTGGGATTGTGACGATTTCAAGTTTAATTTGAAAGAGAGGCTGGCATGCAACTGTTGTGGCTTCAAAGAAATGTTGGAGGTTAAGTCCCAGACCTCAAGAACTAGAGGCAAATACAAAAATAAAAGGGGTCGAGGATGGCCTGGGTCTGAGGGGCGACGCCCACGGCGTCAAACCCTGGAGGGCTGGCAGCGTTGGAGGTGTTCAGGATACTTTCCTGAGAAGGATTTTTGACCGTGTCACAGAGAGAACCTGAAAAACTCAGGGCAGATCCATGTCTTCACCTTCCCCCGCAGGGCTCTCGCCACAGCCCTCTGGGGAGCCTGCCACACCACCGACTG